>CM067352.1:50249920-50700250 GCA_034190875.2 Urechis unicinctus
ACGTATAATCGATCGAATAGATGCAATATCCGTGTGCTAGGAGCTGTCGTTGGAACGATGGGAGCCTCGACTGGAAAATATCTATTGGAACTTCGGACACTGCTAGTTTATCCACCAATATTGCTTCTGGTTCTTCTTCGGGATACAGAGCTTTCCATGCCACTTTGGATTGCTGGTCGGTATCCTTCTCGATTCGGTCGAGTGTATTGCTTATGGTTCCTCCTACACTACTTCCAGATAGGACAACGGTGTGTTGCAGTGCAATGTGCAGGAAGGGCATATCCTCGCCAATTGTCTCCCAACCGGCCATAGAGATTTTGGATACCACTTTTTGCGCCATTCCATTATCTCCGCTCGTACAGAGTGCTTTGCCTCGAAAGGAGGTGTAGTCGTACTTTCGCAAAAAAATCGAAGATAGAGATCGTCTACGAATGCTGGGAGGCCAGATAGGGGTCGCAAGTGGGTTCTCCCTTTGTTATTCATTAGATAGTCCACTTCCGCTATATCGGGTACCAGGTTGCTGTCGTATGTGTTTTCTAGTGGGAGTTGCGCAGAAACCGATTTGCTTGCCCGAATGCCCATTTGTTGTAGCGATATGCTTTGCTCGAGTTGCTGTATGCTCATTTGACTACATATGTTGAAATGGAGTGTGCTTCGGCTACCAATCGCAGCTGCCAGGTTGTTTGCAAAATGGGAGGCGAGGTAGCCCTTGTATAGACAATATTATAATGGAAGGCAAGTTGGCCCAAATGGAGACAGGACCAAATGGAGCATATGCTGGGAGGCTTGTTGGTTCGAAAGTAGCCAAAAGCAGGGTAGCCGTGGCAGAAATTTGCGCCTTTGTAAAAGAGGTGGATAGCCGTGAACGGTGTAGACACCTTGGCCTATTGGCACACTAGTTTACCTACTAACTAGCACCTCGGCCCCGTTTGGGGGTCGGGTCCGAGACGCCCTTAGGGTGAGCATGTTTAAGCTTCCAAGGGGTGAGTAGTATGGACGGTGTTGGTGTGCCAGTACCCCACTGTGTATACTACTATTGCGCATCAACATAGGTTTTGTTGGCAACATTCATTGGTGATATAGGGTCAGCTGGCCCAAGGACGTTATTGCGTCGCGTGTCAAGGTTATAGCATAACAAGATTTAACTACTTTTAGTGAATCATGGACAGATGCATATTTTGCAGGGTTGGATTAGGCATATCCGATACTAGCTTGTATTGACATGTTCTCTATGTAAATTCATGGAAAACGCTAACAGGTAAATCACGAGTGTCCAATAACTTACCCTTATTATTCCATTATTAAACCTTCAATTCATGCATAGTCTCACTTATAATTCGTTTTTATACACAGGATTGAGATTACTTGCTGTAAAAATATCACAGAAAGAGGTGTTAAAATTGGTGGGCCGGTAGCTCATGTAACTACCAGAATAGATCTAACGCCAACCAAGGCCGTTTACATGGTCAACATTCCGTCACTTATGCTCACAATCCGACTAGAAACTGCAGCATGCACAGTCAAACTAAGACCTAATGCTGTAATCTCCTGCTGCAAAAGGCAGAAATTCTAAAGGCCGGGTTTAAAATAGATAGTACTTCGTTTTCCAGCTGTTTCTGACCGCCACCTGATTAACTCATTTGCTTCAAGGTTGTGCCAGAGTATGGTTCAAAGCTGACTATGAAAGCCGACAACATCAATAGCAAAGTCACATACAAAGTGAGCGTGGTCAGGTGACTGCAGAAGGTGTTTATGCAGTTTTGGCTGAACCAGATTTGTGGTGTGCAAGCACAGGCTGCGGCAAGTCATCCTAAGCTCTCAACATCGCCTACTTTTATAACACAGTGCGGCGCCTGCTGGAAAATAGACAAGTCCACAGCAATTGCCTGGAGGTCCTCTACGCACACTATGTGTAGTGCTACGGTTGGGTCGTCAGGGATGCAGACTGCGACGTCCGATATGACTCTTGATGAAAGGCCTTTGAGACTTAAAAGGCTACAAAGCCAGGGTTTGCCCACACGAGATACCTCCAGTGTTTTCAGGAGAAGATGGGCGCCTAGCACAGGAGTCTGAGGCAAAAACAGACGAGGTGTGAAGTATCTTCTTCTTTGACAGATCTAACAGCTTCACCCAGCCTGGTGTTGAGCGCCTCACTGACAACGTTCGGTCATGTATCTGGGTGCTTTCTCGGGGCACCGGCACAGACCAGTAGCCGTATCCTGGTTACTGGCACTGCATTCGATGCCATGCAACAGTTCTTGGTGAACGTCAAAGATGCAATGTGAAACCGTTGTGGGCCTACCATCAGCGATAAAGTGGTACCAGGATGTCCTTAAGTTGTGGAGTCCAGGGTAAACTTTGTCTTTGACATCGCCCTCTACATTGCACCGAGCAACAAGCTCCTCCTGGTAGGTCAACTGAGGAATAATAAACGGATTACCATCGTGAGTGAGCAGTAGAAGATTGGCGTCAACACAGACGTTAACGTGACCGCTCCATCCAATGAAGGAAGCTTTGACACCAACTAACCACAGGACCTGGTTACACCGGGAACTGCCAGCCAACCAATTTTACCCTTGAAAATAAAAAAAACCCGCTCCCTTCGTGGACGGGATCGCAATGTACATAGTTTTTGCTTGCTATGGAGGTTGGGGGGCGGGGGTAGGTGCTGGTCGGTCAATTAACATCAGGTAGATCACTCCCCGGACGCCATGACTACGGCGCATATGTGTTCTACCATCTAGGCAGCCGACTTTACGGCTGAGGTGAGCACCCATGATACAACGGAGCCTATGATACCTGTGAGGGCAGCAAGGCCTCTCAGGATGTTTGCCTGGGAGTTCTGTCGCTTTTTTATCCACTACCTTATAACGCCCTTGTCGGGTGGGGTAGGTGCAAGCACAGAGGTCACCACTCCGGATGTCAGGGCAAGTCCCAATGGCAGTAAGGATGGATGGGACAGTGATGCCCTGGTACTGGTCCTGCGACTCGATGTGCTTAGCTTGCGTCTTGTTCTTATTGAACATGTGGTTAGTAGTCTGCCTGATTTGGTTGATCATGGTGTGCAGCTGTGCAAGGCTTTCGGAGGCAGATTTTTCACTCATTCCTCAGGTATGTAGCTCATGTTCCTGGGGTCACCCCTCACATGTAGCCTCGCCTGGCAGCTCCGCCTCCCCGACTGGCGATATGCTTCTCTATTACGCTAAGCCGGAATAGGTTGTTGACCAGCTTGCCTCGCTGGGTCTGCACAGCCTTTTACATTCCCATGAGCTCTCGTAAGACTGGCAGCCTGTCCAATTCGACCTGTGTACCAACGTCTTCTCTGGCATTATGAGCTACCTGTATGAAGCGTTTTTCTGCCTCGCCACCTTGCTCGGTTACTTGAGCTCCTCTCATTTGTAGTTCCAATTTCTCTGCGGGCACGATGCAGCCATTGAGAAGTTCAGTCCTTGGCAAGTGGTATGTGCCAAGAAGTGAAGTCAACTCTGTTTATGATCGCTGACGAATCCGTCGACCCACTGAAGCCTGAGTCCCAGCTTTCAGTCTTCTATGTGCAATCAGATGACCGAGTGAACCATGGCCGCGACTGGCTGCTTGCAGACTTGGCAAATAATCAGAAGGAACCACAAAGGCCTAATGGCGAGCACTGCGAGTGCTGATTTATTTGTGGGTTATTTGGAAGCTCCTGAAATACACAACGATAGGGCACATGACTCTAGCCCCAATGGCTATTGGGAGTGGATTTCAGACATCAAGAACCATGCAGCATCCCCCATTTGTGGCATGTTTCCGTCGGGTCTGTGGACATCACCGTAACAAGCAAATTGGTCACATGTCATGGTAGTGTACCAGAGAGTTATGTGTCATAGATTTGAGTCATGTTATGACATTGTGTTGTTTTAAGACAATGTCAAAACATTTATTCCTCAATAGCCAGGAATTTCATGTATCTAGAATGTCACATAATTGGTGAGAGGTGTTCCCTGATAGGTGACTCATTATACCTACCGATAGGTACTGTCCTTATTTCCAGCATCCTGTTTGTTGCCATGTTAACCAGAGGTCACTGTCATTTCCTCGTCGTTGACATCCACTTTGCTACAAGCAGCCGTGCTCGGTCTTATAATACAGATATGCAGTGGTTATCGTGGATGTATGGTGCAATGTAAACAACCATTAAATCAACATGACTCGTGATTCTGGAATCAGTCCATATAGCAAACGAGTGATTTGACACATCAGAGGATAAGGAGTTCTTACACATGACTCTGTGTTGTGTTTAATGTGATTTCAAGCTGGTGAAACAGTGACAGCCATGTCACAAATACAGAACAAACATGCCTAGTCTAGTTAAAGAGACTGTTCAGCCCCATATAAGGCAATCAGGGATCATTTCGTTTTTACATTACTACGTTTAACACAGACGTAAGTAATGCCATCTTCTAAATTTTGCTGCAAAGTTTACATGATGGAAAACTATGTCGATAAGTTTTAAATATTATTATTTGACTGGAAATATTCATGATCTACTGTGGAAATTTGTTTTATTCAGCTATGTCGTTCCATCGATAACGGTGCCTCCCTAAAACCATGAACCACACGAATGTTAGCTGTAAATCATAACGCGCTCTGAATTTACCTCGCTATCGATCTGTATTCTTCCGCTTTGGTTAGATAATGTAGATTTCATCAAATCTTCTCTCATTCAAGTTGTGGTCATCTTTGCGCACACATTAGACTGACAAGCAGGAAGGGTGATGTCCGACAACATAAATGGCGACAGCCGAAGTAAGGATCTATTTTCTGAGACCACAGCGCCGCGTAGCGACTGAAAGTCTGAAAACTTAACATTTTTGGTTTCCAAGGTGCGGTTGCCAAGCAGCTTGCTAGGCAACCTCGTTTCAAATAAGAGGCTGAACAGTCTCTTTAACATATGAACAAAAACGGAGGGGCAATGTAATGTTTGGGCTGTGCCATCAAACCTGCCCAGCTGACTTGTTAAGTAAAGTAAAGAATTTGAAAACAACAGTGAGAGGTAAAATGTTATGATGACTGCTATGAATAGCACAATAAGGTACACAGTCTGACTTGGCCAAGCACAGAAATGTTTATTCTTGTATCTTTCCCAATCAACTAAGCATAATGGCATTGACACAGAGACTCAAAAACTTTATTCTGATTCAATCATTAACACAATAGTACATCAGACCTGAAGCAATGAGGCTGGAAATAGGACAAAGGGAAAATGTTCAGAACTATAGCAACATGTACACCTTGATTTGCGAATTTTTACTTGTCAGTCACCGAGCGCTTATTCTGTGGCACTAATTGTCATCACCGGGCCAGTGGTATAAAATCAAAGTCTCAAAAAAGACAACAATGTTCAATTAAAGTTTCATGTTATTATGATTTTCAGAACTGTATAAACGTAGGGACTAAATATGATCGGCATACGATTATGGTAAATCTACACAACCCACAAAATAACTATCAAGTCTGGATATGGGACTTTAACCTGCGATAAAACAATTTATTATGTACAGTACACTAAAGGAAAAAAAAAAGGGGGTACAATCCCCGTGTACAATCAACAACGATCATATGCTCCTAAATAATCACACATACAACTGCCTCAATACGTAACCCATAGTAACCCATGCTCTACATCACATAGCTCTTGGTAAGCCTGTACATCTGGTGCATTCTTTGATATTGCACATGCGTGTCTTCCTTTGCTAGTGTTTGTTTTGGAATAATATATATGTTCATAAAGGACACCTTGATAAACATCAAGTCTTGATTCATATACATCTTGTTCGGATACAAAAGAAGTTGTGTATTAGATGCATACTGATTAATGAAGATATACCGAAAGAAGGCACAAACATTGCAGAATGTACAGCTTGTCTGAAGCAAGTCAGAGATAACACAAGAAGCAAAGCTTGTCATAGATGCCCTCATCATTACATATATGTTCAATATTACAATACCAAGAGCATTTTTGCATGGAAAATGAATTTTTCCAAAATTGTATGGTATTCTGTCACATACTTCTATTAAATATGATTTTTTTTTGATTAGTTCAATCTGGTTTCATCATTGATAAAAAAAGATCAACTAAAATTTAAAGTATTGAATTTTTAAGTAAAATTTTTTAAAATTTCTGTCAGATGAGACCAATGCTTAGTAGATATTCGCAGGTAAAAACAATATACACTAGTCACACAAGTAATCTCAAATGAATAAGCTACAGATGTGTGTGGCGCGAGGAAGGGAGTAAGCTCAATACGCTTGGTTCTCCATGCCATATCCATTTGTCTCCTGCTTCTGGTTCACGTCAATCTGAGCGCTCGCTGAGAGAGACAGATGGAGAGAAAGAGGAAGTGGTCACACAGTCAAACACAGCTCAAAATCACTTAAGAGAATCGTGGTCATGTGTGCCAGAACAGGTCTACACTACAGCTTTTGAGTCATATCATTCAACATATTTATGAGGCAGTTTATCACCCCCACAGGAGTGTAGTGAGGCAGTTTATCACCCCACAGGAGTGTAGTGAGGCAGTTTATCACCACTATATGTGTGTAGTGAGGCAGTTTATCGCCCCCACAGGAGTGTAGTGATGTATCTTTAAACCCCTCAGTGTACAGTGAGAGTTAATAACCTACAGCGTAGAGTGTGCTGGGAGATTAGCCTAGCTTAATGCCTCAACACATTGTCAGACAACACTACAGGGCAGAGCCCTCCGGCCATGTCACACAACATATCCACGCGGCTAGTGATAACAGTACATGCATGTGCTATGACATTAATCGATCTCTAGCTCAGATCCTAAGCGAGAATGCCAGCAGCAGCAGCAGATGATGATCACCATTACGATGACCACGGCCAGTACAATGAGAGGATACACCACCAGGTACACTTGGCCCTCAGCTTATCTGGCTCTGGATAACACACCAGCGCAATATCTGTAATGTGACATAGGTTGTGGGACATTAGCAATGCATTGCGAGGATAATAAAACATATTAAGTCAGGCTGTGATAGAGTCGCTTGACAAGGCATGGCTCCACTGTACAATCATTCATAGAAATAGTCATTCAAAGATGACAACATTTTTCAAAAGAATCTAACATGGTTGTAACTTCATTCATTTTAAAATGAGAAACTAAGATTTACACAAAACAAAACATGTATAGTACATAATATCGCAAAAATACAGTGTCATCAGTTAATGGAGTATATACAATCAGCAATTTGATTGCGTAAATAATCCTATGGTATTTATTGTTATTGTATTCTACATGATAAACAAACAAGTTGTCAGCCCAGGCAGCATGGGCGAGTTACTTAAGGAATAAAATACTGTAAGCTTGATTAAGCAAACACACACACATAATGAAAAATCACCTCTATATTTCAACATTTGGATCAATAAAATTTATGTATTGTTGGATCAAATGTCTGATATCTAGTACATTAATAGTTTGATTGATATTCTTGGATAATTGCTAGTTTCTCTTGACTGTAAAAAACCAAATCAGTATCACAGATATTTTCATTCCATTTCCTTTTTTGACACAAAATCCAGTGGTTGTAGTGCACGCATGAGGTACACTATAGTTGCCCCATCCGCTGGATGTCAAACTAGAGTAGCCTAACCCACTGGATGTCACACTAGAGTTGCCCCACCCACTGGATGTCATACTAGAGTTGCCCCACCCACAGGATGTCACACAAGAGTTGCCCCCCCCACAGGTTGTCACACTAGAGTTTTCCCACCCACAGGATGCCACACTATAGTTGCCCCACCCACTCGATGTCACACTAGAGTTACCCCACCTACTGGATGTCACACTAGAGTTACCCCACCCACTGGATGTCATACTAGAGTTGCCCCACCCACAGGATGTCACACAAGAGTTGCCCCACCCACAGGTTGTCACACTAGAGTTGTCACACCCACAGGATGTCACACTATAGTTGTCCCACCCACTCGATGTCACACTAGAGTTGCCCCACCCATTGGATATCATGCTATAGTTGCCCCACCGACTGGATGTCACACTAGAGTTGCCCCACCAACTGGATGCTATTAACGACTACTCCTCCTCCCTGCTCTTCCTGTTCTTCTTCTTTTTCTTCTTTGACCTCTCTGGGTCCTCGATCGGGGGCAGGACTGTCTTACGTCCTCGGCTGAGCATGGGTCGCTTTTGGTCTCTGTTAGTAACTGGCACACTGTAATGAATACACAGAGGGGCAGAACCATTCATGAGGAAAAAGTGACTTTCAGTCAGTCACCCATCAAATGTCAAACGACACCTCAATAATCAGGCAGATATAGAATGGGTGCCGAATGTGTGTAATGGAATAACGTAGTGATACAGCATTCGTAACATGCACAACACTTCTCATATGTAACTGGGGTAAGCTGGAAAACTACTGACACCTGTGGTACATGGAGACCATGGCTGTCATCCCCCTTTTGTGGCATGTTTCCGTCGGGTCTGTGGACATCACCGTAACAAGCAAATTGGTCACATGTCATGGTAGTGTACCAGAGAGTTATGTGTCATAGTTTTGAGTCATGTTACAGCATTGTGTTGTTTTAAGACAATGTCAAAACATTTATTCCTCAATAGCCAGGAATTTCATGTATCTAGAATGTCACATAATTGGTGAGAGGTGTTCCCTGATAGGTGACTCATTATACCTACCGATAGGTACTGTCCTTATTTCCAGCATCCTGTTTGTTGCCATGTGAACCGATGGTGACTGACCTTTCCACGTCGTTGACATCAACTTTGCTACAAGCAGCCGTGCTCGGTCTTATAATACAGATATGCAGTGGTTATCGTGGATGTATGGTGCAATGTAAACAACCATTAAATCAACATGACTCGTGATTCTGGAATCAGTCCATATAGAAAACGAGTGATTTGACACATCAGAGGATAAGGAGTTCTTACACATGACTGTGTTGTGTTTAATGTGATTTCAAGCTGGTGAAACAGTGACAGCCATGTCACAAATACAGAACAAACACAAATACAGAACAAACATGCCTAGTCTAGTTAACATATGAACAAAAACGGAGGGGCAATGTAATGTGTGGGCTGTGCCATTAAACCTGCCCAGCTGACTTGTTAAGTAAAGTACAGAATTTGAAAACAACAGTGACAGATAGAATGTTATGATGACTGCTATGAATAGCACAATAAGGTACACAGTCTGACTTGTCCAAGCACAGAAGGCGATATGGTGGATAAATGATTATTCTTGTATCTTGCCCAATCAACTAAGCATAATGGCATTGACGCAGAGACTCAAAAACTTTATTCAGTGTAGAGTGTGCTGGGAGACTAGCCTAACTTAATGCCTCAACACATTGTCAGACAGCACCACAGGACAGAGCCCTCCTCCACGTGACTAGTGATAACAGTACATGCATGTGCTATGACATTAATCGATCTCTAGCTCAGATCATAAGCGAGAATGCCAAATGATGAAAATTACTGTTTACTACCCGTTAAAAGAATGTCATATTTTTCATCACCACAATACCGCATGAGGAACAACAGGTAAGGAGTTACAATAGACAGTTGATGGGCTATAGTTAGCTACAATACACAGGTGATTGGCTATAATGAGTTATAGTAGACTAGCGATGGGCCATCAGGAGTTGCAATAGACAGGTGATGGGCTATAGTTAGCTACAATAGACAGGTGATGGGCTATAATGAGCTATAGTAGACTTGTGATGGGCATTAGGTAGTTACAATAGACAGGTGATGGGCAATAGTGATCTACTTTAGTCAGAACATAAAACATCCATGTTCAGTCTCACGCTGACTTCCGAATATTGAATCAATGACCACCTCACCACAGGATGAAGATAAAATGACTTATGAAGTTAGGTAGAAGAGAATAATGATAATTTATGTACACCAGGCTTTACAGGCTGCTTTATAACATCAACAGAGTACAGGTGGTGATATGCAACGGAAGACAACTTATACACTCCACAGTGACATCTGAATAGCCTCTTCTGATACTGACAGAATTGCAACAAGGTAACATAATTTCTCACATTTTGTGATAACTGAATAGGGTCCACGCCCGGGGTGGGGGCACTTGTCCTTACTCTGGATAGGGATGTGCCGCGGGACCTCGAAAACCCGTACCCGTCGTACAAGGTAAAAATGGCCAAAAGCATACCCCGTCGTACAAGGTATTATGCAAATGTATAATCCGTCGTACAGATTGAAGCTGAAAAACATACCCCGTCGTACAAGTATGAGGTCAAAAAACCCGTCGTACAAGTCGAGAAGCCGAAAAAGCATACCCCGTCGCGCGACACATATATACTACCTCTATACACTTAAGTGCCCCCCCCCCCCCCCCCCCCGGGGGTCCACGTACAAAGCAGAGAGAGAGAGGCCCAGGTGTAGATACTTTGGAGTAATAACTCACTTTTTTCACAGAGCAGTCCGCTATAGCGAGCAGGGCACAGGAAGACGTAGCGCGGGCCGTCACACTGTCGCCGACACTCACCTCCATGACGACATGGTGAACTAGAGCAGGGGTTGTCACCACTCCCTGGCAGCATGAAGTAGGACACGGTGGGGTGAGATAGTGACGGTGGTGGGCAGCAGTCACAACAATATAGCCAGTCACTATGAGGATGACGTATGTCTCAGTTTCAACAAGATATGGAACGTTGACTGAAGGTCAAGTGGGGAGAGAGGGGTGGTATAGTAGAGTGGTGTAGAGACTCACACTCAGTGCAGTTTGTTCCTGTGAAGCACGCATCACAGACACAGTAACACTGTTATTCTCACAGGCACAGACCCCCAGCACACAGCCACCTGTCGTTGTCATGCCAACAACATCTACATCACGATACTTTACAACATTTGTCAATCGACTTTTACTATTTTATCAGCAATGACAATAAACATCAATGGTAACTCTAGAAAGCTAACTCACCAGATTTTTTTTCTTAAATAACACGTACAAATCCAATCAGTAAAGAATTTATACCCAGTGCATAAAAACTGCATTCAAGGATATTTCTATGTAAATACACATACATAGTACAGACAACTAAAATCAGCAAGTTACATGTTTTTCTAAAATCTAATAAATGCAAGAGCGAAGAGATGTGGAGACCTACTACAGTGGCAATGGTGCCACGTTATAGAAATACAGACACATTGAGGTCAGATTGCAAATGAAGTCATCATATATCAACATAAGACCAGAGAGTCATGTTATGTCTTAAGAGTGATATCAAATCCGTGTTCTGAAACATTAGGAAAATTCAGAATTATCAACCAACAAAACAGCAGCAAACATCATAAAACAAAATAGAAGCACATGGTGAAATATTCTACAACAGAGATATGCCAGGTATGCTGTCATATTAGTGAGAGTGGAAGCCAGGTGGGAGCTAGGAAAGAGTTGTAGGAGTGGCACAGAGAGCTCCCTATCACACCAGATCACTCTGTCTGGTGGGAGATAGGAGAGGGTTGTAGGAGTGGCACAGAGAGCTCCCTATCACACCAGATCACTCTCTGGTGGTGGGAGATAGGAGAGAGTTGTAGGAGTGGCACAGAGAGCTCCCTATCACACCAGATCACTCTGTCTGGTGGAGAGATAGGAGAGATTGGTAGGAGTGGCACAGAGAGCTCCCTATCACACCAGATCACGCTGTCTGGAGGTAGATAGGAGAGGGTTGTAGGAGTGGCACAGAGTGCTCCCTATCACACCAGATCACTCTATCTGGCGGGAGATAGGAGAGAGTTGTAGGAGTGGCACAGAGAGCTCACTATCACACCAGATCACTCTGTCTGGAGGTAGATGGGAGAGAGTTGTAGGAGTGGCACAGAGAGCTCCCTATCACACCAGATCACTCTGTCTGGTGGGAAATAGAAGAGAGTTGTAGGAGTGGCACAGAAAGCTCCCTGTCACACCAGATCACTCTGTCTGGCGGGAGACAGGAGAGAGTTGTAGGAGTGGCACAGAGCGCTCCCTATCACACCCGATCACTCCGTCTGGTGAGAGATAGGAGAGGGTTGTAGGAGTGGCACAGAGAGCTCCCTATCACACCAGATCACTCTGTCTGGCGGGAGATAGGAGAGAGTTGTAGGAGTGGCACAGAGAGCTCCATATCACACCAGATCACTCTGTCTGGCAGGAGACAGGAGAGAGTTGTAGGAGTGGCACAGAGAGCTCCCTATCACACCAGATCACTCTCTCTGGTGGGAGATAGGAGAGGGTTGTAGGATTGGCACAGAGAGCTCCCTATCACACCAGATCCCTCTCTCTGGTGGGAGATAGGAGAGGGTTGTAGGAGTGGCACAGAGAGCTTCCTATCACACCAGATCACTCTGTCTGGTGGGAGATAGGAGAGAGTTGTAGGAGTGGCACAGAGAGCTCCCTATCACACCAGATCCCTCTGTCTGGCGGGAGATAGGAGAGAGTTGTAGGAGTGGCACAGAGAGCTTCCTATCACACCAGATCACTCTGCCTTACATTATCATGGCAGGCATCATTGCACCATATCTCGGATTTCTATTTGTCACATATCGTCTTCACTTTGAGATGCAACTTTGAGAAATATTATTCCCTATTTGGCATTTTTTTTCCCGAAAATACGTTTGTAAAAGTGATGAGTGGCTGCTCCCAGAGAAGCAGTAGCGCAAAACTGAATGGAAGGCAAAGAGTGAAACAACAGGGTAGTGAATGCCCTGGATTAGACACCTGTGTATATATACCTGGTCTGAAGAAACACCCTACTCACTCTCTTCACAATGAAGACCATAAAAGTTCTCACTACAGTTACACGAGTAACCGCCTACATGATCAGGGACACATGCTCCACCATCTGAGCATGAATGGTTGGAGCACCCAGAGTTGGCTGAAATGATGCAAATATGAGGAAGAACTCTAGGTCAAAATAACCTAGTCTCAATATCGATCACGATCTGGGAACAAAACGTATATTGAACTGAACACAACAATGAAAAAAGATGAGTTAACGACGCCCTGTGTATCAGTGCGGGAAAGAATTTCTATGTATCAGTAAAGATCCAAGCTTTCTTGGCCATATGAATAGATTTCATAAATTGCTCTTACTGAATAAAACATTTGGTGTTGAACTCATTTGTTGCATTATTCGATGTTTTGAATCATTGGGCATTAACTTAACAAGGGAACGATTCCAACATCTCTCTGATCAGCCACTAGATGGCAACATTGTGCCTCTACTCGTAAGTATTCTGAAAATCCTAAGTGGTTTAGTAACAAAATAAGATCTGTCGACACCGAACTAATACCCCTAGTGACTAGCCACATCAATAGGTGTCGCCACTGCGCCGACAACATGATACCTTTTCCCTGGCGACATCAAAACAAGGATTTTAGCGTACCACGCGCTAACCTAGTTTCCACCCGCCGATCGAGAGCAGTTCTAAAAGTAGAACACAGGATAATTTATTACAAAGACACTAGGTAGATGTGGCACGTGGGCGCAATAAGCGCCCGCCCTTCTATGTACGCGCTGACGGGCTAACCGGGGTCTTATGACCATACACTATTAAAATGCCATCAACTATGTAAACGGACTACTATGCATTTAGTTCTTCAATTAAAGTTATTACGGAACATCACACTGCCCCCCCCCCCACACACACACCCCGGGGATTCCTATGGAGACAAACCATGCCTTATAAACACGACACATCTCAAAACCAACTCGCAGCCACATTAACAGCAGCCCGTAGCCAGGATTTTTAGTGGGGGAGTGGGGGTTCTTTTCCCCTCAATAGTGAACCTTTCTCCTGGCTCATACTAATGCGGCTATAAGACCATAATCAAAGGCACCATCGCCACACGATATATCTCTATATACACACACAAGGCGGACCTTTCTGGGCAAAGTGGAACCCCCTCCCCCTTGTTACGGTCCTTAACAGTATGACACAGCAATGGCATCTATAGTAGCGTGGGGTCAAGCCCGAAGGGAGTTCACTGAGACACGAGGAACTTGCGTGTTCATCGGACGTCTTGAAGTGGGGCACAACCAAAAGAGGTCCAAGTACTAGTGATAACCCCGCTCCATATCAATTCATCATTTGAGCAGTGTGTTATAAGTTTTTTTATCCATACGCATTTGTACAATATCCCCCGTCTAGCTTTACAGTGTTATGACTACGTCTAGCACGGATGTCAGTATATATTCTATGGTTGTATTGATTGACGACGCGTATATGTCATGATATTCACATATGCAGTTATCAGTCGAGGATTATCAAACGCCGACAAGTCGTATCATGCGAGACTCTAACTAACAACAACATGTATAGTGCATTCAATTATCGCATGACTAGAAACATCCTCTGGGGCACAGCCACTTCATCCTCAGGGGCACGGCCACTACATCCTCAGGGGTACGGCCACTACATCCCACGGGGAACGGCCACTACATCCTCTGGGGCACGGCCACTACATCCCACGGGGCAGGGTAACTACATTCTATGGGGCACGGCCACTATATCCCATGGGGCACGGCCACTACATCCCACAAGGCACGGTCACTACATCCCACGGGGCAGGGTAACTACATCCTCTGGGGCACGGCAACTCCATCCCACGGGGCACGGCCACTACATCCTCTGGGGAAGGTAACTACATCCTCATGGGCACGGCCACTACATCCTCTGGGGCACGGCCACTTCATCCCACGGGGCACGGTAACTACATCCTCAGGGGAACGGCCACTACATCCTACGGGGCACGGCCACTACATCCTACGGGGCACGACCACTACATCCTCAGGGGCACGGTTACTACATCCTCTGGGGCACGGCCACTACATTTCCAGGGGCACGGCTACTACATTCTCAGGGGCACGGCCACTTCATAAGATGCCAGGCCGATATCATGTGTTCAGCTTTTAGTACTTTTAGTACAAATACCACGCGTACTTGAAATCCATGACTCAACAGCTCTTATCAACACCACAGGTAACATGGGTAGGAATGCCAGGTGAGAGACGTCGATTGGCACAGGTATAGACTGACATGCTTTACCTGCGGTGCGCCCAAAAACATATCTTGGTGGTTGGCTCTACTGGCAATGGCAAATATACTGGGCCCCTACGATAGCAACTGGTTTAGAAACATAAACAACTATCAGAAAATGGAGAACATTGATGAGTCGACATATAACACAATACACATTCGACCTCTCCTACTTGAAAGCGGACAGTATACTTGTATATAACATGTAATGGTGTTCAACTATTGCGCAGTAAAGTGACACTCCTAGTTACGTGTAGCACAGAACGAGATAACAGTCAGCCAGTATGGCATTTATGATAAGGAATGGTTCTGAAAAACACTGTATAAGTGGCGTAAGCAAGGATACAAGGGAGACCTCCAGACCATGGATTTACCCCATGCCCAAAAGGCATTCGGTTCTCGACGTGAAACTTCTGAGCGCCGAGCTGTCAGAACATTGTCGCGAGCCGAGGTAATACGTCATTACTAATACGCGGCACGTCCAGCATCTCGAAGAGGTGACGTCATGCATTGAAAGTAAGCACATGTTATGGTCGTGTGGAGTAAAGCCACACTCGCTCTTTCCCCAAACGCCTAGTATTATGCATGGAGGTCAACGGCACAGTTTGTCACACCACATAAACGTAATATGGCAACTACAGATCTAATGGCAAGCTTTATTCAACGAGAAAACAGAAAATTCTATCCTATTGACAACAGAAACCAAGGCCGTGTCGCTTACACCATATCAGGATAACAAGACACTCCTCTATTAGTTATTAATTTACAAAGACTAGGAGGTTATCTAAATAGAACATCTACCCGTATAATGTGCATAAGATGTAAACAATACACTGACAGAACGCTGTCATTTACTGATTGCTTCCCTCATCAAGAGCCACACAACATATGTAGTGTCCATGATGATATCCACAAAAGGGACGAAGCAACCATTGTTTAAGCGAAATAAACCAGTTGACAAGCACCAACATAACGCAGGCGCTGTGGGTGTGGACCGTCATTACAACCCAAACACTTACAATTAATACTGGCTGACATACCGTGATAGAACAGCCACCAAACTACTATTAATTATCACACAACGAACACATACATCACAATTTAAACCTATAAGCGGCTAGTGAACGAATGAAGGAAACTGGTGCCTACCAACCATGAAAGCGATTACATTATAATCAATGTTAATATTGGAATACATCAGACGATTGTATCATAAATGATACAGGCAAGCCTTACGGCATTCACATACTAACTACAAAATGCTGACTTCAAAAACAACACCTAAAGTTTGTAAATATCAATACTGATTTTTAATTAATAGCTGAGATGGAATCATGAAGTGAAGAATCTACAATAAATTCACCGACCATTGTCAACCGGATATTCACCCACACCCAGTCAGCTTTAGTTGTCTGGCGAGACATTCACCCACAGCCAGTCAACGTTCGATGTCTGGTGAGATATTCACCCACACCCAGTCAGCTTTAGTTGTCTGGCGAGACATTCACCCACACCCAGTCAACTAATGATGTCTTGCGAGACATTCACTCACACCCAGTCAGCTTTAGATGTCTGGCTATCTACTTTAGCAGTTAAGACGCCTGAATCGCATTCAATTTGTCCAATGCTAGGGTTAGTTTATAACTGAAGATAGTTGGCTGATTTTGACAGGTAACAATGACCTGTACCTGGCTTAATGTAGAGGTAGTTATATGCCTTGACCTTTGGTACGGTTTACATCGCAAATCACCCGGCAAACAAGATCGCATACAGTTACATTGTTGTCATCCGCCACGTCCGTCAGTTTTCATCCACCACGTCCGTCAGTTGTCATCCACCACGTTCGTCAGTTGTCATCCTCCACGTTCGTCAGTTGTCATCCTCCACGTCCGTCAGTTGTTATTCTCCACCTCCGTCACTTGTCATCAAACACGGCAAACAAGATCGCATACAGTTAAATTGTTGTCATCCTCCACGTCCGTCGGTTGTCATCCACCACGTCCGTCAGTTGCCACCCACCAAGTCCGTCAGTTGCCATCCACCACGTCCGTCAGTTGCCATCCACCACAGCCATCGAAGCAACAGTTTTCCCAAGCGCCTATGGTCGAAAAATCGTGGTATCAGTCCAAATGTCAACAAGATTTTCATGAATATTTCGAACGCTTATCAAACAGTCAATACATGTCCGATGGTAATGAAAATTAGTTCACATGTTCTCCGCGACATACTGAGACGTATCCTAAGATATCATGTCGATGACGTCACTTCCGGTTACAAACGCATCAAAGTTTTCAAAAAATGACCCAAGTTCAATGCTCAATACGTCCATGCTTTACAATTTCATTTTAATACGGTTTACATATTCTGAAAGTGTAATGTAAATGTAAACTTTTTCTTAATATACTTAGTTGTAAATAATGCATCGTTAAAAAATCATAGCAGGTCGAAAATTTCTGCTAGCCAAAATTTCACAATTAATTTACTAATTATCGTCTTAAAGCTGATACAATTATCAAACTTTGATAATTGACATATGCTATCAAAATATTCGTTGTTTTCAAAGCGCGTTCAGTTCACTTTTCGTCAAATTTTCGATTGGTTATGAAATTGTAAATGTCAGTTCAATAGTCATTAAAATCAGCTCAGCTGTTGTCATCGACAACATGAAAAGCCTTCTCATAAACTCAGGTGAAAATATTGTGGTGGCACGAAAATTGGAAACAAAAGTAAAATGGACTTAGTGTATGACAGTTATTCAAACACTGGCATCTCGCATGGAAAACAAAAGCTCTGCCGCTACGCCACGAGTTCACACATACACTACCAAAATGTTTGTTTGTTTCACGTATAACAAGTATACTAGGTGCCAACAAAAGGTAAAACCTTTCTTTCCTCATAACTTGATGTTGTAAGTAATGCAGTTTTGATTTAATTCTAACATTTCGAAAATGTCTTAGAGCAAAAACTGTTAAATTCTGTCAATTCGTAATTGACAACCCAATTACCGTCCGATCCGAACAAGCTTTTTCTGTAAGCTTAAACCACTAACAAACTGCTGTTTGTTTTTGGTTTTTGGTTTTGATCAACTAAAAACGAAAGACGGCAAATACATGGACCTTAAGACTATCAGTCGCTTATAAAATCGTAAATAATGGTCCAATGGTCATAAAAAGTGGACCAACTGTTGTCATGGACGGCGCAAATCGATTCCTGAAATTGTATAGTATGGATGTAATTGTCATGGGTGATGAGCTTGGCAAGGATCGATGTCAAGCACGTGCTCTTTTTCTGGGCAACGTTAAACTGCAAAACAAATGCACCAGAATAGGTCGTTAATCAAGAGCTGGACATGTCGATGGGGTGGTGGGGTGTGGATATTATACCATGCATTTGTGTATCCCCATAGATCAGTCTGCTGCTAAGCGAATTCAGGGAATGCATTGTCTTAATGGCACTACAAGCTGACGATTACATTTTAAAAATTACTCATCTGTGAATAAATGCATATTTATGATTATAGCATACAAAGGGTATGCTTTTAGATTTTATGCCAGAGAGCCGACAAAACTGATGAGTTAGGAAATGAGAAACATTTGTTAATATACCATGTTAGCACATCTTCCAGCTAGGACTGGGGTGCACATAATTAATGTAGTCACATATACAATGTGAGGTGTATTCTATATTTCCTCATCATTGTATGTAAAGCAGATTGTCTTATAGTATATACCTACCCCATGTTGTAAAATATCACCTAGCAGCACATTCAAGTGTATTCAAGTCATGTCCTCTTTAGTGATCACCCTCAACTGAAGAGTTCCGTTTATGTCTTTGTCGTTATGTATGTCGGTGGGTTGATCTTTACATGGTCACCTACAAACTCCGTTGACCTACTTTATATAGTGACATCAACTTGAAAGAGCAAATAGACATATAACCTTTTTGGATCCTTCAAACATTTACATTGCTCGCTTATTGAATCTTGACAATTGGTTGATATTAAACAACCTGATTTGCGTGTAGAGTTTCTAAGTGCATACATGAGAACGAAATAGAGGATGCCGACAAGAGAATCTTATTGTGATTTGCTGAGATGATAACATTTATAAGGAATAAAACTGGGTTTTCTTTCATGAGGTTGATGAATGCAAATTGAAAGTACCCCCCACAATTTCGTTAAGTGGAAAACCATCCTTTGGCGCATGCGCGATTCGAAGAAATGCGCACTTAAATGACAAGGCATTCACTACCAATCTGGACATCTTGTTGGGAATCGTCCCGGAAAAACAGCAAAACCCATTTATTGCTTCAACTGGTGAATAGGTGAGTGTACCTATTTAGTAATTCTTAGTATTGTTAACTTGGCTCTCGCCAAGTTGTCTTGTTCAGTCGCGTTTGTGGGCGGTTTGTGGAATGTTTGTTTTTCGCGATACAGGGTGACATTTTTGGAACAAAATTTTAAGTTGTTGGTAGAAATGATGTGCAGAACCGAGAGGTTTTGTTTTGAACCTTGATCCGAAAATAAGGTCAAGGAACCCCGAATATCTCCTTGGATAATTGTCTTATCATTATTTTTTAGCCTTAAAAAATTGCAAACATTTCCAAATATATGTAATTGTAGCAAATTAATAGTTTTCCCAAACGCCCCAAGTCGCAAAATCGTGGTATCAGTCCAAACTTTTATTATTAACATAAACTATCAAATTTATTTTTCGTTTAAAAGAGCGTTGAGTTTGGAAAAAAAGTTACCTTGTCAAATTTTCGATTGCTAACAAAATAATAAATATCAGTTCAATAGTCACAAACATTAAGTCAGTTGTTGGCATAGACAGCGCAAATCTAATCCACCAATTTTATTGATATGGGGTGCCTCACTCCAGTTACGAACAAATAAAAATTTAAAACGGGAATAAAATCTGAAGTTAATGTGTCGTATCTCCGTCGTTAATGGTCGTATCGTAAATTAAAGTTCTCTCAAAAGAAACCCATCCAATTCTGAACATAGAATTACATACCTACTGTGGTAAGTTATTGAGAATTGTCTCATGTTTAACGTTGGTTAGATACTAACTAAATGTTTAAGTTTGTGTCGTGATATTTTCAAAATATCTTCTTAAATGTTAGGTGTAATTGATGCAAACAAACCATATGTTTTGTTTTAATCTTGAACGAAAACTAAGGTAATAGAAACAAACTTATAATCATCATTATCTTCTTGGAAAATGATTCAATTGTAAAAACACTTACCGAGTATTGTAGCTGAATCGAATTATAAGCGTTTTCTATATATATATATATATATATATATAACTAACTGTAAGATTTCCATGACGATAAGGGTCATGACGATAATAATGATGTTCATGACGATTTTTGTATGTATGTATGTATGTATGTATGTATGTATGTATGTATGTATGTATGTATGTATGTATGTATGTATGTATGTATGTATGTATGTATGTATGTATGTATGTATGTATGTATGTATGTATGTATGTATGTATGTATGTATGTATGTATGTATGTATGTATGTATGTATGTATGTATGTATGTATGTATGTATGTATGTATGTATGTATGTATGTATGTATGTATGTATGTATGTATGTTTGTTTTTTATGTGGACAATATTTTGATCCGCGATTTTTGAAGTTCAACGTTGTTTAGCTTCTGAATCAATGTTTGTTAATTTTTGCGATGCCGAATTTTTGCGATGCAGAACGCAATTTTCCATATATTTTGTTTTTTAAATTTTAGATGTCAAAGATACTCAGAACCCAGAGATTGGATTTTGACCTAGATTGTAAAGTAAGGTCAAGGCCATCGAAGGAAATATTAGATCATCGATAAACTTTTAAAAACTTCCTGATATAGTTCGCCAACTTCTCCTCCGTCCCCATGGGCTTCTTATCTTGTTAACTTGGCGTTATCGAAACGCCAAGTTATGGCGATCGGCCCGGTTTGTATGTTTGTATGTTTGTATGTATGTATGTATGTATGTATGTATGTATGTATGTATGTATGTATGTATGTATGTATGTATGTATGTATGTATGTATGTATGTATGTATGTATGTATGTATGTATGTATGTATGTATGTATGTATGTATGTATGTATGTATGTATGTATGTCCGGATGTTTGTATGTTTTTTTTGTATGTACGATACAGTATCGCAATTTTTAAAATTTTTCAATTTTTTCTTCGCCAATCGTTTTGGAGTCAATTTTTGCGCGCAATTTTTAACCCAGATGTTTTTCGTCTTGTTAGGACCTCATGACCTCATATTAGGGTCAAGGTCACGTTGTGAATTTTTCAATCCTTAATATCATCTTAACCTACTGTGCGATTTTGAAAAAGTTTACAGTTCCTTGTAGCCTGATTTATTCGCCAACTTTCTATATCAAATATCATGAAAAAATATGCATATTTCGCCCCGTAGCCTCCACTCGAAAATTTGTGGTAGTGTTTTACCACATTTTTCCATCGCTTATAACTTCAACAATATTCGATGGATGGTCATGAAAATTGGGTCGAATGTTCACAGAATCACTGGCTATCAGAAGATAAGTGTTTTTTTTATCAACTTGGCGTTTTCGGAACGCCAAGTTATGGCGATCGGTCCGGTTTGTACGTTTGTATGTATGTATGTATGTATGTATGTATGTATGTATGTATGTATGTATGTATGTATGTATGTATGTATGTATGTATGTATGTATGTATGTATGTATGTATGTATGTATGTATGTATGTATGTATGTTTGTAACTTTTTTTTGTTACACGATACAGGTCGCAATTTTTAAAATTTTCCGATTTTTTTTTCACCAATGGCTAGGCGTGAATGATGCGCAGAACCGAGATGTTTTGTTTTGACCTTGACTCAAAACTAAGGTCAGGGTCATCGAATAAGTGAAAATCTAGTACCTCAAATAACTCCGTTAATAATGGTCGGATCGTTACAAACTTTACACCATCGTGTAGCTCATTCCAATTGCAAACTTTTTCTAAATACATATACGGCGATCCAACCAATGGTTTTCCCAAGCGTCTAAGGTCGAAAAAAAGTGGTATCGGTCCAAATGGCAACAAAAGTTTCATGAATATTTTGAGCGCCTATAAAACCGTCAATACATGTCCGATGGTAATAAAATTTGGTTCACATGTTTTCAGCGACATACCAAGACGTATCCTAAAATATCATGAATGTCGATGACGTCACTTCCCGTCACGAAAGCATCAAAGTTTTCAAAAAATGACACAAGTTCAATGCTCAATATGTCCATACTTTAGAGTTCCATTTTTAAACAATTTAGATATTCTGAAAGTGTAATGTAATTGTAAACTTTTTCTAAATATACTTAGTTGTAAATAATGCATTGTTAAAAAATTGTAGCAGGTCGAAAATTTCTGGTAACCAAAATCTCTCAACTTATTTATTTCGCAATAAATTCACTAATTATCGTCCGATCGTAACAAAATTAACATTTTCTGAAAGCTGAAACAATTGCCAAACTTTGGATTTGACATATGCTATCAAAATATTCGTCGTTTTCAAAGCGCGTTGAGTTGAAAAAACAAATTTCACTCAGTAAATTTTCGTCAAATTTTCGATTGCTAATAAAATCGTAAATATCAGTTCTATAATCATAAAAATCTGCTCAGCTGTTGTCATCGACAGCACGAATCGTGTTCTATTGAAATTAGATGAAATAATTGTTGTGGCACGAAAATTCGGAAAAAAACTTATGTCCGTGTACTGGATTTGAACACCGGCCTCTGGCATGGAAGTCTAAAGCATTTCCGCTACGCCACGCGGCCTAGCACACTAGCATGCATTGTCATATATGAATAATAAGTATTACAGGTGCCAACAAGAGCTAAACACTCAACATGATTGATAAATCCATAGTAATTTTGTTAATTATAGGTTGATACGGATTTTTTATTGCTTAATGTTGTTTTGCTTCTGAATGAATGTTTAAGGTTGATAGTTTCACAAAGGTCACCGCTGCTGCCAGCTCGCTTTGCGTAAAGCCGGCAAGCAGCAATACGGACCAGTCCAATGTCCGATTATTACGACATTTACGCGGCAACTATGGCACGCCGCGAAACTTATTAATATATTATTAATTTCTTTTTGCCAGCTAAATCAATGTCAATCTATCATGAACCCGGAAAACAGTTTTATGGAAGCCCACCCAATTCTAGCTGTGCACGCCGCCGGTATAAATTTATATTACCACCGTCCGCGGCTAACTCAATTCTTAACTTACCATGAGACTATTGTTAATATCGCGAAATTGTATTCGCCTAGTAATCTTGGCCAATCGCATTCACTGCTTACGGGCATAATAATTTGATATTAAAACACCTTAAAATTCTGAAAGTGTAATGTAATTGTAAACTTCAGACCCGTTACTAGGAATTAATGTAGGGATTATCTGAAATGAGCTAAGCAGATCTTCTAGCATACACTGCCATTCTGACCATGATTAAAGGATAAATTTGGCATATGAGCGAAAATAGTGAGGCTGAGTGGGGGGTATTGTCCGATTCACCCGTCACACCCGTCACCCTCTTGGATACGGACCTACATAACCGTTGCTAATAAAAATTGGTTGACAATACTACAATTTTTTTAATTTCTTTATTCTTCAATCGATAGGCGGCAATGATACGCAGAACCGATAAGTTTTGTTTTGACCATGACCAAAAATAAGATAGTTGTCATCGAAAAAGTGAAAAACTAGTATCTCGAATAACTCCGCTAATAATGGTCGGATTGTTACAAATTTTACACCATTGTGTACCTCTATTGACATATGATGCCATCCAACCCACGGTTTTCCCAGGCGTCTAAGGTCGAAAAATCGAGGGATCAGTCCAAATGGCAACAATAGTTTGATGAATATTTCGAACGCGTATAAAACAACCAATAAATGTCCTATAGTACTAAAAATTGTTTTACATGTTCTCCGAGACATACTAAGACGTATCCTTAAATATTGTGGATGTCGATGACGTCACTTCCGGTAATGATAACCTTGCCTCAATCCTTGATATCACCCTAATGTATGGTGCGACTTTAAAAAGATTTATAGTTCCTTGTAGCATGATTTATTGGCCAATAGTTCATATCAATTGTCATGATAAATTGTGCATATTTCGCCCCGTAGTCCGCACTCGAAAATTTGATAACCATGATAACTTAGGTAACTTTTGGCCGATTTTGGTCAATTGTGGTCCGGTTCTGAAAATGTTGCAATTATTTGGATGCAGTTCGCCAAGTTCCCACATGGCTCCCATGGGCCTCTTGTTAACTTGGCAAATTGCTTTGCCAAGTTATCTTGGATAGTCGCGTTTGTTATTATGTGTGTATGCATGTAAACAATTTTTGATCCGCAATACAGGTCGCAATGTTCTAATTTTTTCAGCATTTTTTTTTAATTGGTCGGGAGCAATGATGCGCAGAACTAAGGAGTTTTGTTTTGACCTTGATCTCATATTAAGGTCAAGGTCACCTTTTATTTTTTTTCAATCCCTGATATAATCTTAACATACGGCGCGAATTTGCCAAATGTGTATAGTTTCTTGTAGCCTGCTTTATTGGCCAACTTTTCATAACAAATTCATGATAAAGTATGCAAATTTTACCCTGTTGCCCTCACTCGAAAATTTGTGGTGATGTTTTACCATATTTTTCAATCACATATAACTTTGACAATATTTGATGGATGGTCATAAAAATTGGAGCGAATATTGTTAGTGGCAGTGGGTATCGAATGATAAGTTTGTTATGGATGTCAATGACGTCACTTCCGATTACGAGTAAAAAAACGCAATTTAGCTGTGCAATAAGAAGTTAACACGTCGTTTTCCGTCGTTTATTGTCGTATTGTAAAAATGTTTGCACCTGAAGATAGCCCATGCACTTCCAAACTTCAATCGTAAAGTTTTAAAAATTGAAAGTTTAGTGAACGTCTTAAGGCAGGGGTGATTAATGAATGTCATAAGACGGGGGGGGGGGGGGGGGGGGGTGAGGTATTAGTGAATGGACCGATAAGGGAGTAGGTAGTGAGTTAATAAGTGATCGAGTAATTGAATGGGTGACTGGCGTGGACGAGTGAGTAAACGGGTAGGTTAGTGAATGGATATGTGCTTGCGCGTGAATGAATATATATATATATATATATATATATATATATATATATCTCTCTATATATATATATATATATATATATATATATATATATATATATATATATATATATCTATATATATAATCTATATATATATATATATATATAGCCTATATATATATATATATATATATATATTATATATATATATATATATATTTAATCCATATTTTTCCAATATGATATATTCGAGACTGTCGATTGATTGACATTTTATATTATTATTCTGGACCTATATATGAGATACATATATAACTTTATATATGGTTCCCCGCGCGATATATAGGGGGGTGTGTTTTGTCCACACAGCAAAAGGTGTGTCGCAACATAACTTTTAAGATGGGGTCTGGGGGGCACTGGGGGGTGGGGGATATTTAGTCATTTGCATAATTTGAATAGAAGGTTCCTTGGTGCTCTGAAAGCTATCGCCTGATTATCGGTTATTACCAATAGGCAGCAATAGTCACAGGGATTTTGATTGGCCTGCCAGCCGCTATCTTCTGTGTAAACATAGAAGATAGCGGCCGGATGATACGGATTTTTTTTGCTTAACGTTGGTTAGCTTCTGAATAAGCGTTTAAGGTTGATTGTCTCACAAAGGTCGCTGATGGTGCGTGCTCGCTTTGCGGGAGCCGGCAAGTAGCAACACGGACCCCCCGGGGGGGGGGGGGGGGCACTTGGCCTTATTCTGGATAGGGGTGTGCCACGGGACCTCGAAAACCCGTACCCGTCGTACAAGGTCAAAATGGCTAAAAGCATACCCCGTCGTACAAGGTATTATGCGAATGTATAACCCGTCGTACAGATTGAAGCTGAAAAACATACCCCGTCGTACAAGTATGAGGCCCAAAAACCCGTCGTACAAGTCGAGCGTTGGCCGATATGATGGAATTTCTGTTGTTGCTGTACTTCATGTTTTATACCATCGAGGGTAGCCCATTCTACATAACTATGTTTAACGCAGGCATAAATAATGGCATCTTTTAATTTATGCCGCAAAGTTTATTTGATTGAAAATCATGTTGATAAATTTTCAACATTTTATTTGACTGGAAATATCCGCGATGTACTGTGGAAATCTGTTTAGTTGTGTCGTTCCATCGATAACGGTGCCTCCCTAAAACCATGACCACACGAATGCTAGCTGTAAATCGTTACGCGCCTCGCTATCAATATGTATACTTCCGCTTTGGTTACAAAATGTAGATTTCATAAAATCTTCACTCATTTAAGTTGTGAGCATCAATGCGCACAAATTAGACCGACAAGCAGGAAGGGTAATTTCGGACAACATAAATGGCGACAGCCGAAGTAAGGATCTATTTTCTGAGACCACAGCGCCGCGTAGCGACTGAAAGTCTGAAAACTTAAAACTTTTGGTTTCCAATAGTCTGCGTCCCAGACTCCAGGGGTTCCGCTACGCTTCTCGCCCTTTGAGTCTACGACACGACCAGCTCTAAAAGTGGCGCGTCCGAATATTCATTAGACACGTTCGTTAATCTTCGTGACCAATCATAGCAAAGGTTGTGACCCGGATTGACCTTAATTGCACGTGTCTGGCTCATGGAACTGGCTTGTGATACGCACCCTCGGTTCTATGTGACGTCTGGACATTGTAGTGGTCTGCTACCAATGAGAACACATTGAATGTGTTCTGGAATTATGGGGCGTCTCAAAAGTTCAAATTGGCACCACAACAAGCGCTTTAATCGCTTAGCTGCACGATAGTATGTTTACGTGATAGTAAGTTAAAAAGAACCAGTTATGTGTCTGCTCCTATCGCCGAATGTGTGATTAACGGTGCCACTCAGCGTGAAACAACAAATCGGAGTGTTGTAGAATGTGTGCCCGGCTCATAAAAATCACCCGGCCGGTTGGACAAGTACTTCGGTTTCCAAGGTGCGGCTGCTAAGCAGCTTGCTAGGCAACCTCGTTACAAATATGGGGCTGAACAGTCTCTTTAACTAATTACATTATGTCAATTCTTAAAAATGTTCTCATGATTGAAGCTAGAAGTTTACATTTTCTTTGTGGTTGACCATAGGCCGCTATTCTCAAAGGTATTTTTAGAAGAAATACTAAGGTCAAGGTTGCTGATGAACTTGTTAGTCAGTAGAATAACAATATTTTTTTTTGTATTTCGCAATGAAAACCGACGTGACTCTGTAGTATGTCGCATTGCCTCTATTGACACTGGCTTTATCTGTTCAGCTTGTTCCACATAGCTAATTCTTGGGTTATAATGCGGTTATGTCGTCACACACGTTTCAATTTCCCGTCAAATATGGTGCTTTGGGCAGTATTAGGGTTATAATTGATATTGCCCTGTCCCAGATCACAATTTTCCTGCTAGGTGCTAGGATTATAATGTGGTGTTGCCTTGTACCAGATCTCGATTTCCCACCGGATATAAAGTCTCTGGGCAGTTCAAGGGTTCCCATGCAATCTTCTCTGCACCTCATTTCCTTCCCCATATTGTGTCTCTAGGATTATAATACCCTACATTGCATAGACACACATGTTATTAAGGCTGTTATCATGATGACAAGTAATTTCTTGATATTAAGCTATAAGTTTGCAGTGGCACAAATTGAATTGCATTTCTGGATGTGTGATTCAACAAATAATTTCACTCATCTAAATACACACTAAATACCAGCAACAAATATTGTCGGATAATGACTATCAAAAACCATTTAAATAACAACAAATTGTTCTCAAATAGCTCACTGGTTAATTATTTATGTTCTGTACAATCAGCACATTTTTCAAGTATTTGCATCTAATGCATACTTCTGACAACATTAATAACCAATCACAATATTAAGTACAATTGCAATTGCACATCATGGCAATGCTGTAGATACACAAAATGCAAATATTGGTATAAATTTGTCATTTGCATAGTGTCAATGTTCAAACTATATTGCCTTAAATATTTGGATTGACTTTCGGGGGATATTTCTACTACTCATTAGTTAGGGGCTAGTGACACATTTGTCCAGAGCTTGATAGCCACAGCTGTGAGCCAGGAGTTGTCACACATGTCTGTGGATTTCGGCTATTTCAGATGCTAGGGGCAAGATGCAGTATTTCTTTTAACAGTCTAATATTTCAGCATGTTTTCTCATCTTGTCCATTCATTAATTTTCCTGTCAAGGCCACATATCTGTATTTTAGTATTCAATAGCACGGGGCATGTTTAGGTAACACCGTTAGATTGGACAATAAGTAACTGTACTTACTTTGTTCAACACTTTCACACCAAGGAGTATTTTTACTTTTACAGTAAATTAAGATTCCTGATACAGTCATGTATGACGAACACTTGACGTATCAGGAAATGATAAAACTTTGGGAGGCTATGCTACTACATAGTTATTGATTTACTTACCTTAATAACTGATAAAGCCACTCTACAACACCACTTTACCCCTAATCGCCCCCATTGGGTCCTCGGGTAGGTAACGACTAATAGAGGGTAACCTGATAACTGTTGGTTGTAACTTGGTCAGTTCGTTTTCACCTGGTGAAATTGCTATGATGACTGTCCAGTGTATTGTGCTGAAATTACCCAGGTGATCTTCTTAGGCAGTTTGATCCACAGGGTTTTTTTACATGGCGATTGCTTAATCCGATCAGTATTATCCTTTCAAATTTACTATGATAAACACCAAATTACGCATTAGTGTTGGTGTGTTGTTAAACCCTTTACATACCTGACCTTATCTTTGTTTGTAAGACATATGCTCTATTAATTATTCACGCTATATATACTCTTCTTGCTGTACATAATAATTTTTGTTTATCACACTCAGAAATTATTGAATCATATTAGCTATGGTATTCCAATAGAGCGGAACAGTTAGACTGCAATTTCAAAAATATTATCACACTTTCACAGATACATGCTTTCTGACTGCTAATATCACATTCTGTTTCTAACAACTCGGCATTGAACAGAATTCCAATCGAGCTGAACAACGTTATGATAGTCACCTACACTAATCGTTGTTATTGTGATGCACTATCCATTCGCAGGTATATTCTGTTTTGATAATACCACCAAAATGTATATGCACAAGAAGAAAGGGTAAAAGAAAGTTGGTATTTGGAGGGTACGAATTGGTTTGGTTACGAGTTGGTCAGGGTACTAGTTGACCGGATGTCCGTTGAACGCAATTGGAGTAAGTTCGTCGTTCTTATTAAACCACAGGTATCTTAGGTTGTGCTTTTTATTCTGGGTTGTTGGTTATGTTTATGTGTCCCCTGAGACAGTGTCTATTAACGGCACTGAATTTTTAATGAAGGTGTTATGGTCGTCATTATCGCCAATTTTACATGCGTCTACGCAAGTTGTGGGGTAGAAATATTCAACCCTTGCCAATTACAGGTTCCTTTTTTGGTTGCAAACGATGGAGTCAACAGTGTTAAAAAATCATATTGTTCTGTCACTGTTAAGTGGTATATATTATATAGTTATTCTTTCATAACACTTCATAGCTGTTGCATATGTGACATAAATAGTTACCTTATGAATAACCCGTTAATTGATTATTCATTCATTATCCTATAAATTGACTACAAACAATTGTTGATATCAATTCAAGTTAATTTGTATTGAATAAAGTATTTTTTACATATAAAAACATATATAAGTCTATGAGGTGATGAACACTGAGTCATTATAAAAATAATATACATCATGGACATCAATGTGGCTTTCTGCTTCTTGGTAGAAATAAAAGTGATGTAGTAAATTCCATTGTGAGTTGTAGGTACTTTGACATATTGCTGCAAAACATATCCACCCGTCAGATGTCTTAGCATTGAGGTGCTACCTCTTAGAAGGTCATCATTAAAATCTCCAAGCACAAACATTGGCACTTGCAAAGGCATAAGGAGTAAAGGTTTTTCCATCTCGTGCACGAAATTGGTCATTGATTGTGAAGGTTTATGGTACACAGCAGCCACAACTATACAGGATTTGGAAGTTTGTAAGGCAACAACTGGTGACTCTAATCCAGTAACTATGATCTTATCTAGTGCTTTAGGTTGCAGCCTTTTTTAAATGCCTATCATGATGTCATGCTGGTCATTATGATCTTTCTGGGATGGAATGTTTTCTCGGAAAGCACAACAATCATGCTCCTTCAGGAAAGTGTCTATATTATGCTGAGGAGTGATGTATGTTTTTGTGAAACACATTACATCAGTTCGGACAGAATTTTCTTTTCTTCTGAGCATCTGAGGTCAACCAGTTTATCGAAGGAATGTCTTCTGTTAAGATGGCCAACTGTCAACCATTCTGGGTTGCTCTGTGCTATCAGACTAGGTGGATCATTTTGTGGTATGCACCTTGTTTGCGTTTCCTTCATTATGTCTTAAAATCTTTTGTTTGTCTTGATAGCTTTGACATTGAAATCAGTGATATAAAGACCGGACAGTTTCTTTACTCGACTGAATGCAACATAAGCTTGTCATTTGCCGAATAGTGCTGCTTATACTGACAACAATTTGATCAACAGTGAGACCTAGACATTTTTTAATGGTAAACGCCCATGCCAGAGTGAGTGGAAACTGGCGTCGAGCAACTTTCGCACCTTTGCGTTTGTTTTTTCTTAGTGATTTTCAAGACAAAAAAATGGGGACTGGATATTGTCGTTTCCATTTGCTTAATAGCATGTCTGATCCAACCATGTAAACTTCATCAATGACCATCAAGTGCATATTTTCCACTTTCATGCGGAGAGAATGCAGTTTTTCACATGTGAGTGGCTCATTACCACCGAATCTTCCTGTTGTCAGCAGTAATGCAGAGTGAATAGTCAAACCCCCTACATAGAAGGCAGCTACGCCAGTAGATGCTGTTACAAGAGTCATCATACCAGTTGGTTTTATCTTGTTGCACAGTGGTAGAATTCTTTTGGTGTCAGAACAAATCAATTTTATGACATGACTTTTACCAACTCCACCTGGACCACTTAAAAATACTCTGTATGGTTCTACACAATTGCCTTGTTTCATTGATGTGACTGCTCTCTTACTCCATTGCCTATGATAAAATACAATCTGCCTCTAATAGTATTCAGGTTTCGCACCATCTCTCTATATTCTTTCTTTATCAACTGCTGATTCATATCGAGACACAAAGTCTGAGGATGGTTTGCCACTTGGGTGCTCAAGAAGTTAAGCATTAGCATCACGATCGTCTAGCTCTGTGTCTCTTTCTAATTCACACCTTACGCAGGATCATCAGAAACTTGTTGTTTTGAGTGGGGAGCTATGTTTGACCACATGTGAACTGGCGGACCATTGACTGCACGTTCATGAAGAGCTTCGTCAATCGATTCCATATTTTGGGTGAACTGCCATGCATTCATTTTTTCCGAGCAATTTAGTATCAACGGTAGTCAGCATTAGTGCCAAGTACAAATAGCATCAACTTGGTTCTGTAGAAATTGCTCGCATCATCTGCTGAACGATACTTCCTAAATAGTATAACAGCCTGACATCTACGTTTTGGCAGTTCAGGTCTTTCTTGTGATATTGACACATCATTTTCGTTCAGTACAACTGGTACAGAATCATCTTGATCAGATTATTGATCAACAAGTGAGGCAGTGTAGGTGCTAGCAAATTTAGCTAGGCACATGCGTTCAAGTTCCAATGGTCTTGCAACATATCTGATCAAAATGTTATTTTGAAAGACATCTTCATCACATTCCTCTTTGTTTTCCATTTGGTATTTTGGTTTCAAAACTGCATTACGCTATGACTGAGGATTGGTGTCTACAAAAACAACTTTTGACAGGATTCTATACGCCGCTTCTTGTGCACTCAATTATCTGTGGTTTAGAAATGTGGATGCAACATGTCTCAACATTTCCCTCACTTCTCTGTCTTTGTACTCATTAACTGCTAGTTTCAACCACTGACCCATGCCATTTTTACACTTTGTCACATATTAACAAATGTACATGATACATGCATGTGCATCCACGATAAATTGCAGATCTCTTTTAGCAAGACATGCTTGCAAGACATTTGTATTGAAACGAGAGGTGTTGGTGTCGCATGGCTGACGTCGCAACACAATGTGTGTTCTATTTTCTGACACTTTTCAAGTACAGTTTCTGCTTTTTTTTTACTTTATCTGCATCATGTGATTCTCTTTCTATGAGTGTTTGTGGGCTAGGTGGTTTAGGTTAATCTAATCTGCACTTCCTCTTTCTAAGACATGAAGCGGAGTGTTTGTGACTTTGTGGCTTAGATACACTGAGATATGTTTATCAACACATTCACAGATATCTTCATCGAGTTTGGGAGCATTTCTGACCCACAATAAGGTGTGTGCATGAGTTGAGCCACGTTGAAACTCTATTCTGATAGCATACTCAACAATTTCTCCAATTGGGTGTGCTTCTGATTTGAGAACTTCTCTGAATAATACCTCCAGTCTGTACTAAAACGACATGCAGCTGTGACAGTTTTTGTTCACAACCACTTGGTTCTTTCCTTAAAGAATAGTTTTTTCACATCATCATCACTCAATATTTTTCCATATTGAAGGATTATGCTCTGTAGTAAGTCAGGCCATTGCATATCTGCTGCAGAAACCGTGAAAAACCAGGTTGGAATTCGAAGTTGTCTAACCAATGCCAGAACATCATAGTAAAGAGATTGAAAGTAAGCCGGTGACCTCTCACATTCTTCAATATTTGATAAGCATGGTCAACTTTGATAAATTTACCAATAGTATCTATTTTATTCACATCACCAACTGTCATTGGTTTCCTTCGTGCATGTGAACTTGTGAATTCTCTACTGCGTATTTAGCAATCAGTAGATATTCAATTCATTTAGCAAACCTTTGGTTAAAGTACTTGCGAGAACACAACTTGACTGACCGATTTGTAGACAGAGCATTAGGATATTTGTCAGGATTAGCTAGCTCTTCAAAATTTGGATCAGTAAGTAGAGGCATTGGTTTGGACTCTGGAGCAACATTTATCACTTTGCATGCCATGTCATCATTTGTATTGATCATACTGGTCTCATAAGGTATCACACCGATACCTGCAGTGGTTTCAAATGCATTGTCATTTGCCTTTTCTTTCTCTGACTTATCGCATTGCACATTTGCACTTTGAATTGAATTGTAGAACCTGAGTTAAAGATTATGTTTTGTACAGTGACTTGCTCAAGGGCATCATAGCGACACTGCCCCTGCAGTGCTAGATGGAATATGTGCTCGAAAATACATTCATGATTTCGTCTGGCTCTGATCAATGTATTTCTACATGAAGAGAAAACATATCTGCCATAGCTAGCAAAGATATTTGTTCACCCCGTTGTTTTCCACTTTCTAGATCATCAAGATATGTAACCCATTGTATTTCTTGTCTGTCTCTTTGATCTAGAACATTGGCAGTGGCATAATCTAATTGTCTTGGTTGTTCTGTGTCTGCATTCATGAGATTGTCAGTTTCAATTCTTGCACATACAAATTCTTTGTAATTCTCTGAATGGTAGGATATATACTTGGCTAAATGTTGTCTCATTAATACTGCTGCTGTTGTTGTAAAAACATAATTAAGAGTAAAACCAGTTTGCTTAGATGTTGTGTTGACAACAATCCTTTCCTACCCATTGACAGCTTTGTGAAGCTTTTTTGTTTTTGTCTGTTTCATTGGACGCATGCATTTCACAATCGGTTGCTTTCATAGTCAAAGCAAAGTTAATTTCAGCATTGCCTCATTATCTCGTACCCCAAAATCAAACTCAGCCAACTCTGATTCTACCTCATCCGTTTCCATTTTATCTGGGCCCTCTGATTCAATCTGATCATTTACTACTCTGTTTGAGTCTTGTGTCACAGGATTTATAGAAGTTAATTGTTCCAACTCATCTTTTTCCATTATTTCAATGCTTTGTGTCACATCAGTAAACTCTGCCAGGTTTTACTCCATCTAATTACAATCCTTTTTCTCAGAGTTTTGTTACGCGGGATTAGACTGTTGACCACAGTTCACATCTGCCATTGCTCCCCACAATTCTGTGTTTTCTTTGATTGAATCTTCTGACCAGGAATCGTAAACATGAACGTCACAGTACAACGAATTGTTTGCCTTAAGCCATCTCAAAGCTTCCATGACTTTTGTGGGTCTTACATACTCATACATGTAGTGGGACATAAATGCATTTTAGTTTCAGTGGAATCATTTGCATTTCAGAAGGAGATGGCAACTGGTCTATCTTGAGGCAAGCCAAACATTTTCATGAATGGAATTTTCTTTGAGATCAATCTAACTTCCAATGTGTGGAGATCATTCAGCTCTTTTCGGGGTGTCAGGATTGTTAGCTTTTGATTGTGCTGGCATCTTTCCACGCTTTAATGCCAAGAGGCATGTTTTACAAATCCATTCTTTATTTCCTGCTTATACAATGCGAAGATTCAGTATGCTTGTCAAAATAGCTTTAGACATGTTTTCCTTCAGTTCCACAACTTTTACTCTGTACATCAGTCTATGACAACAGCAGCACACATAATCACAATTTACAATTCTATGATATTGCTCACCAACAGCTTCACATGTTGGAATGACCTGTCTCTTTCTTTGTCTAATGACATGCATTGATTCTCTCACTCTTTCCAATCTCTTGCATCTTTGATCTGGAGTTTCACTTGTTCTCGCTTTTTCCGTACTTGCCCTCGTAGATAAAAGTCTAGTTTGTCTTTTTTCAGGAGATACTTTTGTTGTTAGTTCACCCGAATGATTGCTCATAGATGCAAGTCTGGTTTGTGTCTGTTCAATATTTTCGTTTGACCTTACTTCAGTTATATGACTTATCATAGATTCAAGTCTGGTTTGTGTTTTTCAGTAAGTTCATTTACCATAGTTCAGCCAAATGACTTCTTACAGATGCAAGTCTGGTTTGCGTCTTTTCAATGGATTCTTTTGACCTTAATTCAGTTATATGACTTCTCATAGATGCAAGTATGGTTTTTGCCTTTTCAGTAGGCTCATTTTACCTCGTTCCCATCATATATTTCTTAACTGAAGCAACCCTAATTTGACTTTTTTCAGATGTCTCTTCATTTCTTAATTTGTTCATATCAGATTTAATATATTCGTTTCTACTTGTACTCTTTTCTATTCCCTGGTGGCTTTGCTTGCTTGCTTGCCTCTTTAGTTTCATTTCTTTTCTCTTTGATCTGCACTTTCTTGATCACATTTACCCAAATTATGGCTTTCTGTAAATGCTCTTAAATGCAAATATGAAATAATTCAATAGATAAGCTTAGTACATATGTGTCATAGTGTACCATGAAAATATATTCAACAACAGAATAAATTAGGGAAAAAATAAACAAAATATAAATAACAATGGTCTTTTACTGCAAAATATATTCCATACACAAATACGTTATGATAGTGTACATGCCAGTTGACTTGTATTTTAAGATGAAAATGCTTTATGATTCAAGTGTTAAGAAAGTGTATAATTCTTATCACTTTGAGATTTCATTAGCAATATATAATCCCCAATGTACCTTAATTGCTTTGTATCTTTCTTTATAGACAAAGCATATATCTCCCAATATTGCTAGATTTGTGTACTATTCAATGCCCTTATTAGAAAACGACAACAACAGATATTCGTTTCCGAACTTAAAGCAGGGACTATATAGTCGCAGAGTTGGCAATATCATCAAATATCATCTCGTGTAAAAGAAAATATGACCTATTTAAGTACGTTATGGCTGCAACAAAATAACTCAGGTTGCACGTTATGATTTTTCAAATGTATTACATTCTGCAACAGGTCTTATACCTGTGAAATATTCCATGTTTTAAAAATCGTAAAGATTACCAGCATCAACCACATTGTTAGATTATCCTACTATCAAAAGGAGATGGGTATTCCACTGGCGCCATCTTTAGGCATTCCATCTCCCCATCTCATATCTTGTTGAAGCACAGACCAACAAACATTTATTGAAGGGCATTTAAAGCTCTCACAAAGAAGATGGATGGAAGCACAGAGAGGCGTCAACCGATGTCATTTCAGAAATAACAGCACTAATTGTTGCAAAAAGCGGCAATGAAAGATGCGTTGCCTCCTGTGCTGTCGTCCGGTCGAGATCTGGGCCTTTCACAAGTGCCCCCTCCCACAGCACCCGAAGTATCTAGCGTGGGCGCTCATGCATGATGCACAAAACTTCAACATACCCACTGTATGTATGTGTTGCATACCCGGGGTCTCTATATGATATACATTTGCTGCATAGTGCCCATACCGTTACCACCTTCAGAGGATTTGTAATATCCCAGTAAATATTGATGAGGCATGTTTGCAAATAGAATAGACTGTTTCCGATGCAATACATTGACTGTTACAAGTTAAATTGGATTGAGGCCCTGCACCTCGCGTTGTGAAAAATACAAAATAATCTGTGGTCATGTTTGACATTTGTCCTCAGTATAAGATCTAATTTGTCCATAGTATAAAATCTTATTCTAGATAGAACCATTAATATAAATAGTAATGTTATTACGCTCATCGTACTTCTGATATAAAACTCATGCCTTCTATTAGTGTCACATTTGTAAGGTATGCGATATCAAAGCTATACACCAACGATGTATACGATCCCATTGGTATACATATATTTGATTGTATGCTTGCAGTGTTACACAAATAATTTCACGCCAACCAGGAGCCTCTATTCATATATACCCAAACCTGCTCCTAGCAAGGAACATGTGATCAAATATCATGGCATGAAGCACTCGGCGAATTGCTGTGATGATGTCTGAGTGTGCTCTGCGCAAATTTTATCACCCAATACACACATAAAGTGAGTTCGACAACATTGAGGCCTGTAATGTCACAGCGAGGGGTGCTATTCCTCAGACAACTCTGTACTATATGAGCAAATAGAATGTGCATGCAACAAAACAGGGGTATTATCTTTTAACTATACTTCATCCTTATAGCTATACTCTTGTTATACTTATATTTCTTGGTTATTAGTATTTCTGCGCGCTCCTTCGTATATAGGAATATTGTAGCTGCTTGTAGTTGCTTGAGTGGGGACACTAGCTGTTGCATTATGAAGCCCTCACTAAAAATCATAACGTGCACTTCATGTGTTGGATGGTGGTTAAGAATAAAGACAGTTCTGTTCCGTTCTACACGGTGTCGTCCTCGTGTGTGTGTTTCTCAATATAGTTATTTGGACATAACATAACATGGTGGCAGCAAGTGAGATCTAAAACGACCCATAGTGATTAAAAACAGTGTTTTTATCTTCCGCTAGTCAGCAGTGGAAACGACTGTCGTCTTGAGGTCAGTGACACCGGATTTCAGTGAACCGAGCAATTCACCTCCTCAACGACCCCGCTCAAACGCACATGGTCGGCGACGGATTGTGTGACTGTGGTGTTGGAATGTCGAGCAACAAAACGAGCGCAAAGTGCAAATCGCAAGTAAGCTTCTACATGTGACAATATCAGGTGTAAGCTTCACCTCCTCACGACCCCGCTGAAACGCATATTGTGTGACAATGTCGATCGTGTTTCTACATGGACGTTGTGGTAAATAATAAATGCATCGCGTCAGTGACAGTGTGCAGTTTATCGCCCGCCAAATCATGTCGGAATCAAACCCAGCAGCAAGCGTGCAGTACGTACACTCAAACGATCTAGCCGGTATCAAGATGCCCTCATTCAACTGGGACAGTGACGATTTGCCTCATCAGTTTCGCTCATTCAAGCGTTATTGTGAACTGTTGTTGTCGACTCCTACGTACAGTAACAAAACAGGTCACGAAATTGTTAACTACATCCTACTGTGGTTGGGACCCAATGCTTTAGAAGTCTACGACAACTGGTCTCATCTGACAGTAGAGCAGAAGAAAACGCCAGAGTCAGTGTGGCAGGCATTCCAAGACTATTTTGAGCCCAAGGCTAACTATAGACTTGCCCGTTTTCAATTTCGCGACATTCGTCAACAGTCAGCTGAGCCCATTGACACCTTTACAACTCGTCTTAAGGTGCAAGCACGGAAGTGTAAATTCGAGGCTGCTCTCGAGGACATGCTGATCGACCAAATCATTATTGGCACTGTGCACAACCCCGTTCGTAAAAAAGCTACTAGACCACGATCCCGAGAAGTTGACACTTGACAAAGTTCTTGACTGTGCTCGAACATACGAGGCCACACAACAACAACTCAATCAGTTTGGGCAGGCTACGAAGGTGGATAGCATCCATCAAAGCGAAACAACCAAAGGAAAGGACCGATTCCACATGCTGAATCGACCTCAAGGAACACATGCCACTTTTGTGGTGGGACTAGACACCGTCGGGAGGAATGTCCCGCTCGCGACCAGAAATGCAATAAATGCTTAAAAGTTGGTCATTGGGGAAAAGTTTGTCGCAGTACTGCTGCACACAGTTCTACGCAAGGACATCGCAGTGGCTCAATAAAGTACAGTACTTCAAAGTATAACAAACAGAAGCAGAAGCCTGATGTACACACTGTTTGTGTTGAGAATCAGGATGAACCTCAGTTTGAACAGTGCACATTCGACATTTCAACAGTAAGCCGGGACAAAGCATTTGCAATCTTGCGCATTGAGGCATACCCCAACAAGAAGACAAATCTACGAGGTAAAGTGGATACAGGTGCTCAAGGGAATATCCTGCCTCTGCGAACGTTCCGCAATATATACCCATCGCATGTAAATGAAGATGGACTGCCAACAACCTTAGTTAAAAGTGACGCCAAACTCACTGCATACAATGGCGCTCCGATTCGTCAGTACGGTACACTTACCATCCCGTGTCGTTACGCGGACAGCCAGTGGCAAGCAACAAAATTTTATGTAACTGACACACCAGGTCCTGTAATTTTTTTGGATTGGAAACTTGCGAAGCTCTCAGTCTGGTGACCATGAACTGTACCATATCTCTCCAGACTGACACTGCAAACCTTAGAAAGCTGAGTGACGTCAAGTCCATGTACCCTGACCGATTCACAGGCTTGGGTAAATTCAAAGGAGAGCATTCACTAATCCTCAAGGAGGATGCTTGTCCTGTAATCCATGCGCCAAGAAGAGCTCCAATCCAGCTCCAATCTCAAATCCGCTCTGAGCTTGACAGAATGCTGGACCTAGATGTCATCCGCCCAGTGAGTGAACCTACAGACTGGGTCTCGAGCATAACATATGTTCAAAAACCAAACGGGTCTCTCCGCATTTGTTTGGATCCGAAAGACATCAATAAGGCGCTAAAGAGGGGTCAGCACCCGCACCCCCACACTTGAATAGGTCACACACAGACTCAAGGGCGCCAAAGTGTTTAGCAAACTGGATGCCAAGTTCGGCTATTGGAGCGTGCAGTTAGATGATGCCAGTCAACACCTCACTACGTTCAACAGTCCATTTGGAAGGTTCTGTTTCCAAAGGCTCCCATTTGACTTGAAAACTAGCCAAGACGTTTTCCAAAAGGCAATGGATCAGATACTCGATGGACTGCTTGGCGTCATATCCATTGCAGATGACATCACTGTGTTCGGTGTTGACCAAGCTGATCACAACCGCAATCTCCATCAGTTGATGGAACGTGCTCGCAAATGTGGTCTTGTCTTCAATGCAGAGAAATGTAAAATCAACCAAGACGAAGTATGCTTCTTCGGCAACATCTACGGGGAGTCAGGGGTCAAGCCTGATCCAAGCAAAGTGCAGGCTATCATCGACCTAAAGCCCCCAGCAAACGTCTCAGAACTCCAGTCATTCCTTGGAATGGTCACATACCTTGCTCCGTATATCCCTAAGCTGAGTAACGTTACAGGACCATTGAGACAGCTACTACAGAAGGAGTCTGAATTCCAGTGGCATCCAGAGCATCAAGCAGTTTTCAGCCAACTCAAACAGCTCATTAGTAGAGCTGGATTGCTCTCATACTTTGATCCAACCAAGCCAGCTGTATTGCAAGTTGATGCGAGTCAAGAAGCCCTCGGCGCCGCACTCATTCAAGATGGTCACCCAATCTCGTTTGCCTCAAAAAGTTTGTCTGACACCGAAAAGCGGTACGCAAACATAGAAAGAGAGCTACTTGCATGTGTATTTGGAGCAGAACGCTTTCACACATATTTGTACGGCAAACCATTTACCATCGAGTCAGATCACCGTCCACTGGAGATGATCTCAGCCAAAGCACTCGCATCTGCCCCAGCCCGTCTGCAGCGTATGCTGTTGAGGTTGCAACGCTATGACTACGAGATAAAATACAGACCTGGCAAAGAGATGATTCTAGCGGACAGCCTTTCTCGACTCCCAAAGTCTAGTGCTGATGAGCACATTGAACTGAATATTAAGGTATGCTTCGTTCAATTCAGCAACAGACGACTCGATGAGCTTCGTGAAGCAATAACAAATGACGAGACACTCAATCGCCTGTCAAAATACATTATCCAAGGATTTCCCGGACGCCAAAGAGACGTCCACCACAGCATTCATCCTTATTGGCCTTTCCGAGACGAACTAAGCATTGAAAATGGTCTCATTCTGAAGGGAAGTCAACTGCTGATCCCAGAGATCCTCCATGACCAATATCTAACTGACATCCACACTGGTCACCAAGGGAATATCCGCTGTCAGATGCGCGCTAGAGGTAGCGTGTACTGGCCCGGGATCAACTCTGATATCGAGGGCATAATATCACAATGCGCCATTTGTCAAAAGCACCAGGCATCGCAGAGTAAAGAGCCAATGGAACCCGTTATGACAACCGTTCCACCATATCCCTGGCATACAATTGGCTCAGATCTCTTCACGCTGAATGATGAGAACTATCTCATCATAGCAGACTACCACTCGAAATACCCGATTGTTGAATGCCTTGGACGTGACACTTCCAGCCGTCACGTAGCTGCTATTACCAGTCATGTATTTTCAATGTTTGGTTGTCCAGACACCATCATCTCGGACAACGGTCCACAGTTTATAGGCAGTGCTTACCAGGCAATGACAAACAACTATGGAATAGCTCATGTCACCAGCTCCCCTCACCATCCTCGTTCACACGGTTTTATTGAACGCATGGTCCGGAGCATGAAAGCCCTCATTAAGAAGTCACCTGAGGAAACCGACAAAGCTATTCTTGTGTATCGAACAACCCCTTTAGGCCCTAAAATCCCCTCACCAGCTGAACTCATTTTCCAAAGGAAAATTAACTTCAACCTACCAGTCTACCATCAAGGCAACGCCCATGACATAACTGCAGCTAGACAGCTAGCCCATCAGAAATCTGAAATGCGTTACAACAGCCAGAGCAAAACCCTTGATGAGCTTGACATCAACCAGCCCGTTTACTACCAGGATGTGGCACGTAAAAAAACTGGCTCCCCGGTAAGGTTATTGGAATTGGCCCCGAACCACGTTCCTATACAGTGCTATGCCGCACGACAGGTCGCCCTCTAAAACGCAACAGAATATTGCTACGACCTCGACCCATAGCCACTGACACTTACACAAGCCCAACTCCGTCACCACCAGCTGCACCCATAGTTGCCCCACCTACTCTACAGCCAACACAGGATAGCCCCGTACCTGATCCCATCTCCACACCTACTAGTAAAGTGAATCACAACGCAACAGTCTCCTCACCTGCGATACAGAAAAGTGGAAATACTACAATACCTACACCACGTCCCAAGCGAAATGTCATGCCTCCACGTCGTCTCATAGAAGATATTTAATCTAAATACATATTCATATTGTAGCAGAACCAGATAGTATTGTTTTGTATGAATGTCAACTTGGGACTAGACTTAAATTGTATGTCATTTTATTGTAACAGGCAGACAGCTACCTTTTTGTTTGTGACTGCAGACAAGCAACTAACATAATGTCTGTCATTGATGATTTCTTAAAAGAAGGGGGATGTTGCATTATGAAGCCCTCACTAAAAATCATAACGTGCACTTCATGTGTTGGATGGTGGTTAAGAATAAAGACAGTTCTGTTCCGGTCTACACGGTGTCGTCCTCGTGTGTGTGTTTCTCAATATAGTTATTTGGACATAACATAACACTAGCCAGAGAAAACACACGAGTCCAGGAGTTGAGTTGTTGTTGGTTTATTCAAGTTGGTTTATTAGCTTTCTCTGGAATCTCGTGTCAGAATCTTGTTCAGATACTTCGTATCTTCGCTAGGTATATCTCCCTGTACTTCGGCGAGGCCAGCCATTTTATCGGGGTTCCGGCATTGGATTACGCTCGGAACCACACCCACAGCTGGCCTCCCATTGGTCCAGGTATAGCCAGTCCCCCTTCACAAAGGTCAACCCTAACTGCTCACATGGGGCGTGGGCTCGAAGGGTCTACTTATCAGGGTCACACCCCCGTCTTAAGGGCGGAGGTATCCCCGGGCTAGTGAAACATGTCGTGCTGAAAATGGAAAAGAGGGGGAGCGTTTCAAAAGTCAAAAGAGCAAGATTAATATCATAACATCCTCCCCAACCATAGTTGAGTTGAACTTCCACTGTTCAATCGATTTTGATTTACCTTTGCATTTCGAAAATAGACTAAGTTAATGGAAATTTGGAATATGAGTTAAAGGGTAAAGGGACAACACGACATTAGCCCAATATTATTTAATTTTTGAATTTAGAATGATTCCAGAGTAGCTTGGACATGCGCCAATATCAATTTACATTGGCACATGTCCATAACAAAGATATTTAACATAGATGGATTATTGATGATGAGATTATAATAATTTTAAAAAAAGTGTTCTCTAAATTTGTAAGCATTATATATATTTGAATTGTGTAACAGTTATACAATATGGTTATTAATGGTTTACATACTGAAATTTAACTTTTAACATTTATCACATTCCACAGTATTACTCCGCACTAAAACCCAGTGGGAAAAAAGTGATGAGCCTATACTAGACAATGGTGGAATGGTGAAAATAACTTATTTAGCTAATTTAATTTTGGAAGAATTTAACTAATGTTACAGAAATTATTCTATACAATAACACTGGTCCAATGCCAGGAAAATGCATAAAGTTGATGAATGTGGCTGTTTCGTGGAGATGAGATCTCTGAACGGCTGCCGTATTGGGTTCGCCAGGTGTCACTTGAGGTGAGGGGAGATATGCGTTATGACGCTTGGTTGAGCCGTTGGACGTCTTCTGTATCCATGGTCAGGAGGCGGTTGTGTGGGTTGTGGTACCAGACCTGTATTTGTGAAAATTACGCGTCGATGGTCGATATATGTGCATTTAACGAATAATTACGTGGTTTACTTTATGAGTTTTTACCTTTTAAATGTCGTCTATCGGGGTCATATTAAAGAGTCCTCTGGACAGTTTCCTTACGGATCCCAGTAGAGCCCTCATGGGCCTGGCTCGGTCGTTGGTGGGAAGGGGGCGTCCAGAAGAGCATTTATGGTGTGCTTCTCGTAGTGGTAGATGTTGAGAATAATTTGCACCTGAAATAATGTATGGACACATATCGAGCACGATTACTGTATAACATGTAAGTACGGAAGAACAACGGTGTGACACTTTAATTGTATTTGTTGTACGTGCCGGAGGAAATGAATATAAACATCTCACATATGAGTTGAGAATTAAATGATACAAAATACTTCTCTGTTAATTGTTTTGATGAATATGCACGTCTTCTCTTAATCCTATACTCACAGTTTACTTAACTTAACCGTATACTCACAGTTGGTGTCGTGCGATAGCGTAGGATCGATAGACTAAGTGTCGGTTGAGGTAGGCGACGGAGTGTCGACGTTGACTAGCGTCAGAGGGCGTATGTCGCTATGAAGCGAGATGCAGGGAAGCGGTGTTTTATGTGGGAAATTGTAAGCGTGGCGTGTTCAAATTTTAAGCCCGCTGCTATCGAGCCTGTGATCGTTGATAAGTGGACCAACTGATCAATGGGCTTACATATGAATGGATGTCAGGGGTGATGGTAATTTAAGCGTCTTAGTAAACTTTGATAGCCCAGTTTTGTATACAAGGTCGTAATTAAGTATCTAGAGACGATCTTTAATTGGAGTGGTCGAATTGGAGTCCCAATAAGCCTTTATAAAGTGTATGTGGGTTTAATTGGCAAAGGACTGTTATCGCTAACATTAGAATTTGAATCCAATTTATCCGTTTTAAAGCGTATATAGGTTTAATTGGCGAGGGATTGTTATCCTAACATTTAAGTCTGTGTCAGTTGTCTCGAATTGCAATTAAAATTATCAACGGTTCGTCGCAGACAGTTTGAAATGCGGGTGAGACAAACAAAGTGTCAATAGCATGGGTTAATGGCAGGTAAATGTTTTCTGATTGGAATAATAGATGAAATACATATATATGGTGTGTGAAATAACCATACAAAAAGGAACATACTTACAATATGAATGTAGACGTCCTGTTTTGGGGTAAATCGTACATAGGTATAACAAATAATAACATGACATTAATGGGAACAATTTTGAAAAGAAAAAAACACTCCGACAATGAATGGTTAAACATAAATTGGAAAATGAATAATCTGAAAATGAATAAATGATGTTTGTTAATTATTAATCGGTAGATGGTGCATATATTGGTAAATAGTGTCACAAATCGGTAAATGTTGACATAAATTGGTAATGTTGTCATAAATCGGTAATGTGCACTTGGTGGCGCTGTTGATTTTGTCCTCAAAAATCCACTCAGATTGTCCGCCGGCAAATATGATGTTATACTTTACTTTATTTGAAAATCGAGGAACCTTTGATCCAATCAATTTTACTACATCATGTGTCTTCCCATCCTTACGTACAGCTTGTGGCTTGTGGGAAGTTTTGGTTAAGGCGGTTGTTGGTGGGATATTTTGTTGGGAGGGAGCATTTGCACGTGATGTTCCGAATGATTGTTTGCATGTACACCGTCGGGGTAGAAGGCTAGATGTGTTTGCCGTGGAGGGTGTTGAAGGGGTCGCGTGGACAAGCTGGGGGTAGCGAATCTGTCAGCAGTCCGATCGACTCTAGGGCGTAACCCTGCTCTGCGGGGCGCATCGTCAGGCACGTCCGAGTCCGAATCGTCATTGTCTGTTGCAGCTTGATTAAAGCTGTCGCTGGGAAGATCCTCTTCCGATAGATCCCCGAGATCTTCAACATTCAACGGATCCCATTTGTTGGTCTTTGCCCTTATGTGTCCCTTCTTCAAACGCATAACATTGACTGTCTTGTCCAAGTGCTTCCCGTCTGATAGGCGTTTTGATTTAACCGTGGTGGGGGTTGCATATCCGACAACGATAAAAGGCCCATGAAAATTTTTCTGCAGTTACCGTTTCGTTTTTCGTACTCGAATTGTTGGTTGGTACACGTATACTGCGTAACCGGCTTTGATTGGGTTGTTTTTGGTCGTTTTATCATATTGATCCTTTATTTTCATTTGTTGTTCGACTAGGTGCTGTTCGGCAAATTTGGAAATTTCCGCTTGTGTTTGCAGCATTTCGACAATGTGGTCCTTGTATGTGTTGGGGGATTTGAGGGGATCTGGAAGATCCATCTCCGCTGGTAACACGGGCATTCTGCCGAACACTAACATATAGCTTGAATAGCCAAGTGGTTGATTTTCAGAAGTGTTCAGCGCAAATACTAATGGCATTAGGTGCTGGTCCCAGTCTGTTTGCTTAGGACTGACATAATTCCTTAGAAGATTTAGTATGGAGCGCTGACAAGGTTCCGTTTGACCTTGACTTTGAGCATGGTACGCCGAACTGAAACTTTGTTTGATTTTGAAAAGGGAGCATAATTCCTGGAATAGGGAGCTAATGAACGCGGATCCATTATCGGAGAGAAGTCGTTTGGGTGCACCATAGACACAGATGACTCTCTCGTAAAAACCCTTAGCAATTGATTTGGCTGCAATGTCACGAGTCGGCCATGCGATGACATAGCGACTGTATTGGTCCGTGACACACACCATGTGCTCGTTACCGAAGCGCGTTTTCGGTAATGGACCGACTGTGTCGATTGTCATAGTGTGGAACGGTCCTGGGGCAGGCTCACGGATGATAAGTGGGGGCCGAATAGAGACATTGGAACTTTTGGATGCATTGCAGGACTTACATGTGTGAACATATTCGTTTATGTCCCTGATCATCCCGATCCAAGTATAACGCGGCCGCATGACTGAAATCATTCGCGAAGCGCCCAGATGTCCGCCTAGAGGTGCATCGTGATGCATTTTGAGGAAATGTTCCTTGAGGTTTTGAGGGATGACTAACTGTGCCATTGCTTTATTTGGTTTCGGTCCCTGTGATGTTAATATATGATACAGGAGATCGTCAGCAATAAAATAGTTTTGCTCGCGTTTGAGCAGCACGTCTGCCTCTTGTTTATTGGTGGGAACGGTGCCATACTTGAGGAGTCGTAAAACTATACTGCATTGGGAATCAAGCCTTTGCTGACGCCTTATCTGCTCTCGGCTTAAGGTGATTGAGTCCCAATTAGTTTTCGCTTGGTTTGTGAGCCGATGTCGGAGCTCAGCGCGTTGAGTCCGTTTATCAGTTACTGCACATAGGGCTTCTGTTTCATAATTGTCCTCTGAATCTAGAGATAGCGAGGCAAGTTTATCGTGATCGCGAGGGAAGGCAGATAACTTGCCCGCTGCAGTGGCGGGAATAGTGCATATAGACTGATGCACGAATTCCTCATCCGATTCACCTGGTTGAGAGTTAAGCGATGGGATCACGTATGGCACATCATGAAACTTAACTTGAAGTTTTGCCATTAACCGCATTGTCGGCTTGCTAATTACTTCGGGATGGTGAATCGCTGTTAACAAGTCGGGCTTGTCCGTTTGCAATTGAGGGGAGCAAAACGGTGGCGTTGTTGTAAGGGGAAGCGGATTAACAGGGGTGACCGTGACAAGATCGGGAAAACGATCGATGACGTCATCAGCATCGGTGCGGGTGATATCATAGGGGCGTCGGCTTAATGCATCCGGGACAATGTTGTCCTTCCCTTTAACATGACTCACTTCAAATTGAAATTGCTGTATGAATGACCCATCTTGCTAGTCTACCCTGAGGCTGCTTTAACCCTAATATCCATTTGAGGGCTGAATGATCAGTATGTAACTGGAATTTCTGTCCCTCAAGATACACTCTGAAGTGTTGAATTCCCCATACTACAGGAAGAAGTTCCTGTTCTGTAGTGGAATAATTTGCTTCAGATTTAGTGAGACCTCTCCCTGCAAAACCCTATCGGTCGCAGCTTGCCGTCAATTTCCTGGCTAAGACATGCGCCTAATCCTAGCTTACTAGCATCAGTCGACAATACGAACGGTTTGCTGAAATCGGGAAAGGCTAAAACCTGTGAACTTACCAGCGCCTTTTTCAAGGCGTCAAATGCGGTTTGGCATTCTGGCGACCACGTGAATGATTGATTCTTCTTGGTCAAAGCATATAGAGGGCGCGCAATAATTGCGTAGCCACTGATGAACCTTCTGAAAAAGCCCGTTAATCCCAGGAAAGCACGTACGTCTTTAAGTTTTGTGGGGGTAGGGTAAGATTCAATTGCTTCTAATTTGTCAGGATTGGGTTATATGCCTTCTGGCTGCAATACATGGCCCAGATACTTTACCTTTTTCACGGCAAACGAACATTTTCTGGGGTGTAGCTTCAGGTTGGCATTGCGTAACCGTACAAATATTTCCCGGAGATGTTTAAGATGCAAGTCAAATGTGGGTGAAAAACAACAGATATCATCGATGTACGCCATGACTTATTTGTATTGTATATTACGCAACAAAGAGTCAATGAGGGAGTGAAACACGCTCGGCGCGTTCCGTATGCCCTGGGGCATCGTTCGATACCTGTATTTCCCGGAAGGTGTGATAAACCCAGTTTTATCCCCGGACTCTGGATCTAAGGGGATTTGATGGAACCCTTGAGTGCAATCAAGAACTGAGAAATACTTGGGTTTGTTCTCACCTATACAATCTAACACTTCATCTAACCTGGGAATTCGAAGGACTTGAGGGAAGGTTACCGCATTAAGACCTCTGTAATCAATTACAAGTCTTAGACCACCACCGGCTTTCTTAACTAAAAGGGCCGGCGATGCCCAGGCTCCGTCGTGAGCTTCCTCGATTAGTCCTTGTTGAATTTGTTGATCGATGATTTTGTCCATTTCCTGTCTGCCCTGGGGAGCCATTCTATAGGGATACTTATGAACAGGAGTAGAGCCCGGGAGAATCTCAATTTTGCACGAAGTTTTATCGGTCAACCCTAACTCATTGGTTATTGGATTGACAAAACAGTCGGCGAATTCTGCAACCAGGTCTTTAAGCTGTTGGCGCTCAATTTCACTTACCTGAGACTGGCTCCAGTCTACATTTGGTACATGGCTAGTATCTTGTGAGGGCAAATGACATGCATTCAATTTAACATACTCATTTTTAACAGCATTCATATTGTCATCAATTTTGTACTGGAAGGTTTCTACATCATTGTCCCAGCGATCAAATGTGGCAATTCTCTCACCATTGGTAATTAACTTTGCAACGGGGGTAATGTTAAACAATCTTACTGGCACGCAGTTGTCATTGACGGTTACTGCTGCGCGGGCTAACAAAAACCTTTGGCATTCAAATGCGGGAAAACTGAACATTCCCCTGTTGTTTTGTTTTCAGTTTTACGGAAAAGATTTCCTGCACATATAATTTCAGAAAAGGGATCAATAGTAATATTCTGTGCAGAGTGTACAGGAATATTGGTTGTGAATGAAATGGTACCAGTTCCGAAATTCATTACTGCTGAATGTTTCTTTAGAAATGGAATGCCTAAGTACATTGGGGAGTGAGAGCCGCTCAATACCACAAAATCAGCTGATAACCTTTGGTTATGTACATAGAATGGTAAGGTAATGTTACCTAGAGTAGTTACCTGAGTGTTGTTGGCACACACACATTTGCTAATTTTAGACTTAAATCTGTTCCGTAATGTTGGTGGCAATTTGGCCAATACGTCTACAGATAAGAAATTCAGATCAGCTCCTGAGTTGACTTTAGCTTTGTATCGCTTATTTGATAGCGTTATAGTCAACTCATTGTTGTCTAAAATGTGAGTGCCGTACTTACCAGTGGCCGTTGTAGTTCCAATGTTGTCGTCTTGAAGGTCTGGCCCCTTACTCACAGAGTCAGCAACGGGCGATGCTAGTTTCCCTGGAAGCGACAGGTAGAACTAGCATGCCCTAGCTTTCTGCATATGGAGCAGGAAAGGTTGATGTTAGCGCGGCATTGCTCTTTGTGGTGTCCGACATTATAGCACCTGCGGCAGATTTGCTGCCGGCAGTTCCTCTCGGAGTGCCCTCTTCGGCTGCAGGCGGAGCATTGAGTGGCATTCGGACGGTTTTCGCGTTCGTGGGGATATTGTCGACGGTCGCGATTGTGGGAGTTATCCCGTACATAATTTCGGCCTCCGGACGGGTGCCTGTGGTTGTCGCGGTGGTACGAGGAGGTGTTACCGTAATCACGACGGCTTTCGTGACTTCGATCGTCCGCGCGTCTGCTGCCTCGCTCATCCCATCGGTCATAAGCTGGATAGCTGTCGTGTGAGGGGCTTCGCCGATATCGCTTGTCACTACGGTCTGTTGAAGGGGAACGTCCTCTATCATCAAAACTTACCTGTTTCGGAGCCATGGAAAGCTGTAGAAGACGCATTTGCTCTTTGAGGTCGTTTATATCTCGTTCCTGTGGAGATGGTGGTGGGGGAAGAGATGAGCCTCGCATAATGGTCTCTAATTGCGTAAGCGTGTCCGATTCCGACGGGGTCAATGACTCGAAGCGGCGAGCCACTTGTTCTGCCTCGACGAGGGTTTAGGGGTCATATCGGTGTACCCATGTACCGATTTCTTTGCGAAGACCCTTTGTGAAAAGCTGCACTCGCACAGCCTCATCCGTAATGGTGCGCGATAAGATATCCGTGAGGTCCCTTGAGTAGTCCTCAACAGATTCTCGTTTACCTTGTTCGCGGTCGAACAATCGAGAGAGATGGTTTCGCTGCTCCTCCTTGACGAAATGTGAGTGCATTGCGGTGGTCAGTCGACTCACATCTTCCGCGACGGCGGTGGATAACGAACGGTACCAGTTGTACGCCCTTCCCGTGAGTCCGGTGCTGAGGGCAATACCCTATTTAGCTTCATATAAGTCATGGATCTATGGAGAAAATCCTCCACGTTTTCAGTTGGCTTTCCCTCGTAGGTTATCCGGTCGGTCAGGGAGGGGCTCTTTTCGGATGACTGAAGCTGGTGCAGAGTTGCTTCCTGTGCCGATACCTGGTTGTCGGCAAGGAGGCGGAAGGCTCCGGTAATGACGGCTGCCATGGCTGTAACGGCCGTCGCATCAGGGTTTACCTGTCGCTCCTCTGCGTCTGTTGTCTCGCGGTGTCCGCTATCGCTGCTGCTGCTCTGCGACATGTTTGGATTCGTGCGAATTCTCGGCGTAGCAATTGTCAGCTGTTTTCCTGTATGAAGGAGCATATAGTAGAGCGCTTTGTACCGGGAAGTTGTGTTCTGGTAACAGTTGAAGTTATCAGATATCCGGACTCTCACACCACTTCTTATAACTATACTTCATCCTTATAGCTATACTCTTGTTATACTTATATTTCTTGGTTATTCGTATTTCTGCGCGCTCCTTCGTATATAGGAATATTGTAGCTGCTTGTAGTTGCTTGAGTGGGGACACTAGCCAGAGAAAACACACGAGTCCAGGAGTTGAGTTGTTGTTGGTTTATTCAAGTTGGTTTATTAGCTTTCTCTGGAATCTCGGGTCAGAATCTTGTTCAGATACTTTGTCTCTTCGCTAGGTATATCTCCCTGTACTTCGGCGAGGCCAGCCTTCTACTCTTGCGCGGATTTCGCTAAGACAGGAGGCTTGAATGGCCTGGTCCAGCCAATCGGCTGGTGGCCTCTTTGCCTAGGATAATCGTTTCCATTTTTATCTTTTCCATTTCAATGTTCATTTATATCGTTGCTTTTATTCATAACTCGTTGATTGTTGGCTCATGTGTTGGTCAAATGACAATGTCCTGACAGGCTTTTATCCACAAACCTTACACCCGCTGGCTGTAACTAGTCTTTGAGGTCGCCAATCAGTGATATCGTTGCTCCAAAACGCAACTGATTCATTGGAGAAAGCTGGTTCTTTTTGGTGTATTAAAATCCTGGTATATTTGTAGCCTGGTCCAGCCAATCGGCTGGTGATGACTTGCTCTAGGATAATCGTTTCCATTTTTATCTTTTCCATCTCTATTTTCATTTATCTTAGATGGCGGCTGCTTAATCAGGTCATTCTTATCAATTGACCTATGATGGCACCACAAAACACGTAACTCTATACTTACCTTGATCGAGGTAGGCCATTGATTTGTGGGCCAAATGATGATCCATGTTTTCCCCATTGCAATCTTACGCTGTGTTTTATTGCACACGCGTTTTACCGAGTGCAAGGATGCATTCGCAATTCATTATTTGATGCAGATGTACAACGAGTTTCACATTGTAGTAAGTTGTTTAGGGGTGTGCCCCGAAAATGTAGGGTCGACAAGTGTGCTGCTCATCAGGAGAACACGCGGGGTCAGTCCCCCTCCGAAATGCTAGCAACAATACGTAGGTTTTCTTCATAACAGGCATTGTTGTCAGTAATCTCTGGGCACACGATGACGAGAAATTATGTTTGATGGCAGACATGAGGACTTAACGAATAACGCTGTTGACGCTGTTGATGGTATTCACGCAAATTGAGGGAGATGATGTGAAGTATGTACAGTTTAGGAAATCACTGGATACACTTGTCCAGAAACGTTGTCCATTCACTGAAATCTTAAACGTGGCTCTTCGTTTTTTCTCACTATCAATCTCATATTCCACCTTCAGGTTGTTACCATGGACAGGCCGAAGGACCTATACAGACTTTGGCATGAGATGGCATTTGATTGGTACCTCAAAGATGCAAAACTGTTTCTGTTCACAGCACCTACACCAACGAACAAGAGAGGTTTAGATGCGCAATAATGTGCAAAAACCGAGATATATTGTTTTGACCTTGACCTAAAACTGAGCTCAAGTTCATAAAATAGCTCCGTGGATAATAGTTCGATTTGCACACATTTTATATCATTTTGTAGCTTAATTCAAGCAAGTGCAATTTTTATCTAAATATTTACTGTTGTGAAAAATTAACAGTTTTCCCAAGCGCCCCAGTTCGAAAAATCGTGGTATCAGTCCAAATGTCAACAAAAATTTCATGAATATTTCGAGCACTTATTAAACAGTCAAAACATATCTGATGGCAAGAAAAATTGGGTCACATGTTCTCCGTGACAGCTTGAGTCGCATTCTATTGATTTCATGCATTCCGATGACGTCACTACCGGTTACGAAAGCATCAAGTTCAATGATTAATATACACGTGCATAATAATTTTAAAACAGTTTACATATTCTTAAAGTGTAATGTCATAGTAATATTTATTAGTATACATGAAATTGTAAATAATTCATTGTTAAAAAAATTCTGACAGCCAAAATTTCTAAACATTTTAATTTTGCAATTAATCAACTAATTATAGTCCGATCGCAAAATTGTCTGAAAGCTGAATCAATTATCAAACCTTTATAATTGAAATATGTTTTCAAAGCGCGTTGAATTAGAAAAAAATAAATTCCACATGGACATTTTACCTCAAATTTTCGATTGCTTATAGAATAGTAAATACCAGTTCAATAGTCATAAAAATCAGCTCAGCTGTTGTCATCGACAGCACAAATAACCTCCTCGTAAACTCAGATGAAAACATTGTGGTGGCACGAAAATTGAAAATGGACTTCGATTATATACATAATATGAATATTTGTTTTATAGTATGATAAGTATACTAGGTGCCAACAAAAGGTAAGACCTTTCTTGCCTCATAACTTGAAGTTGTAAATAATGCAGTTTTAATGTAATTCTAGAATGTCGTAAATGTCTTGTAGCAAAAATCGGTAAAATACTTTCAATTCGTGATTGACAACCCAATTATCGTCCGATCTGGAAAAACATTTTCTGAAAGCTGAAACCGTTGTGAAGGGTTGTATCGTAGTAATTTTTTTTCCAATTGAGGGTTGCCCATTCTATTCTGAACAAATTACTTATAGGTGCATTTCTGTATTCGCGATTGCTTCTGTAAAAAAACTATGCATAACCCGTGGTGATGACATGAAAATTAACACAACTGATAAACTAGATTTTGATCAAATAACGGAGCTATGATTTCTTCAGTTCTAATAGACTATTCTGTCAATTTAATGGTTCTTTTTTCTTTCGCGGTATGTATGTATGTATGTATGTATGTATGTATGTATGTATGTATGTATGTATGCATGCATGCATGCATGCATGTATGTATGTATGTTTGTATGCATGTTTGTTTGTTAACTTTTTTGATCCGCGATACAGGTCGCAATTTTTAAAATTATTGAATTTTTTTTCTCCAATCGTTAGGCGTCAATGATGCGCAGAACCGATAGGTTTTGCGTTGATCTTGACCTGAAACTAAGGTCAAGGTCATTGTATAAGTGAAAAACTAATATCTCGAATAACTCTGTTAATAATGGTCGGATTGTTGCAAAATTTACATCGTTGTGTCAAAATATATATGTGGACATCCAAACAACAGTTTTCGCAAGCGCCAAAGGTCGAAAAATCGTGGTATCAGTCCAACTGTCAACAAAAGTTTCATGAATATTTCGCACGCTTATAAAACAGTCAATACATGTCCGATGGTAATAAAAATTCGTTTCCGCGACATATTGAGACGTATCCTAAGATATCATGGATGTCGATGACGTCATTTCTGATATAGAAAGCATCAAACTTTTCAAAAAATGACACAAGTTCAATGCTCAATACGTCCATGCTTTAGAATTCCAGCTAAAACAGTTGACATATTCTAAAAGTGTAATGTAATTGTAAACTTTTTCTATATATACTTGATTGTAAATAATCCATTGTTAAAAAAATTGTAGCAGGTCGAAAATTTCTGGTAGTCCAAATCTCTAAACTTTTTAATTTTGCAAATAATTCACATTTTCTAAAAGCAGATACAATTACCAATAATTGACATATGCTATCAAAATATTTGTCGTTTTCAAAGCGCGTTGAGTTGAAAAAGCAAATTCCACTAAGTCAATTTTCGTCGCAATTTCGAATACTAATAAATATGCGTTCGACTGTCATAAAACGTGGGTCAAATGTTATCATGAAGAGCGTCACCCAAATTATAATTCTTTTTGGGAAGTCGCTGACGTCATTTTCGGTCACGAAAGAATCTAAGTTAAAATTCTACTGAAATCTGAAGTTATCGCGTCATTTGTCCGTCGTAAATGGTCGTATTGTAAACTGGTTTACTTTAGAAGGAAGCCCATTTAATTCTTATCTTATGACTAAATCATGACTGATTTTAATAACCGACAGTTTTCTCACAAAGTAAGTTTGGGGTACAGTTGGTGTCATTTCTGCTGGCTTTTCACTGCTTTGTTAACAACAGCCGACCTGTCGTGCTGCACAAAGGTCACCGCTGCTCCGCGCTCGGCTCGCGGGGCGCGGCAAGTATGGCACGCTGCAGTACTATTTGATAATATATGTTTTTCCTTGTGTCAGCCAAATCATTGTCAATCTATCATGGACCCGGAAAACATGATTCCTTTAAGAAATTTGATTGCTTATAAAATCATCAATATACATGAGATGGTCATTAATATTGGTTGAATTGTGGTTGCCAAAAATTTAAAATCATATAAAAACTTGGTAAATTATGGCCCGATTCTGAAATTTTTCGAACTTCTTCGCCTTGTTCTCCCACGTCCCATGGGCCTATTTTTGATTTCATGGTATCGTCGCATCAGGTCGGTGGTGTCTTTTGAGTAATTTCATAATTGTCACGCAGCTCAGCGTAGCTATAAACTCTTCGCTCGAAACCCTCACATCCCCCTGACATGCCAAAAATGTTTATGTCGACCCCAGGTCAGTTCCCTCGCTTCAGACATTTATTGACAATCTAGAACTACCATCCACAGTGCGGACATAGGGTGGACATGCAAGATCGAGGATTGTAAACTGCGCGGACGATGTTGGAGGCGATCTTTTTTTCATGATTTATCAAGTTTGCTATTTTCGCTATTTATAAGCTTAATGTCCGACGTGTTTTGGCAGTGGCAAGGCTCTGTGAAAGGACATTTTTCCCGCTCTCAACAATCGCAGTGACGACAGCCCAGTATTCCCGTGTGCTTTTGTTTGTGTCACGGTAGCGCCACCTTACGATGGAAATGTATTATAATTAGGAAAGCGACCACCGCAGAGCCACTCGAAGTGAGCCCTCTTAGCGTATATGGCACAATCAAATTCAAGGTTATTGCAATTAAGCATTGTTGTTCATACTATCAAAGCGAATGTTTTAGTCTGGAAAAGGATGAATATATTTCCCGCCACGGTTAGCTCAATGGCTAATAACTTGGCTGTACTATGCTATAATGATATGTTATTAGCACAAACATATCCTCCACAACACAGAAGGAACTGTTACGTGATGCCAGCACAGCCATGCCAGTACTGTACAACAGCATGGCACACTTACTACTATTTCGCCAGGACATTATAGCTACAGCTACACATCTCCATCAATCCGGTTTTGTCCAACTTGGCTTCGAGGTGTCTTACCAGATCTGCTCGACTAGCCTGCAACATTTGTAGCTAAGGCGACAGCGGTGCCGTGTGAATGGTCGATCCATATTTTCGAGGGTGCTAAATTGCTGATGCCAGTTCAATTAGGTGTGAAATTTCAGGCTTAAAATCCAAAAAAGCATTCTTATTCCCATTTCTTAAAATATGTATACTTAAAGTTTGTCGCTTATCAAATATGCGTTATAGTTCAGAATGCGAATAAAAGCCATTAATCAAATAGCTCAATCATGCAACTGATTTATGAGCAAGATATCCTCATTTTTAAATAAATGAAAATAAGTGATAAATTGTGAGAATAAGCTGGTCATATTCAATAATATATTTGTTTTCTTCAATTTTACCTCTTCCAAAAGTTCAGGCCTACTTTATTGCTTTAACTGCTTACAAAGGGTCCAAAATCTCTGTAGCATATGATACTGAGTATCTTACGTTATCAAGCGTCATTGCCATCATCGCCTTTTTACATGTTATTAATGATATATATGTCCCACAACCTATAACACACCTATCATTTTCAGTTAATATGAGCTTTGTCACAAGTTTTAATCAGAAATTCATTTTTATTTTGCAGGTGCTTGCTTGATATGGCGCCAATGAGAAATTATTTCGTACCTATTCTCCTAGTGAGCATTGTGAGTGTGCTGGTTATATCCAGCAACTATCTTACACATACTACCATTCGAGCACACGAAGGATCTGTGGAATGGCCATTTGACAATGGAACCAAAGTATTATATGTTAGAGACCAAGATGGTTGTGGTTACCTAACTGTTCAAAGCAATGGCAGCATATGGCAGAGACTGCATACTTACAATGAGGTATTGACTGCCATTCGTGAAGATATCTGGTCTAAACGAGAGCCTGGTCATTGGAAACCTCTTCAACCATTACTAGATGTCTTTTACGGAGATGATGACAATTTCCTGTGTCAGCTGTCTAATATAAGCAATGTCAAAACTATAATTCTGCCGTTTCAGACAAACAATAAGAGTGACTGGACTTCGTTGAATGACACTCAAAATTTGGTGGTGCAAAGCTACTATGAATGGACGGCCAGCAAACCGCTGAGTGAATGGATGGTCCAACCTGGGGTTATCAAGGCAAAATATGATGTCGTGTATAACAAGACTTGTAATGAGAATATTCACACATCAATGAGGCCTAGGTCGCTGGAATATCTATACTTAAATGGCAAACCTGCATCGAATTATAAAAATTCGTATCCTGAGTACTTCTACACCCAGCCTCCTCGTGCGCTATTCTTTATCCATATTGTTGAGGATGTTTTGATCACAAAAATTGGTGATATCATAAGTAAAAACATCAAGCTTGTACCTCTTACTTGTAGTCGTGACACAGCAAATAAACCACCTGCTGATTATAAATCATCACCAGTATATCGTGAGGTCTTCGTCATCTCACAATACTGGGGTGGTGGGTTTTTTCATAAGATGCTAGAAGATCTCCCCCGACTAATGCCATATTTAGAATTTCTGAAGAGACACAAAGATATTTTAGTTCATATATTTTCCAAGAACTTGTCACCCATGCTACAATTGTTAGGTATAGAACACAAAAGACTTGTCACTGGGATATGTCGAGCTGAATTGGTTTACCTACCACAAGGGACTCCATGTGGCTTCCCTTTACCTCAAAGAACACAACTTCTCTCCCATGAGCTGAGAGAAATAATGTCCAAGCAGTTCCTCAAGGAACAGAACCCCACAAAGAAAACCATTGTTTTGATCCGGAGAAGTGGCTACAGACACTTTGTTGAGAAAACATCAATGGAACATGTTGTGGCTAAGATCGCCGTGGATTACAATTTGACCTTTCATCTCTTTCCAGACAACCCTCTTCCTTCAATGGAGAGGACTTTCCGCATGTTTAATCAAGCTGTTGCTGTCGTCGCTCCACATGGAGCAGGTTTATCCAATATGTTGTATTGTGAACCTGGAGTTCTTATTCTAGAAGGTGTATGCAATCTACCACACGTTAATCTGTGTTTCCAATGGACGGCCCATGGTCTGGGACATCGCTACCACGGAATACCTTCCAGAGGGGGCTGTGAAGGCCATATAGATCTGCCTCCGGAGTCTGTTGACGCGGTCCTACGCAGCTATATGGAACTTATGAAGCATCTCCACATGCTAACAAAAGGGTAACGGGTTTGCGAGAGTATAATTCACCACATGTCTTGATTGTGTAGCATACACGAATTTTGCGACACAGCAATGAGCAGCTTTGACACATTCAAACCAGTTTTAACTCCCAGTATCTATGGAAATGTCATGTGCATTTTTTCAAATTAATTTTTATTTTACCAACTATCAACTTACGATTTGATATTTTTGCTAAGATATGTTAAGCTTGTGATTAACTTTAAAGCCTTTTTTGAGTATTAAGTTTAGGAAAGCAATCATTGTGATCAATTTTCCGTGTTGCATCGAGTGAAATATAATTCTATGTTATTTTTTAACGTGTGAGCGCGTGGATGCGAGCTTAGTTGCATGTAGTTGGTTAAACTGTATTTTGTGTGTATTAATGGAGAATGCATGCTTTATTTATCTCTGTCCTAATATGACGCCAATTTGATTGATCCGGCAATGGAGACTCCAAACACCTTTTAAATAGGTTTGTTCTCTTCACTCGAGGCACTTGCTGTTTAAGTCTGGCCACCTTGGCTGCTTTGCTCAGTTATTCCCGCTATTTTCTCTGGCTATACTCCCTGCTAAATCCTGCTTGTCTATCGCTTTTTGGCCCAGTTATATCCAATGATAGAAGCAGCAGAGCTTTTGTACTATTTAAGCTCCTTAATTGTCGCCTGACTGCATCAGGTTAACCGGGTGGGTAATGTTTGTGCTCCAAAGGTTCAATTGAAATGTTATGCTTAAACCCATATGTTCAAAAGTATGTTTGTGTTATGTTGTAAGCCTTTTTGTTTAGGTTGTGAGTTCTCCAAATAAACAAGTAGCTGTAACTTGTTCAAGCTTATAAACATTGACATCCTAATCCTGTTGATATAAACACCCGACTGGTAGCACGCAAGTGTAGATTGTAGGGTTTGTTGGTAAATAAAGCTGGTTACCGATTGTCATCTGAATTCCCGTAAATATCTGTTCACTTGGCCATTGGGCAAGCTACTATATATTTACCAGATAGTTACGAACCCGTAAAACGACCAAGAATGTATCAACTTTTTTCCACTTGCAAACTATAGTTTATGCAGCAGCTGTTCCGGACCACTTTTGAATTATAACCCTTCCATCACCTATATAACGCTTAATCGCCCAAAGTCGGAAAAAACCAAAGATAAGGAAATTGTGTTGTAAAAGACGTACTTCAAATTGTGGCCACCACCTAGCATACATAAAATTACATTCTCACCCGCCACAAACAAAGTTATGTTAAGTTTGTAAAATACTTCCATCAAAATCCGTTTATGACGTGCCTAGTTACTGTAAGAAGGTGAAGACCCGTCTGAGTAGTACATTACACAGGTGAACTTTCTTAGATCTAGTCTCTTATTGATTATATGAGGTATTTCTTTCATCGATTCTGACATCTTTATAATCTTTCATGGACCTCCCTCATCATTTCTTCTGCCACCTTATTGTAATCTACTAATGAACAAGACACAAGATCGGCAATGGTATTTAATTTAATGTTAACCGTTGCTAGAATCTGATCATCTAATAACTGAAAAAGGTTTCTGCTATGATGAGAATTACACAAACAGCTTGGTCAAGAACGCTAGAATAGGCAGAGTAGAGCAACTTTAACAGTCGTCTAGCACCTAGACAAATAAAGCAGTGCAACAACATCAACTTAAACCAACTGCTTTACCACAGCGCCACAACTAACAATTTACCTAACCTTGCGTAGCTAAGAACATGTTTTTAATATTACATTTTTTAAAAAAAAACAAGTACAAGGATACAAGAGATAAAGTATTACATTAGCTTCATCGTAGTGACCACAAAATGGAATAATGCAAAACTTGCCCAGTAAGGCTCTGATTCAACCAGCTATCTATCCAAGAGTGAACAATCTGTCACAAACCTTATGCAAGTGTAAAAAAAACTCGGGATCACCAAGTCTAACTCCTTGAGTTAAAGTGTGATGTTGTTGAGGAATATTCACTTCATGACTCATTCATTCTCTGTAGGATGAAGGAACAGCCACAACAAATCCAGTTGACATAACTCATGATTCTATTTGTGTAAAAAAAGATCTGACTTGGATGCAAATTAATATGCTGTACCAAGTTTGACGACAGTATATCACATAAAAGAAAATCCTAGGTTATTGGTCAAATGATGAAGATATCATCATGAGCAATGGCCATTTCAACGTAAGGTCTATCATAAACAATTTCTTTCGTCATGTGCACCATTATATTTTGATTTATATCTGAGGCGGACGTTTTAAGAAAGGATCACAGTCCGTATCAAAGGGGTAATATTAGTAGACCCTTATACAACCGTAGGTAATAAATTTTAACGTAAGTATACCCTTATACAGCCATAGCAGAATACTTTCACATGAATAATATATTCCTAGCTACTTGGCCACAAGAAGATCCAGATATCCTAGAAGAGTTTGATCCGAAGGCCAATATGTACATTTGAGTCCATCTGTATGTCCTGCATCACATAAGCAGTTTGCTATTGGTCCACTAATGAAATATTTCAGTGTGTGTCTGTGGCGGTGCATTATAGCTAACGAGTTCACACACACACACACACACACACACACACACACACACACACACACACACACACACACACACACACACACACACACACACACACACACACACACACACACACACACACACACACACATACACACACACAAACACACACACATGTATGTATGTGTGCATGTATGTATGTATGTTTGTATGTATTTATGTATTTTTATATGTATATATGCACGTATGCATGAATGTGTGTTTTATGTATGTATGTATTTATGTACGTATGTATGTATGCATGTATGAATGTATGTATGTATGTATGTATGTATGTATGTATGTATGTATGTATGTATGTATGTATGTATGTATGTATGTATGTATGTATGTATGTATGTATGTATGTATGTATGTATGTATGTATGTATGTATGTATGTATGTATGTATGTATGTATGTATGTATGTATGTATGTATGTATGTATGTATGTATGTATGTACGTAAATATGCTAGTATGTATGTATGTTAACATAAATGTATGTATGTATTTATGTATGTATTATGTATGTATGTATGTATGTATTTATGCAAGTATGTATGTATGTTAACATAACTGTATGTATGTATGTATGTATTTATGTATGTATGTATGTATGTATGTATGTATGTATGTATGTATGTATGTATGTATGTATGTATGTATGTATGTATGTATGTATGTATGTATGTATGTATGTATGTATGTATGTGTATGTATGTATGTATGTATGTATGTAAATATGCAAGTATGTATGTATGTTAACATAACTGTATGTATGTATTTATGTATTTATGTATTTTTGTATGTATGTATGTATGTATGTATGTATGTATGTATGTATGTATGTATGTATGTATGTATGTATGTATGTATGTATGTATGTATGTATGTATGTATGTATGTATGTATGTATGTATGTATGTATGTATGTATGTATGTATGTATGTATGTATGTATGTATGTATGTATGTATGTATGTATGCATGTATGTTTGTATGTGTGATATCATTATGTTCAAGACAAGTTTTTGCTTTGGCCTATAATTGATATATCACGTGCACCTCTCATTGTGTCTACGAAACTCTTCTTCGCTCTGGCGATCATCAAATGTGCAAATTTTCGAGCTGTGTTCGAGTATTTCATCCAGTTATGGCTTTATTTGTTCATATTGGTGTGTTTAATGGATGACTTGGTGAATCAATGGATGAAAACTACAAAGAAAGAAATGAATTCTATTTCAACACAAATGATATTGATGACAGCGCGAAGTAAAGGCTAAACTTTTGTCATGTGTTGGGGCTGAAACATACGAACTTGTCCGAAATCTAGTTTCCCCACTCAGTCCGAAAAACAAACCTTGCATTTAGCTTACCGAAAAACAACTTTTCTCCGACACCTTCTATGACTCTTCAGGTACATTTTCTTGCCTCATGCGTGAGTCTCGGTCCTTATGTTTTTCATGAATACATTTACAAAATGTGTGATCAATACACAAATAAATTAGCCCCAAGAATGCTGTTTGTTGTAGTTCTAACCATTGTGTGAGGAATACAGTTTGCTATAAAACCACCATGAGTGTGGAATACAGTTTGCTGTATAACAGTTGTATATGTGGAATAGTGTTTGCTGTATAACCGTTGTGTATGTGGAATACAGTTTCTGTATAACCACTGTGTGTGTTATGTTCAGTTTGCTCTATAATCACTGTGTGTGTGGAATATAATTTGCTGTATAACCAGTGTGTGTTATGTAGTTTGATGTATGACCACGGTGAGGGTTATGTGCAGTTAGCTGTATAACCACAGTGTGTAATGCACATTTAGCTGCATAACCACCATGTGTGTGGAATACAGTTTGCTGTATAACCACTCTGTGTGTTTTGTACAGTTTGCTGTATTACCACCATGTGGGTAGAATACACCATGTGTGTTATGTTTAGTTTACCCTTTAACCACAGTGTATGTTGGATACATTTTGCTGTATAACCACCGTGTGTGTTGAATTCAGTTTGCTGTATAACCACCGTGTGTGTTGAATGCAGTTTGCTGTATAACCACCGTGTGTGTTGAATGCAGTTTGCTGTATAACCACCGTGTATGTTGTCAACAGTTTGCAGGACATCAGCAGCACATTATGGAGCTGGAGAGGAGGTTAAGTAATATGACCGACACAGTGGACTCCATGCAGCTCAGGATGTGGAGGTAGATTTCTCACATTGTCAGCTGTGGTCCTTATGTAAAAGTCAGCCTGTAATGGTAGGCTCTGGCGGGGGTTTCCAGTCAAACAGTCTCTTGTCATCGTAGGTGTATGATATTATACATGACGTAACCGTGCTGCCAGTATGAGTACATGAGTTGATTGCGCTTTTGATGATAAGCTCTTTCTCTCCTATGGTTCCCTATGTGTTGTTAGAAATGTTGGTTATCGCATGGTCACGTGGGTGATATGGGGAAAGAACACGAGGACGCGGAGTGTCCGATTGTCTTTCCCCGTATCATCCGCGTGACCATGCGATAACTTACTTATTGCGATGGCACCTAAACGAGATAATCAAGCGCACAACGCTGTATTTGATAATAATTAGCGTGAACCTATGTTAAGTAAGGTATTTGCCTAGGACCTGTAAATATGACAAGAAATCCCTTTATCCCCCACTCGGCCTTTAGCTGCCTGTGATGATGGTTTCAACTATAGGAGGTCTGGAATTTTTCGACGCCAGTGATTTTGAGATGGATTTTAGTGTTCCTGATGGTGCGTTTGTTGTTCCCTTGGATCCATCTATAGATTCCAAATGGGAAGTAAGATGTGCTTCTTGTGCTGGTCGGTTCAGCACAAACACTGTAGCGCAGTTGACACGGCTCGGCAGGTGAGATGGGACAATACCGTGACTTCCCGATGAGCCATACGCAACCTGATTAGCGGATGGCAAAAAGCAATGATACTCAGAACCTCCGTAGTGTTGCCATGTTAGAGCAGCGGTGGTCTGTGAGGGACCTTCTCAAATCAAGTTGTTTCTTGGTGATATATCGACACGGTTGCAGTTATTGCATGGCAAACTGCGCGTTTGAGGCGATATGGGAAAAAGACCGAGCTTTTTCTCGAGCTCTGATTGGCTGAGAGTAGGGTGCCATGCGATAATCTGATAGAGCGCCATCTAGTGCCCATGTTGGTGGAAGCGATGGTCTTCATTGTGGCACTGACCTGGTGTATGGCCAGGCAACATCGTCAGTACCCAGAATTCTGTGATCTTGCCCTTGACTGTTCGGTTAATGGAGTTGCTAGCATACACCAGGGTTGCTAGTTCAGCTGCATTAAGGTGTTTTTGTGCACCTGTTTGGATGTTGAACCTTTGACATTTCTGGTACACAGGAAGTAAAAAGGATATTACAGTAATATGACCTCACATTCCTGTGTTTTTGCAAGTAAGTCTAACAGAAATTATTTCTTTGATTATTGTATGTTTGAAGGATAGCTATATAAAGAGCATTGTGATAGAGGTAGATTTTCATTGTGATGGCTAGTAAATTCATTCTTTGAGAATTCTCATATATGGTAATGATCCATAAACTGTAACTGAATGACTGAAGGGGTAAATGTGACTGTTTGTCTCTGCCATGACAGGTGCTTACTCTATGACTGAAGCAGTAAATGTGCCTGTGTCATGACAGGTGCCTATTATATGACTTAAGCGGTAAATGTGCCTGTGTCATGACAGGTGCCTACTATACGACTGAAGCAGCAAATGAGCCCGTGTCACGTCAGGTGCCTATTATACGACTGAAGCAGTTGATGTGCCTGTGTCATGACAGGTGCTTACTCTATGACTGAAGCGGTAAATGTGTCTGGGTCTTGGCAGGTGCCTACTATACGACTGAAGCTGTAAATGTGCCTGTCTCACGACAGGTGCCTACTATACGACTGAAGCAGTAAATGTGCCTGTGTCATGACAGGTGCCAACTATATGACTGAAGCAGTAAATGAGCCTGTCTCACGACAGGTGCCTACAATACGACTGAAGCAGTAAATGTGCCTGTGTCATGACAGGTGCCTACTATATGCCTGAAGCGGTAAATGTGCCCTTGTCATGCCAGGTGCCTACTATACGACTGAAGTAGTAAATGTGACTGTGTCATGCAAGTTCCTATTATACGACTGAAGCAGTTGATGTGCCCGTGTCATGACAGGTGCCTATTATACGACTGAAGCGGTAAATGTGTCTCGGTCTTGACAGGTGCTTATTATACGACTGAGGCAGTAAATGTGCCTGTGTCATGACAGGTGCCTACTATATGACTGAAGCAGTAAATGTGCCTGTGTCATGACAGGTGCCTAATATATGACTGAAGCAGTAAATGTGCCTGTGTCACGACAAATGCCTACTATATGAATTAAGCAGTAGATGAGCCCGTGTCGTGTCAGGTGCCTAGTTTATGACAGAAGCAGTAAACGTGACTGCGTCTTGCCAGGTGCCTGACCTACCCTAGAGAAGCAAGAAAAAACGTCGAAAGTTTGCAGGAAACCCGCTTTCCTCATCACACCTGGTGGGACAGCATCTGCAGAACACAGCATCCCCTCCCACCAGCTTCTCCACCAGTCATTGCCCTGCTGCAGGGGTCAGTTTCACGGGCAGTCCCTCCCTGTCATCATGTAATGGCTTGCCTGAGGCAGGTGTAAGGCGGTACTCTCACGGGGGTTAGATAACCACAGGTGGCTGTATGCTCAACTGAGGGACTACTCCTGCCTGCCGTACTAGGGAGGGTACGGGGCGCCCGGCCAGTATTATCGGAGATATCGCTCACCTGCCAGGCTCTCGGTGCCTCTCCCCTGATGTGTTTACTCTATATAGTCAGTACGATGGAGTTAAAGAGAAAAGTGCAGGTTGAACTAAATGCTTACCAGAGCCATGGACTATCAGAGCAAATCCTCAACGTGCGGGTCGCTCTCACAAACATCCCAGTAAAGAGAGAGAGATTGTGGGGCACGTGTTTGATGGGTTCCATTGGGGGTAGAGGAAAAAGTCAGGCGACAACCAATTCCAACAAGAAAATGAGTTTGCCAGTGAAGCATTCTTATGTTATCAAAAAGTAATCTTTTTCAAATTTTACATCGCCTTGTATTTGCTGAGTCATAATCATCCTTGTAAGCTGTATGTTTCATGAAATGTGCATTGTATGTCTGGGTGTATAGCCACACCATTACAGTGTAAGGGCTTTGTTACACGGCTCTGCATGTAGGCAGTTGCATGCCTACGTAACGGGAGATGGCATATACCATTGCTCTTGGAATTTATATTGATGTGACATTAATTGGTTTTTTTACATAAAAATCTGATGCAGATTTTAATTGCCCACAGTAGTTTTTGTCTTGGATTAATTCTTTTTTTACCGGTGCCTTTCTAAATTTTTGCGTGTTTTGCTTAATTACAGAACTGTATTGTAAGTTATTAGTTGAATCTAGTCAGAATGTTGGGTTCTAGTTTGGAAGGTCACATGGCACTGATATCATGAGGTATGTTCATGCATCAAACTGTTAATTAGTTCTGCAATAAAAACTCACGTAGCTGTAACCACATTTGGGATGAAAATTGCTCTGTACATGATAGAGCCATGTCTGTGAATTGGCAATAGATTTTGTTGGTTTAGTTTGTAACCTTAAATATGATTGCAAGAGACTGCCATATTGATTTACATATTATATTTTGTTACATATAATGTACCCACGTCTGCTTTACGAGATCAATAAAGTGTCCAGGGGCCGTATCTATAAAGAATCTTAACTTGAGTCGACTTAACCGGAGTTGGCGAGTTTAGCTGAGTTCACAAACTCAGGCATATCCACAGAACAAATTGCTAGCAAACTCAGCTGAGACTGCCAACTCAGGACTGACAAACAGCTAAAAAAGAATTAATGGCTATCATTTCACAAATATCATCGCGATCAGTTAGTTTGTTACATGAAAAAAGTTTATTGAGTGTTCATTAAATCATATTGACTAAAATTGCAAAGAATAATCGATTTAGACGAAAGAATCGAGATAACTGACTAGCCTGTCGGGTTTTTTTTTATATAATACTAGTCTACCGTCGTTATCGCTTGTCAAAATCACAAGGAGTAGGACAAGATATAATCTGCAGCCAACAAGTCCATTTATTAAATCGACTTGTTGACTACAGACTAGTTAGTCAGTTATCTCGATTCCGTCGTCTAAATCGATCATTCTTCCATTTTATTCAATTTTCTAATGAACACAGTGCGTCTTCGTGGTCATCCTCATCTTCGCATTATTCTTTCTCTACCGGCGACGCTTTGGGAAGTCTAGCAATAAAGAAGAAACTGATTCCCTGTGCTCGGCAAATCCACACGCTCGTTATACAGTAAGGTTATCAGCTAAAATGCAATGGGCATCAAAACCCTCAAATAGAAGAAATCTGAGAGCATCCATTAAAGATGCAGTCATGATTTCGAATCTAACCTCGTGTTCTGTGAACAGGAAAGCAGCCCGGGTCGGTCCAGACCTGACTATTTCTCTAGACATGACTTACATGGAAAGTCCTCCTGTAATCCCTCCCTCCATACTTGGTAAGTACTGGAAGCCTTCCCAAAATGATGGCTGACCTTCCTGGCCATTTCCTTTCCGCAGTTCTTATACAATCATGCATACTATATAACTACAATTTCTGGAGTACCTCTGATTTCTTTTCTCGTGCATCTGGCATTGTATAACGTTTGTTTGTATCGTATTGTATACCTGTTATTGTATTCCTGTTATTGTAATCACATAATTATTAAGTGATATTTGTTTGTACTTTGTGTTTTCTCGTTTAGTGCTAATCCAGTATATATGACTCATTGTATTATCTTGTCTAGACCTCACTATACTTGGCTCCTCCGATTTAGCCAATAAAGCGCGTTTTGCACAAGCCAGCTCTCTGTGTTGTTCTCGGGGGTCGAGAGCTAATTACGTCTGTAAGCATCTGTGTGTATTGAACTACGCATGTGTGATGTTGTCGGAGAATCGTTCGAGCTTGCTGTGACCTTATACGACCTCCAGTGCCACCAGAAGAAGACCCTCTGTTAAGCAAAAAATCCTACGTCAAGTGCGGGTTGGAGCCCTACACAGGACAACGCATGCGCACCAAGGCGAGACGAGCTACACTAAGCTGCTGGTTTTGTTTTCCGTCTACGAGTGCTGATAGACTTACGAGACACGGACGAGGTTAGTGTGGTTGCCTATGCGGTGCAAGCTCTTTTGTAGCCCGCATTATCCTGTGCCACACATACAAACAGGAGTCAATATGGTTAGTCTCTCAGACTGGTATAATTAGCTTGGCACCTGTTACAAGACAATGTGCGTATGATGTGTGGTGTTGTCAGAGCGGCGGAGAACGGAGAGCTTCTTTTCTCACTCAAATACTCACCCGGATCAAACAAACTGACTGTTGTCGTCATCAGAGCAAGATATCTCAAATGGTTATCACAGAACCAGGGCGGAGGTACGAGCGTACACGGATAAACTTCCGATTAAAACAAGACTGATTGGTTGCACGTAAACTTCGCTTACATCAATAGATCAATACAACTAATTAACATACTCGATATCTCTGTAGATTGCTTTGCACAAGTGTGTCTGATGAAAAATGGCAAAAAGGCGAGAAAGAAGAAGTCCGCCATGCTGATTGGCGCGATTGATCCTAGCTTTAACGAGTTCATCATCTTCTCCCTTCCTTCATCCATATCCGCCGTGAGTCGGTCTTTATTCGTAACCACAGTCTTTACTCTGGGCATTACGCTGAATCAGATGCCGAGCGAATTATAAATGATGTAGAAACTTGATTATATTGTTAGGTATTGATTGTGTCTGACAGCCTGCCATGGATGCCTTGTTTTATGTCCAGTCATTGCAGCTTCGACTTAGTGTGGTGGAACGCTTACCAAATGGTACGCTATCTTCACTGGGTGAGGTGATTGTCGGGCCGCAACTCGATGGACCACCTCAAACACACTGGAGACAGATGATGGCGTCAGTGGGGAGACCAGTGGAAATGTGGCACAGCCTCCCTGCAGTACCACGATTATGGCTGGTCGACCATGAACTTTTCATAACGCGGCTGTTGCTTACTGGAGATCAAGGTCAAGATCCTCAAGGTCATCTTCTACCATCACCGCCCTTATGTCACCTCGTTATGTCACCACAGCTATGTCGCCTCGTTATGTCACCTCGTTATGTCACCACAGCTATGTCGCCTGTTGTTCAACTGTAATTATTATGTCATTACTTTAAGTATGACAAATATCGTTTATATAGCTCTCTGTTATTGCGCTTCGTTTGAAATCTTTGATCAACCAACTTCGCAGTACGTGTGCAAAACCGTGTGCAAACCAGACAGATATAAACCCATTATGATATTTAACATTACGGAATATTTATAGAAAAATGGCTCCTCTTTCGAACACGGTTTCTACACTGCAGACTTCTTTTTGGGTCACTAGTGGCATCTTTATCTATTGCTTATGTATCGTCAGATACCTGTCAAAGGGACCTCCATTGTAATTATAAGTGAATGATGACAAGCGATACTGGTGGAACTTGTACATGTTAAACTATGTTTGGTTTAATGCACAAATGTTTGCTGCTTCCTGCTTACCCAACAAGACTGCTATAATTCTGAATGTGAGCTTTAGCAAAATCGACAGAAAAACAACATGGTTCTTTACATTTGTTTGATTTCATATAAACCTGCCACGACGCACCCAAGGCCTGAATGAACACGTTGAAACAGAAAATGGTGATTTACACAAAACATTCCCTCAAGATTATAATAGAATGATATTATTAAGACATTTAAAAAGTATGCAGCCCATAAAATAGTGAGCAATATGTTTAAGATTGGCTTTGACAACCATCTATTTACCACCTACTACCATTCCAGAGACAATCCAGACAGGCCCTCCTTACCATGCATTCCATGCCACAAACAACGATGGCTATTAACACTTTTCTTCAGAGGAAGCTCCAGGACAGTTATCTGTCTACATCTTGTAATTTTACCCTTTCCGTACTCAAACCAGAACAAAATCATGGCCGCTAAATTTATCCATAACAATAAGCATCTAACTGGTCAAGCAGTTCGCTTATACTTACCTGAAATTGCCATGGCAGTTAATCGTGTCTGTAGCAATAACCACCATGTCAGTATACTGAGGTAGGGTCATCAAGGGGCTTATACAATTATTTCATTATCTGATAACAATATACTGTAAAATCTCAATGGATTTGCTTTGACATAAAATCACTCAACCCACCAACAGTTACATAATATATCAGAAATATATACTCTACCCTTTAACACCATGACAGCTAATTGTAAATTTCGTGCTTTCGTATACTGTGCCACAAATATGCAGCTTCCTATGACTTGACAAATATCTGACTAAACAGCATTGAAGCAACATCCACATCACATCCACATATCCAAAATCGAAAGTTGAAATATACAATCTTGTAACTGCACCAGACTGATCATCCCCAATTACCTATGTATTATATGAGATGGTGAACCAATGAACAGTCTGATGTATGGCACTTGTTTAACCAGGGGCTTGCCTCACAACAAGAAGCAGATGCTGCCTCGTCAGCTAGAGGGCGCTACAGACACCAGTCACACAACACGTCTCCACAACTCACCGCATCACAGCACACAATGCGGTAATTAATACAGAGTGTTGCCATAACAACGATGGGCCGCTGCCATTAGACGGAGGGGGAGGGAGGTGAAGCCTTCTGTTTGAGTTTCTCCACCACTCTACTGGCCAGCTGTAGGTAGGACAGTGCCTGAAACAGCCAACAGAGAAGACCATCAAATGCAGAAGCTGAACTGATGTTTCTGAGATCTCACAGGGTGAAGATTGCCACTGAGAACTGAGAGAAGTGAAACAAAATGACAATGTACAGCATTTATACAAAATGAAATATGGTAATAGTGGTGTGTAACATTAATCCAGAGGTCAAAACAATTAGCTAGGGGTCAAAAGAATTGTTGGAGGATCAACACAGTTATTCAAAGGTCAATCTAGCCATGAATATATAATGTCGACAGCCTTTCCATTGCTGTTCTATTAAATTCTAATGTTGACTGAACTATCAGAGGTCAGTGGCAGGCTAATCAGTCTTGTTTCCTGGTGCTCGCTGACCAGCCAAGCGAACAGATCGCATGCATAATGATTGAGCTACTTACCTGAGGACCCTCTGGATCTGAGATGACTATGGGTGCTCCTGAGTCGGATGTCTCCCTGATGTTCATAGATAGGGGAATGTCAGCTGTACCAAACACAGAGGGCAGCACTCATATAAGCAATAATATTTTTTAATGATTCAAATATGCAGCTGATTAAAATGGTGCCATGGATATTTACTTGACAATTTCTTCCAGTTTATACATGATTATGAATGACAGAAAATCAGCCTTCTTTAAGTGATTGTGGTCTTTAACCACACAAAATAATTACTACAGACAATAGTACTTATGTGAAATCATTGCTGGAGCTTTTGTTGATATTGCCATTGCAGTATTGATATACCTGTACCTAGATAGAAACGTATCGTCCAAGGTACAATATATTTGATGAATGGATGATATGGCATTGACACTGAATGGGTGACATTGCACTGATGCTGAATGGGTGACATGGCACTGATGCTGAATGGGTGACATGGCACTGATGCCTAATGGGTGACATGGCACTGACACTGAATGGGTGACATGGCACTGATGCTTAATGGGTGACATGGCACTGACACTGAATAGATGATATGGCATTGACACTGAATGGGTGACATTGCACTGATGCTGAATGGGTGACATGGCACTAATGTTGAATGGGTGACATGGCACTGATGCTTAATGGGTGACATGGCACTGACACTGAATGGGTGACATTGCACTGATGCTGAATGGATGACATTGCTCTGAAATGGCACTGTGGCTAAATGCCTGTAACTGAATAGAAAGTCCAGTAGAAAAATCTTCCTTTGTTTCTTTTTTTACATCCAAAGACTAAGACAACACAATTAAGAGGGTGTAGCTGGGAGAATTAATGAATAACACATTTTTGCATCTCTTTTCAGATCCAGGGGACCATGAGGTTCACTTGTAAGACAACTTACCCAGTATTTCTAGTTGCATTTCCTCGGCTAACTTGGTGGCACCAGCTTTGCCAAATATATGTGATTCAAAGCCACATTTTGGACAGTGAAAGACACTCATATTTTCTACCACTCCAAGCACAGGTACTTTAACTTTGCGGAACATTTGTGTCCCTTTACGGGCGTCTAACAGCGCAATATCTTGTGGTGTTGTAACAATCACAGCACCTGAAATCAACAAAGTCAACAACAATTCTGTTATTCATGCAGGGAGAGATGCTACTTAAAGACAGTAGCATTGTCATTGTATGCAGACTGGATAACCATGGCAACAATTGTACAGTGGTTTTACCATCAATGGGAAGATTCTGGGAGAGAGTGAGTTGGGTATCCCCAGTTCCCGGAGGCATGTCAATCACAAGGTAATCTAATGGCGCCCACGCCACCTGTAATCAGTCACAGGGCAGGGCAATCATTCAGCAATCACCTGTAAGTCTGATAATCAAGACAGCCTATAGATGGGTTTATATCCCAAGGAGGTGGCTGGAAGGAAGGGTTAAATGTTGGTAAGTACATGACGTGATCATAAACAACTGTTGTTATCGGAGTGGTAAGAATGTGAAACAAGAGAGCTAACACAAATTTGACCTGTCGCAGGAGGTTCTGTATCGCTGACATCACCATAAGGCCTCGCCAAACGATGGGCGAATTCTGATCCGTCATGAAGCCCATTGACATGCTGCAAACAAATCCCCCACACTGGCACCTGAATCAACTGATCTGTCCCAGTGGAAAATATAGATAACAACTGCTTGAACAAACTGTGATTGGAGCAATGGACGTACCACTTCACTCCGTAATTGACTAGAGGTGTGATCTGTTTCTCTGCAAACAACAATTTAACCGTCAATAACATTTATTCATTGAAATGAGAGATACATAGTTTGTGGATGAGAGCAGGCTGATGGAGAGTGAAGTACCTTCATTGAGGAAGGCTGGTCCTTTAATGTTCATCATGCGAGGTATAGATGGGCCATACACATCCGCATCTAAAATACCAACCTGCTTATTCTGGTAGCAAAGAAACAAAGATGAATACAATCTTTAAGTATACTTCATGAATCATTGGAAAACCACATGTAATAGTAACATATTTAAACAATAACATGATATTAATTGTTCACTTAATATATTGCTGATCACAACTCGACCACAGACAAATAATAAGTCCTTCATCCAAAGAACGTATACCTTTTCTATAGCTTGGATGCCAAGGGCAAGATTGACTGAAACCAAATAAATACATAAAACCACATAATTTCCCCATTATCACCTGAGATGCATCAGTCATTGGGTAACAGCAACAAACAACACCTGTGCCTCAGCTTCTGGCTGGCAACCACCCAGCCTGTATCAGGTATCAGACAAGTGCAGCAAATTGTAAAGCACCAGAAGTCGTGAAAAACGGATGTATTGCATGTGCAGGGAGATTTGCTCACCAGCTGTTGTCGATTTGCCAACTCCTCCTTTGCCTGAAGCGACAACTATGACTTTATCAACTCCATCTATGTGCTGTTTTTTTGGTACTCCACGAGCCATTCTTTGGCGCTGTAGCTCCTCCAAGTCCTTCGGAGATGTCCTACCAGGGGGCTTTTTATCCTGAAGTTTATCAAAAGGGAAGGAAATTAAACAGCTTCAACTCATTGTTATAACCATCACCCAAATGAGTTTACATTCAAGATAGATAAGTTTGACCTGATTAAGCTGCCACCTACTAGGATAAGTGGGAAAAAAGACGGAAAACACATGGATGATGATGAACAAACGATTATCCTCGGGCAAGTCACCACCAGCCGATTGACTGGACCAGGCCATCCCAGGCTCTCTTCTAGACGAAATCCGGGCCAGAGTAGTGTGTTGCAGACGTAGCCCTCAAAAGGACCACTCCACTCAACAACCTGGATTTCATTGTCCACCGACACCAGACGCAACCCACGGCCAATAGGTTGCCCCTATTAGTCACCTCTAACGACATGCAGAAGGATACAGTGGACCTATTCTACCCAGTGCCCACTGCAGCAGAAAGTAGCTGTAAACTAGACTGTATGCTCGGCCTGGTCCCAATCTAACCTAGGCAGTAATAGTCTCTCACAAAACAGTAATCAGTGCACATAACAGACAGTCCCTGATCACCTCACTTGAGTGACGTAGAAAATGATCCACAACATACACATATAAGTAGCTTGATTGAAAAACAGAGCCCATTTTTGTTGATCTCATAGATATTAAAAAGACTCACTGGAAATCATTCCTTTAACTCAATACCTTTGAGCACCCTTCATACTACACACTGATGAACTTGTGGAATTAGTTTCCTGTATCAAAAGTTTCTAGAAACTTCCCTTGAAACAATCTGCACTATCCACACCCAAAAAAGCTAATTTCATGTCACCTGTGTCTTTATTCCATGCCCCCAACCCCTTCTATAGTAGATTGCCACACATATTCCCGATGGTTGTCAATTCATTCATACAACAGCTGTTTCTTCCTATGATACCACACACACCTGGTCCTTAGGCTCCTTCTAGGGTACAGAAAGTTGGCCTCTCCATGTTTGTAATTGGCGTTCAAGTTGAATACAGTGTTCATCCTGTTACACGTGCAATGCACGAGTGCAATGAAAAAAGGTGCACGTCTATCAGGGATACTTTCCGGTTTCTAATACGTCCATGAAAAACGTTGCCATGCTGCCATGCAGTGCGTTGCAGGGTTGTATGGGGCAGCTGCAGCTCACATAATGTTGGGGGCTGAGGGGGGGATGATGTGCGTGTGTGTGTGTGTGTGTGTGTGTGTGTGTGTGTGTGTGTGTGTGTGTGTGTGTGTGTGTGTGCGCGTAATGGGAAATATCAGACCGCTGTTCAAAAGAAATATAATTGCAAATTAATGATACAACCTACGCTGGCACAAACATAGGCACGAAATAAAAACTTAGTCAAAGACTTCGCATCGATATATTTCACCCAATTGTTATTTGTGAGCTTCATTCCTGAGTCAACAGACCAGACCAAAAGTTTTTACATCATGGGAAAAGCGATACCACGAGGCAGACACTTCAGAATTATGCTCCAATCGACCGTGCACAATGTATTCCACCCTTCTAGTAGTCATTATTCTTACAAACCTTGAGCATATCATGTATCATTTTAGAGGAGGTATAACACTGACATGGACTGGGACCTTGTTTTGCGAGGAGGCAAAGCTCGTCGTAACTCCATTCACCATCATTAACGAATTATGAAGCTGATTAGAACTTGTGCGTCATAAAAAGTGTTATCAAATATAACAGTATTTATTTTGATTGTAGAAGAGTGGCCAGCGTGCTGCGTTGCAGTTTGTCTTTGAATGAGCTGTTTGTACTGGCTCGGCAAATTCCTTGTATCCGGCCTGGGAGCAGCGATGGGTGGACAGACTTTAGGGGGAAGTCCAGCCTGTCCAATTCGACGGCTCACCCGTTCAATGGACGGGTCTCTGGCTAAGTCCCTGAACCCTTTCCATGATCACAACATTATTCATTCAGTGACCGACCAGTCCAACCTGCCATCAGAGAGACAATGGTAGATAGGGCTAGTCTCAAGGGATCTTTAACCAGTTAACACACTTACTGAGCAAGGGATGATTCATCCTGTTATCATGTTACAATAACTTACATAGGTTTGCACTTGGACAATATGTCAGTTGTTATACAGCCTTACACTGTTACAGAATACAGGCTTTGAAAGTCAATAAATTAATCAAACGCGGAAGTCCTGTAGTGTCCTAGTATTAACTGGACAAATTAATCAAATGTAACGCAAAAATCTAGTTCTCTGGTCCAGAGGACGTCTGATAATATATGTATATCACCGTCCGAATGCGGGTCGATCTGCGCAAACATCTATAATTGCAATAAATACTTGGGCGATAATACAAACAACAGATCGATGGAATGAGCGTTTCAAAGTAAATTTCACCTGACAGCATCGCGTGGAAACAGAAAAGGTTCGAATTGTTTGTCTGTATATCGATCGAATCATTGTTGTAGTTGATAAAAATACAAGAGGATCTAAATAACAACATAAACCCAAGATGGTATGTTTTTTATCAGAGGGACTACATGTGTCCTTGACCTCAGATGTTCTAAAGTGTGTCGAAGTATTCATTTGTAATAATATCGGTTACGGTCGTCCGTTGAATATTCTGTTGAAATATGTGGAATTTTCATTTTCATGTTAATGTTTTATTGAAGCGGATTTTAACCTTTGAAATTATATGAAATTCGATCGAAAATCTTCAGGTACACACTGTAAAGAAAGTAGCCGTGCACGACGTTTAGGTATATATTTATATTACCGTCGTGCGTGGCTATAAAGTAAGCAGTAAGCAAAATTTTGTTAGGCAGTCTGGCTGTTATTCAGATTTGATTCTCTGTATGACATTAGGAGATATCTAAAAAAGTCTTTGATCAAGTCTACATACCTGTAAAATCAAATGGGAATAGGTTAACCATCAATCATAGGTGATGATATTTTGTCAATAATGTCATTACAGTTTGTGATATTCATCCAACTTTTGAGTAAATAGTTGTCATATATACAGTACTCTGTGGGCTTAGGCAAGCGTATTAGTGGATTTAGATAAATATGAGTTTGGAGAAAATTATATCCAGACGTCCAGCAATTACAAATGTCAATCCGTCCCGTTAAATGTATACTGAGCACTGCTGTATCAAGCCATTAACAATTGGCAAGGGCACTTTATCTTATTATAATTTTATAAATTGCATATTGCCTTTATATTACAACACAGTAACACAAAAAAATGCATATTTCATTGTAACATAATTAGATTACTTTATTCAAAGAGTATATAGAAGTGTGTGCGTGTGGATAAGTTTAAGTATTACTTTAATTTAATAAGTGCCCCCACTAAGTATACTGTTCACGTGAAACAAGCATGTTCGCGACCAAATAAATGCGGACAAGGTGAAGGTCGCCAGCTGCTAAATCTCTTGTTGGTTCACTTGCAAATTTCAGAGAATAAACATAACTGGTGCACGTGAACTCACTTACGAACAACTTTGCCCCAATTCTCAATATCCGTTCTTTCGGCAATATAATTGCATAATATTGTTCGATATCGAGAAGGAAATTATAATATTGATTTCACTTCAATGGCACCACTTGCAGTGGAACAAATCGCTGATAATTTATCACAGAACAAGGTGGGTTCTTACACTGATGAATTTGCTCACTAATGACTACTGAGTATGACTGAATGATAAGAAATTGTTTATGTACATTTTGCTCTTGCTAAACTGGTAATAATTTCCTATTATCCGTGAACTACTCTGCCCCACCCCTTCCCGGTTCGTCCTTCTCACAGCCTGACACAGGTACTTGGGCCGGACCATTTTTATTCTACCAATACCAATTACCATCTGTCTAGCTAGGCAAAGAAATTCCGCCTCTGACAGCGCCACGCTATTTACTACTTTCGAACTCTCACATCCGCACCCTTGCCCCTAAGCAGGCATCATCAAAACGCCAGGGCCGAGTGCCTTGCCTACTGTATAGATTGAAACAAAGATCTTGTTATAACAAGATCTTTGCTTGACCAGGTGGGGGATCACCACAGAGTGATGCACATCCTATAAACAAAGGACGTACCTCGTTCATAGTGCACCTTTCTTTGGAGTTTGATCGCTGGACGTTAATATCATATCAAGATAATTTAAATTCATTGACGTCATTAACCACATTTAGTCCACAATAACAGTCTCCCTTGCCTTGTAGGGATTCACCAACAGCTTATTTCAGTCGTCCACTCGAATTTGTTGCTGTCTGGAATTTTACAATTATCTTCTATCCTGACTAATTATTTCTTTTCTTGGTGATCAAAGGCGTATTAATGAATCAGTTGGCGAAATTTTATTTGAATTATACATCAGCAAATCCTGAAACCTAATTTCAAAAAAATACCATGTAAAAACTCTGTCAACCCTATGATTGACCAATAAAATGCTCGGTAAGAATGTCTAGGTGTAGCAAAATCACCCTCAGAATGGCTGAAACAAACTTGTTCGTCCGCTAATTGTAGTACAGTGTACGTTGAACCAGGGCTGGAAATTAAGGCCCGTCCACCCGTCAATGACGGTTTTTTTTATATGGCCGGACGGGTAGATCTAGCCCAATCACACATCCGGCTGCGGGTAACTTTTCACGGTGAACACTTTGTTTATTACACAGACAGATAAGAACATAGCTATCCTAGAGAGACTAATCAGAGAGCGCAGCGTGTCTTCTGACAACGAAAGTTGTTCTGGCGAAAAATCAACAAGATTACTGTTTGGGTCATCTACAGTATTGTTTACACACATTCAGCGATTGTATGTCTGACGTTGATGTAGTTTTACACTTGCACCCAGATTATTACAAGTCTGTCTGCTCTATATACCAGCTCTTTAACTCTAAAAGACTTTAACACCTTTCTTTGAGCAAGGCCGCTCCAAGATCAGTCAGTCGACGTGTATGGCGTCTTCCCAATTGCAGCTGTATCAGTTCATTTAACACATGCACTCATAAAAGATTAGCCATGGCTACTTTTCTATTAACTGTAATTTGATCTGACGCGCTGATTTAGAAGCCACATCGCTCTTGCTCATTAATCATACTTTGATGACTTTATGGAACTCTGGGGTTAGGATCATGGTATAGGAATTTGTTCAATTGCAACATATCATTTCAATTCAGGTTAATGCATAAATGCTAAACAACGCCAGCCTCAATCAAGCTAACACCCGTACCACCCCGCTGTTACTCACTTTTCCCTCTCTCTGTCCCCCCACGCACACACGTGCACCTTTCAAAAGTTCATAAAATTGGTTATCACTGTTAGTACTTTGGCAACAATTTGTTAATGGTTAATTCACCAATGTGGTGGCTTCACCAGTGCTGTGGCTTCACCAATACTGTGGCTTCACCAATATTGTGGCTTCACCAATAATGTGGCTTCACCAATATTGTGGCTTCACCAATACTGTGGCTTCACCAATATTTTGGCATCACCAATATTGTGGCTTCACCAATGTTGTGGCTTCACCAGTGGTGTGGCTTCATCAATGTTGTGGCTTCACCAATGTTGTGGCTTCACTTGTGTATTACATCCCGTTGAGATATATCAATCACTGGGGATTAAAAAGACATTTTATGTCTAAATGTCATTGTTGTTAAAACCACCAGAATGATACAAATGACTGAAACAACGAGTACTATCTGTATTTGTTGTATTTGTGAGTATGGCTCCACCAGTCTGGTTAAGTAGAGGTTTTATATCAGAGGTTCTGTTTACCCAGTATGACTGTTTAGCTCCACCTGGTCCTGATTTATGGTCATGCAGCTATGATGTATGCACCTGTGTATTGCGCCACATAGGTTTACCAGCCCACCCTGACACTGACCTGGGGTTCTTATCACCAGCCCACCCTGACATTGACCTGGGGTTCTCCATATCACCAGTCCAGCATGACACTGACCTGGGGTTCTTATCACCAGCCCACCCTGACATTGACCTGGGGTTCTTATCACCAACCCGTCCTGACAGTGACCTGGGGTTCTTATCACCAGCCCACCATGACACTGACTTGGGGTTCTTATCACCAGCCCACCCTGACACTGACCTGGGGTTCTTATCACCGGCCCAGTTTGTCACTGACCTGGGTTTCTTATCACACCAGCCCATCGTGACACTGACCTGGGGTTCTTATCACCAGCCCAGCATGTCACTGACCTGGGGTTCTTATCACCAGCCCAGTATGTCACTGACCTGGGGTTCTCCTAACATGGCGTCTTTTTTTGTTTGGACGGGTAGAATATGTTAAGCACGGGTAACATCTCCTGGCCACCCGTCCTGCTGACGGGCGGCCATTTTAGTCAATTTCCAGCCCTGCGTTGAACGAGGTAGGTCCTTTGTTTAAGGGACGCAGTGACCCATGACCTGTTGAATACAGTAGTATCATTAAGATAACAAGATGGCTTCACAGACTGAAATGTACTGCAAACCGAATCAAATTGCTTTAAGGTCAACTTGACATTCAGCTGCTTCTCATTGGACAATGAGCCTGGGGTAAATGGTCAACGATAAGAGATGTCTTGCTGTGTTGTATTGGGGGTGGGGAAAGATATGATTACATAATACCACTGCATGCTAGCTTGGCATAGAAGCATGCTGGTCTGCCCCAAGTGCCAATGCTTGACCGCATTCCATGACGAGTTGTTGCTGATGACATTGATGACCATAGGTGCCTCTTGTTTTCAGGGAGTTTTTAGTTTAAGGGAGTGTACAACGCGAGCCAATGCCGCTTCATTTGCTTCCTTCTTTCTAGGTAAACTGATTCATATATATTCAGTTGTATTTTTGGTGTTATCAATGATTCAATTAATGTATGTGACTTCATGAAATATAATTTATCTGTGACCATATATAGTATCATAGTCTGGTTGATTTTCTACCTAGTCAGCTCGTGTTGTGTTAAACAGGGTTTTCTGGAGGTACTGCTTGCCAGGTTCACTACAGGAATTACATTCCGAGACGGATACGGGCTCTCCTCCTCATACCCATCGGTGAGATGGATCGCTTTTTATCATCGCTCCTCTGTCGGTGACCCCGTTAGGAAGAAATGTCTGAGGGGATCGTGAAATGCTCTGGTCACAATGAGATTCATTCTTAAAAGCAATTGTAAAAGCTGTGTTTCGCTGCCAAAATGACAAAAGTGAAATAAAACCTGATAAATGATAAATTTGTGTGTGTGTGTGTGAACAGTTGGGGGCTGGGTGACCGCTCGAAATGTCCATAACTTCATGTTTGACCAGTGTGTACAGCAGTGGGCCGTTACAATACAGTCCTCTGGTAAGTCGACCTCAAGGTCATCCCAGTAGCTCACCTGTCCTCTCATTGATACCATATCCGGAAAATGATAAAACTTACAAAAATGTACAAGTTAATTCAAGTTATATTTTCGTGCCTGCTAGCATTGCTTCCTGTTTCAGAAGTCTGTGAGGGCAATGGCAATCAAGTGCATTTACCCAACTGACGAGGAGAGAAGCTGTGTGAGGAATGAAGCATCTCTTACCAACCTGTACTCGGTGAACCATCTGTACTTGATGACCCCTGTGACTGACTCGGATGCTGTCTGTCAGATATGCCGATGTAGCTGGAATCGGTGCGCTTCGTCGTCACTTGACATCACGTAGCATCCCTGTTGTAGATCAACGTGTTTTTACTTCACCTGAAACTCCTCGTCTGTGATTGTAGCTGCGATATAATGCAATATGTGACTGTAGCCGAGGTGTATATGTTTGGTAGTCATCGCTCAAGATGGATGTTTCGAACGTAGATAAATCCAGTCTCCCCGTACACCCTGCATCTAGTGTATCTCAGTACGATGGTGCACTCAATGATTGGTTGAATCAAGGATGACCCTCATGCTAGAGGCACTTTTTGATCTCACATTGATGATCAAAGTGCCACATAGCCTTAAGAATACCTCACCACACCTCCACCTACATCAAGTTGCCCCTACCTACTGGTCGAAAGCTGAGTAATCCTGCTGTTTGGTGGAATTCATTAAGTAAGTTGAAATAAGTAACCAGTGGATCCTGTGTACTGGTCTTGAGGTTGTCCAAGAGGTCAAAGAATTGTGTTTGAGGTCAAACAAATATGTTATCTGTGTTCTGGTGAATTGATGGATACATTTGCCAAGTTTGACTGAATAATCGTCAGTATTTTCTATTAATTTTAATAAAGTGAAAGTATATTTGTATATTTGCTGTGTCAGCTGATCAGATGTAAGAGATGGAGGATCACTCAATGCTTGCTGGGATGATGTTATTCATGTAAAACAACCACATGGATGGCCTTAGCCGCATGATCTTAACCCTACAATTTCAATTGATTATTCATTAAATCCTCTCACTGAGTGGGAGGTATTCATTATTCTATGCTTCTGCACTATTCATCTGTTGCAAAACCTAAATAATTTATTAAATTTCTAATCTTGTAGCATCTTGAAATAAATCTAAACTTCCTGGTCATAATGGAAAGATGGCCAACCCCATTTGGTAATTAGTTACCATGATGTAAAATAGTACTAAGTGTTGAACAAACAATATTCCTGTGAGGCATTGAGTTGAGTGTTGCTGTATGTATTGATCTTTTCCTTCATTTGTTGTTTTAGCAGCGACACCCGACCCTGTGTGTGGTGTAGTGCTAATACTTTTTACAAATAATCTTTTGGGGTGATACATGATGAATTTGATAATAAGAACATCAAGACATAGCATTTGTTACATCATTTTTCTCAAATTGAAATTGATATTTTTGCATGTTTGTCACATGACAATAAAACTAATGATTGATTGACCTATTGACCCTTGTCGTGTCTCTGTCTAAATTTGAATCAGTCGGCACTGGACCAGGGTATAATTTGTTTGGGGCGGGAAAAGGGGGGCGGGGGATAGCGACCGTGGAAGTTTATGTACACCAACGTGAAGCATTACGCCGATGTTGTGATATCATAACGGTTCCATAATGCAAACCAGTGTATGAGGAAGGAGTTGTGTATCTGTTGTCATAATGGTTTGATACGAATGGAAAGGTTCGTTATGACGCCGTGGCGTGACCAAACAGTTTATTGCTACGCTCTGTTTGTAGCTATAAACTCTTTGGTATTCTGTACCAGTAAATAAAAGAAAATGCGAGCCAATACTAAAGAATCAACAGAGAAAATAAAATGGATAAGAGTTGTCCTTTTATGAAGACACATGTTAATAAACGAACTTGAACGACTCGAGGTGAGCAAGCGAGGAACACGAATATATCACAAGCGCTACTGTAAACGATTATCAACCATAAACGCGCGGCCATCACGGTACAACACCTCAATACACGACCTGTCGCTGTATTAGATTCAGCCACAGTGGATGGAGTTCAATAAAGAAGGCATCCCATGGCATTCGTTGCTTCAGAAGTCATTTCGTTACCTCAGATTGAATCACACACCAGATGTTAGTTCTAAGCAACTACCTATTGTGAATTGAGTGGTCTCCCTCAAGTAGCCTTCTAATCTTGATAACATCCAGATTGTATTTTTTCACGTATAAAACAAGTGCTGACGAAATGTTTGGAAATAAATGATGGCTTTATTCAGCCAATAACGGAAAATGCCACCATAGGTGAAGTTATGTTCGAGGAATATAGAGCTTCCCGTTCACTGTCCAGCCCGAGAATTCTCGTATATACCGGTGCTTTGGGTACTAAGCTTCTCATATACTTAGTCCCAAAGTGGAAACACTACTATATTATTACATCCACCACTAGTCAGACGTTCAAGTAGCAGATCTCTCAACATTCTATTCATGCGTGTCACTGATTAACCTTGATAAAGTAGATTCATAGATCAGGCAAAACTATGGAAGTAACGACATAAGTTATACAGAGACATCGCCACAAAACTTTTTATTCTCTGTCCCTCTACTTTCAACGAGAGATCCAGAGCGCAAACAATGATCCCCAGTGAGACATTATATTAATCGTACGTCAATAAGTCACCATGCATAGCATGGATGTTTTTATGTGACTTTGATGTTGCTTCAAGAAAGTGTGCCGTGACTTCGTTTCATATTAGTCTCACAGCGCTGGGTAATGTGATGAAGCTGCTCAGTAGTGCTGCGCATTGAATTGCTGTCCACCCAGCAGCAACCATAAAACAGAATAATCGGATAGTCAGCTAATTTCATTGATTATTCCATTACTGTAAGTAGTGTTAATGAAGGGTTATGACGAAAATCAATGACAACTTACACTTAGTCAGACAGAAAGCCCATTGGACTGGAGTTTTAGTATGTGAGGTAGCTTATATAAGATTCTAAGCCAATGATGTTGCTCTTCGTAGAGGCTGTGCCAACTAACATTTGCGCCCGTGTAAATGATGTATTGCACAGGTTGATAGTACATAGGTTGTATATAATATTAGTTGCTACTATAGCTCCACACTTGTTAGATGTGGTAGGACTTGTAGTCCGTTTGATGAATAATTAAATCAATAACTGACACAGCGTGATGGCCTTATGATGTATAGGTTATATATATCACGACAAATGAAGTCGGGTTAACAAACAGTACATTACAGAGCTGAAGAAGATGATGATGATGCTAAAGATGATGATGATGTTGATGATGATGATCACGATGATGAAGATGGTGAGGATGATAAGTACGATGATTAGAATGATGATGATGATGATGATGATGATGATGATGATGATGATGATGATGATGATGATGATGATGAACCTTCCAATAGTTTTTTCGTCTCCCGATGATGAATTTACCTACGATAAAGCAAACTACCAGATAAAGTTACGACACGTAAATACACAGTGAGGTCCACAGTTTAACTATATATGAGGATGGTGATGGTACCAGCACCGCCAGACATGGTACGTTACAACACCTTATAAGGAAAGTCATAAACAAGTTGCAAATGTCACCGATCTGTGATTATTACTCTTTTACCATGCTGGATGACGTCATTCTGTCAGATGAAGACAGCTTCAGACACAATGTTTGCCACTATCACAGGAACACATTCCACGCTCGATGTGCAGATACATGTCATGGGTGTAGCATTCAAGACTTGCTGATTGTACTTTAATTTTCTGACATTAACCTTGCTCGTTACACATCCCTATCTCAATTAATGAAATCATCAACTTGATTTCCAAACTCTCTGATTATTCTGTGTTATAGGTCATAAAATATAATGTTTTGTAACCACATGAAATAGAGGAGACTGAGGATTGTTTCCAATTAACCTTGCGTGGAAAGAAACCATACCCGGATTATGCAGGGCTGGTGATTTATATCACAGTAACACCGCACGTGCGCAAAACTTGCACAGTTTATTATGCAGCAATAGGAAGATATGGGGCAGTATACTGATTCCTGTGTAGTTGTTCAGTCGCATTATTTTCCGCTCGCCTCGGTATCATGGCAAAGAGTGGTAAGGTTACCAGCTGGAGCCTCAGGGCAGATGCTATTTTAATATATCAGCTTACTCTTGTGTCTGTTCGCGTATTTTCATAACACCATTCAAATAGCTACGTTTTTGTTGGCGTCCACTTCAGTTAATGTTATTTTATCATGCCGGCATCAAACGACGTGACTTGACTATGTTTGCCTCAGCCATTTCTGCGGTCAGACTTACAGCATTACTATATATCATACGCGTGAATGATTGGCTGATTGGCTGCTTCAGTATATAACATGCTATTTTTCAGCGACATAAAGTACAACTCTACTGATTACGATAATGAATATTCATGCAAACGGTTCAGCTTTTGAGTGATGCGTAAACAACAATTCCAGGTATGGTATCATCAATGAACCCATGCACACTTTCAGTGCTCTGTCCCGTTCAACAAACACCAAATGCGGAACGTCTGTAGCGTGAACCCTGACCGATTGCTGGCGCTATTGCAGCGCCCGGTGTATACCGTGGATCTCTAGTTTGCAACCAACGTAACCTTAAACAAGTGAACGACCGTGAATAGTTCAACCGTGTGAAAGAACCGTGACATTTAGTGTAAAAACAAGTTTTATTCTACTCTAACGCCACACAAATCAATGATTCCAACAAAATGCGCAACACCAGCGACCAAGTTAACGACGCCCTCTAGATTTGGCGCCAAAACCCGAATACTAAACGATGCAAATGAACAGGTCCAAACCGCAACTAATACGAGCAACGGCACCCACAAATTCAGTACCACAAATGGTACTAACCACAAGCTATGTTATTCCGACTTATCAGAATAACACAAACGCTTGGATCATCCGACTAATCGGAGATTGGTTGATGAGGTTTCTCCAACTTGCTCGGAGACCGACTAATCGGAATCTGCCTCAAGCGGGCTCATGCACCAGCTTAAATACACTTTGAGTGGGTCACGTGACCACACTATAACAACGACAAATATTAACGTTAATACAATCAAAACAACAGAATAAGTTGGCAAAACACATTAAATAGCGAAATAGATAAAGCAACCCACCTATGAACCTTTACCAATAAAAAATACATACTCATAAAAAAAATGCAGGTACAGCCGCACAAACGGTAATCCAAAATATGCTAAAGCCGTGTGCGTCACACTGCCCTCCCTTTAAAACCTGTTTGTCCCAAACAGACATCACTGACAATGCAAAACAATATTTTGAAAATATGTGGACCAAAAATACCTTTGACAAATATGATATAAAAGTAATGTACCCAGCAGTATTGAAACATGAAAGGAAACAATCTTACGAACACAACCTGGTTTCATAGCAAAAATACCTGAGGTACCAAAATGAACAATGCAAAACAAAATAAATCAATATGCGCACCAAAATTACTTTTGACAAGTATGATATAAAAGTAATGTACCCAGCAGTATTGAAACATGAAAAAAAAACAATCTTACGAACACAACCTGGTTACATAGCAAAAATACCTGAGGTACCAAAATGAATAATACAAAACAAAATAAATCAATATGCGCACCAAAATTACTTTTGACAAGTATGATATAAAAGTAATCAACATGGTTACAAAGCAAAATACCTCAAAGAAGAAAATCACTGCGTCTGTGTAGACTTGGTTCTTCTTTTCCTGGTCTCAGGCCGAGGGATCCAGGTCGACTGCAGCTCGTACATAGTCCCGTTTGGTAAGATGGCCCTTTCAACGCGAAGGATGGCTCCAGGCGAATCCTCGTGGAGTTGGGGGTTCTGCTTCCTAGCCTCCCGCCGGAATCCCCGGAGTAAACTGGCAGTGGAGGATTGATGAGTCAAAGATGGCGCCCCGAGAAAGAAGAGCCTAGGGTCACTCCATCGGTCAAGCACTGGAATTCCCACAGGCTCCAAGGGTATAGACATCCAGGATGCTGCTTCTTTTGATGCAACTGCATCTGAGTGTGTATGATTTTCCCCTTGACCGGCCGGGGAGGCCTCTGAATTTTGGGTCTTCATTTCCCGAGTCATGTTTGGCTTGTATACCCTTGAGCCTTCCTGCTCAACCGTCTTATATATATCCTGCTTAAGGGCATCCTGGGACTGCCCTTCTGATGGTGCGAAACCCAACTCGTCTTCCCAATTTATAGAGAATTCCTCTAACTCCCATCCATCGTAAGTTGGAGTCAGCGTAGGTAGTGGAGATGAAGGCCTAGAGCCTTGCTCTGAGTTTGTGGTGAGAGATGGAGTTGGGGGTTGAGAATTTGATGCCAACGATAAGTTAGGTGGGGGCGTCCCTTTCCTCCCCCAACCTGTCTCTTCCTTATTTGACAGGACCTGTCTCTGTTGTCAATCTGCGGATGATGTTGGGTGATATGCTTTTCATTTTCTTCCCTTCTCCAAACGGAAGACGGAAGCCACACCCATGCCAACAGGTCATGGTTTCCCTGTGAACACTGGCCTTGTGGAACCACAAGGCCCGTTTGTTGGGCCATTGCAGGTTGCATTCTCCGCAATAGTACTCCGTTACTGAAACAACCATTCTACTGATGTTTATTTACGTTATATACATATGAGGCCAAATGGTTTGTCTGGCCTTGGTGCTAGTCCCAACCAAATCTAGTTGGGGGCCTAATCTTCCTTTTAGGACGCCTTGTCCTGTCACAGAATGCTTCCACGACTTCTGGCTCAACACCCCTATTGGAGCTAGAGTCAATATCATCGCAACTAGCCCCATCACTTTCTGACCCTTCCCCACTAAGTGCAGTTCCCCCAACACTAGCATCCTTCAACCAGGATTTGGGATGCTCTGTTCCCCAGAACCACTTTATATCGTTGATGTGAACAGTCAGTGGCTTGGATTTATCAGTTGCTTGGATGGTATAGGTAACCTCACTGTTTAGCTTAACAACAAGATATGGGCCCCGAAAGGGTGAGGCCAGCTTGTTCTTGTTTAAGAGAGGTGGGTGGTACCTGCGGACCCAGTCACCAACACTTACTGCCCTGGGACTAGCGCGCCTGTCATAATATTCTTTCTGCCTAACTGCGGCTTTCCCTAGATGTTCCCTTGCACTCTCGCAATTTGCCTGAATTGCTTCTTGGACCCATTCGACATATTCTATCGGGCATTTAGGGCGGCATGCCTCATCCGGAGGTGAGTGCAGTAGATCAATGGGTAGGTTGTTTTCCCTTCCAAATATAAGAGAATTAGGAGTACAACCATTGCTGTCGTGAACAGTGGCCCTATAGGCGCATGTGACATAAGGCAAGTGATCTTCCCAATCCTTCGTTTCTTCCTCGCACAATTTAGACAGGAGGCCCAGAAGGGTCCTGTTAAACCTTTCCACCTGTCCATCTGACTGAGGATGATAAGGAGATGTTCGGGTTTGCCTAATTTGTAGCAATTTACAAATCTCTTGCATTAGCTGGGACTGAAACTCCGGACCCTGGTCAGAATGAAGTGAGTAAGGAACACCAAACCTGCAAAAAAACTCTCGGACTAGGACATCAGCTACTGTTACTGCCTGGTGGTCTTCCAGGGCAAATGCTTCAGGCCACTTTGAGAAGTAATCTTTGATCACTAGTATGCAATTGCTGCCATTCGTAGAGGTGACGGGAACACTAAGGATGTCCATGGCCATGCGCTCCCAGGGGGCGCCAACCGCAGATTGTACAAGAGGGGCATTGTGCCTTCCTCCTCGTGGATTCCTTTTCTGACAAGGTATACACTCTCTACACATTCTATCAACATCCGCTCGAATGTCAGGCCACCAAAACATTCCAAGGATACCCGCTAGTGTCTTCTTGACGCCCATGTGGCCAGCAGTACGGTTGGAATGAAGTAATCCAAATATCTCTCTTCTCAGTTCTTGAGGGGCAACAAGCCTAAGAACCTGTGGGTTTTCGGGATAACTACGATACAGAAGATCCTGTTTCACCGCCAACTCATCAAAAATCACCCATAAGCTTTTGTAGGGGACAACCATACCTGTGACACTTGCCAAGTTTGGGCGACTACCTGTTTGCACCCATTTTACTGCTTGTGCAATGGCAGGGTCCGCCTGTTGCCACGCTCTAATGTTGGCGAGGGGCCATTTGTCCAACAAAAACTCTTCCCCATTCAGGGCATTCACCCTAATCATAGGACCGACACAACTGCGACACTCCCTATCACTAATCCCCTCCTTCTCCTCTGCAAGGGCACATTTCCTACAGTCTACACAAGGACACCGTAAAAAAGGGTATCTGCATTGTTGTGAACTGCCTGGTCTGTGTTCGATTTCGAGATTGTTTGCCCCCAAAACTTCTAACCATCTGGCCATTTGCCCCTCAGGCTTCTTAAAACCCAATACCCAGCGTAACGCACCATGGTCAGTAAGAACTATTACCCTGCTGCCATACACATAGTAGTGGAAATGTTTTAGAGAAGCCACCATTGCCAGTAATTCCCTGCGGGTCACACAATAGTTTTCAGACTTACTGAATGCCTTACTATAATAGGCAATAATCCTTTCCAACCCATCCTGTGGTTGGGAAAGTACAGAACCTAAGGCTGAGTTACTGGCATCAGTGTCCAAAATGAACACTCCTGTCTGCCTTGGGTACCCTAATATTGGTCCAGATATTAGAGCTTCTTTCAACTTATTGAAAGCTTCTTCACAAGCCTCACTCCAGTGGAAATCGCTATTTGGTTCCGTTAGTTTGTGTAAGGGACGGGCAATCCCAGCAAACCCAGGAACAAAACGCCTGTAATAAGACCCTAAACCAACAAAGCTTCTGACGTCAGACACATTACAGTGTCGGGGCCAGTGCTAAATAGCGCTTGTCTTTTGGGGGTCCGTTGATATCCCTTCTTTTGATACCACATGACCCAGACAGGTTACCTTCTCTTTGAATAACTGCCACTTCTGGGGTGCTACTTTCAGATTTGATGACTCTAGTCTTGAAAATACCTCAATTAACCTACCCAGATGAGACCCAAAACTGTCCCCCAAAACGATCACATCGTCTAGGTATACAAGGCAAGTTTACCAATGTAGCCCGGACAGCACCCTTTCCATGAGTCGCTCGAAGGTGGCAGGAGCACAGGCTAGACCAAATGGCATCACCTTGAACTGCCAGAGCCCATTCCGTGTACAGAAAGCTGTCTTTGGCTTATCATCCTCCTTCTCCTAGCTAAATCTATAGTCGAGAACCTGCAGGCGCCCCCTAGGGCATCCAAGGACTCATCTATACGGGGTACTGTGACTGCATTTAGTTTTCTGTAATCCAGACAAAAACGGACAGACCCATCTTTCTTCCGAACCAGCACTACTGGGGATGCCCATGGACTCTCTGAGGGTCTATGATGCCCAAATCCTTCATCTTCTGGATCTCGGCTTCTGCCTCTGGCCTAAGTGCTATAGGTATTCTCCTGGGGTGTTGCTTAATAGCGGCAGCATCACCCGTCCTTATCTCATGCTGCACCAACCCAGTTTGTCCAAGATCTAACTTAGACTTAGCAAAGACACCCTGGAATTTAAGGAACAAATTGTGGATGTCTTGCTTCCTATCCTCTGTCATCCCTGTGACAGTCGTTTCAAAAAGGACTTTCAAGTGGTCTGGAACAGAAAATTCACCCTCTGGGAACATTTGCCTGAGCACACATACTCAATGGGCCTACAATGGTCCCCACCTAGGCTGGAAACCTCGTCTACAACTTCACAAGTTGCCAAATTTGTCCCTTTGAAAAGCGTTATTGGACCATCAGTAAGATTCATCACTCGCAGCGGTACCGCTCCACCACTTGGGTCGACCACTGATTTGGCCATCATCAAATCTTTACTTAGAAGCTTTGAGGTGGGTTGTAGGACTGCACGAGTGCGACATATGCGGCCATCAATATGGCCTGACAGAATTTTTTCACAATGGTATGGAACTACCATAGTCTCTATTAATGAGACCCGACATATGGAATCCTTGAAATCCGACTCTCTTTGACATTGATACTGGCAATTACCTAGAGTCAATATGCCCTTCCTGGCATCAAATACCCCATTATGGGCATGCAAAAAATCCATCCCCAGTATCCCAGGAGCCTCTATGTCGGCTATTACCACAGAATGGTTCAAAACCTGACTCCCAACCTGCAGTGGCAAGGCTGCTCAGTAGGCTTCCATCAGCCAATTTGACCCTAGTCGTTAATGGCTGGAGTTGTGGCCTCAATGTTTCGGTTATGGCCTGGTACTTATTCGGGTGTAAAACCGTTATCGTTGACCCTGTGTCCGAAACTGGACCCCAAAGACCGAAACTGTCAAAAACAGGCTCTCAATATCCCAACTATCAACAGGCCCATCAGAAACCCTCTCTGCTGCAACATGGCCCTCTGTCGCAGCATCTCTTAGTTTCCCGAACTTTGTGGGAATTCTGGCTCACAGGCCGGCCTACTATCTAGGTTCTCACCCTGCTTTCCTTTTTGCCTGGCTTCATCATTCTGCCGTTTGTAGCAATTGGCCTTGAAGTGGCCTTGCTTACCACAATAATGGCAACTTTTGTCACCTTTCTCTTTGTGAGCAATTTTCCCTTCTTTCTTTTGAAGCCTAGACCCCTGTTTCTCTACAGTTGATGACAGTTGTGCTAGCTGGGTCTCCACCCTCAATAACTCATCCTTTATGGAATCATCCTTCATGGAATCATCCTTCTTAAAATCAACCAGAGATGACGGTCTGCTTAGCTCTTTCCACTGGGACCTCACATTGTGTGGTCTGCTAGATCCCGTCCTACGAGCTCTGCCTTCAACAAAGGCTTCATACTCTAAAGCTGACTTCAGAGCATCATCTAAGCTGTTTGGTTTGGCATGAAATATGAACAGTTCCATATTTGAATCACTCAATGAGTCCATGACGCCATCACGAGCCAGTGTTTCCTTAACCTCACTCGATGCTGTAGGATAGGCAAGCCTTACCATCCATTTAATATCTTGTACGAGCTGACTGAGTGGCTCTGTCCTACGCCTGACCCTGCACTTCAACTAAGCTCTGTAGACTTCTGCCTGGTTATCTGGTTCAAATCTGGACATGAGCATGCGAGTCAGAACCCCATAATCAGTCTTCTGTGACATTTCGAGGTCGCTAAGTACACTCTGAGCCTAACCCCGCAAACTTATTCCCAATTCAATAGCACATTCCTGGGACGACCAACCATTCATTTTTGCAATGAGTTCAAACTGAGAAAAATAGTCCCGAAAACTAGATTTTCCATCAAACGTTGGTACACGTTTTTGTTCCCAACGAACCCGTCCTGTCGTTGGGCCATGGCTATCCGATTAGAATTCTAGCCGAGGAGGCCTTTCAGTATCTGCGACTACTACACCCAAGTCACCTTCTCTGTCACCACTGGGATCAGACCCGTTCATGCCAGAAGGGGGCCAAACTTGTTGGCCCGCAGCTGGCGGCATGTCCCATGGAGCAAGTGGGTCCCGAGACTGGGCATTGGCAGGCTGCGGTCCATAAGAATTGTTCAGAGGACGAAGCAGAGTGCCTGGCTAAATTTGTGTACGGCAGTTTCCCTGCCTAACACCTACCCTAGGTGTAGTGCCCACCTGACCGTTACCATATCTTGCCCCTCCTTCTGCAACACCTTGGTTGTATTGCCAAGCCCCAAAATACCCTGGACCTCCTCATGGCAAAGCTGGGTGCCCTGACCATGCGAATGGATATCCATATGGTGTGTACATAGGAGGCGAGCTGGGGGAGAAGCCAGAAGGTATACTTGACATATAAGAACTGTGGTAGTGGGGGCCACCCATACCACCAAATGTACTTTGAGGATAGCCTATGTTCCCCGAGGCTTGTGGTATCAAATTGATTGGCGCACCTCCATTATGAGATGTGCCAGTAGCAGCCATTGGAGCTGGGACACCCGATGTGGGTGGTACACTATCAACCCTGCTGGCAACTGAAGCCAACATATTCAAACCATTCGCTATGTCAACAGCCTCTTGCACCTGGCCTATTTGGGAACCAACTTGGGCAGCATCCTCATCAATATGAGGTAAAGCGCCCTCACCAATTTTGTAGCGTGAACCCTGACCGATTGCTGGCGCTATTGCAGCGCCCGGTGTATACCGTGGATCTCTAGTTTGCAACCAACGTAACCTTAAACAAGTGAACGACCGTGAATAGTTCAACCGTGTGAAAGAACCGTGACATTTAGTGTAAACACAAGTTTTATTCTACTCTAACGCCACACAAATCAATGATTCCAGCAAAATGCCAAAACCCGAATACTAAACAATGCAAATTAACAGGTCCAAACCGCAACTAATACGAGCAACGGCACCCACAAATTCAGTACCACAAATGGTACTAACCACAAGCTATGTTATTCCGACTTATCAGAATAACACAAACGCTTGGATCATCCGACTAATCGGAGATTGGTTGATGAGGTTTCTCCAACTTGTTCGGAGACCGATTAATCGGAATCTGCCTCTAGCGGGCTCATGCACCAGCTTAAATACACTTTGAGTGGGTCACGTGACCACACTATAACAACGACAAATATTAACGTTAATACAATCAAAACAACAGAATAAGTTGGCAAAACACATTAAATAGCGAAATAGATAAAGCAACCCACCTATGAACCTTTACCAATAAAAAATACATACTCATAAAAAAAATGCAGGTACAGCCGCACAAACGGTAATCCAAAATATGCTAAAGCCGTGTGCGTCACACGTCTGTACCAGGTAACATTACACATTATTATGTTAAAATGTCATCAGGATATTGATGAAATCCTGCTTCAAAGTTTCAAATAGAAACCTTGTGTGTGTGTGTGTGTGTGTGTGTGTGTGTGTGTGTGTGTGTGTGTGTGTGTGTGTGTGTGTGTGTGTGTGTGTGTGTGTGTGTGTGTGTGTGTGTGTGTGTGTGTGTGTGTGTGTGTGTGTGTGTGTGTGTGTGTGTGTGTGTGTGCATCGTGGCGTGGTGATTCGTTGACAGCTGGTGATCTGCCAGTCTTACTGGATTAGATTCCACAATGCATGCCACCCGGGTTAGACCTCGTGTTAGTCCTTTATAGACTGATGTTGATTACCTTTTACCAGATGCTTCCATTGCCTGTCTGTTGAGGGCTCGAAATGTTCCCTCTGTCTGATAGGAATACCGCATTGTTGTTTATCCTTAGAGCAACAGCTAAGGTGAAAAGCAACTCAGCTTAACCTTATCAGATGAGCCATTCTTGCATAGAATATGACTTATCCAAGTGGGTCTTTGGAAACAATGCGATTTAAAAGACGATAGAAAGCTGTAACAAATAATATAAAAGCCACTAATATGGTATTATGGGGCATAAGTCAAGTATGCTCGATTGAAATGATGGAGGCCGATAGCGATGCAGCTTATGAGCATTGGAGCATGATCACAAAACATCAATCGGTTGGGCAGAATCTAAATAGCCTCATTCCCACAGCGATAATATACCACGTGAGGTGCAGTAGCTTGAATGCCGACCCTGGATATGGCGTAAAAACATGAACATTATCAACATAATGCCGTGGACTTCAATTGGGTCGTTGCTCATCGGTGGCAGCTGATATCCTCCACCTCAATTCGTTGTTTGTCCTGCCCAGGATGATGGTTTGTTCTTGTATCTTAAGGTACAGACCCCGTACTCATGGTACATGTCACGAATGAATACTCCTCCAGGTGCCATGCAAATTAGGGTGCTCATCTTCATGAACATGTGAGAGTCTTGCCGTTATGATGAGGCGTTTGACTTGGCAGCATTAAAGACTTGTTTCGTATACACCAGGATATAGCCAGGTAATGGAACATAATAGCACAGCGTTTATGATGACGAACTGGAGTAAGATGACATGCTGACTCTGATAGGATATCAGGATCAACCGAGGAATTAGGGAATGCCGAGCCGACACAAAGGGTCCACCATACACATAACATGACTTGGTTAATGGCAATGATACTAATTAAGGCTTAACGTCACAAGGCATGCAGGTGTTAATGAACCCCACGCTACATATCCCAGTGTTGGATGTGAACGCAGCAGGAATAGTTCAGACAATGGCTTACAGCAAATCCTCACTGAGTGAGTGGTTTCCAGTCGAAAGACTAATGCAGTGCCTTTAAACCCAGGGGAAGGATATATGGAGCGGAAAATGAGATTCCTCTACGCGTACGTCATCAGTGGGATTAAGCTACTTAGGATGCACACGGCAACCTTCAACAACAACTCAATATATCACCCCTTTAACACCTGAGACACATTTGGTTTGTACTTGTGGAGGCGCTATGCCATTAAATATATCACGTTATACATGTCCCGGCTGTTATTGTGGTACATATGCCAGCAGATAAACTTGGACTAGGGATATGGTGTGATGTACCAATAACGTCATACCCGTAGCTGGAACTCAGCCGATGTCGTAAAGCTGACTCAATCCATGTTCCCGTGAGCTGACCACAGTCTCGAACCTTCAACTCTGCCAACAAAACCACACTTCTGAAAACTACCCATTCTTGTCAAAGGTCAAACAATGCGTAAGTGTAATCCATCAGCTTGTTGGGGAATAGTTGTCTTGGTAACTGACATGTCGCCATGCACCCCTCAAGTGGATCTTCGCCTTGCACCACTCAAATGGACTTTCGCTATCCACGACTCAAGTGGACCTTTGCCATGCACCACTCAAGTGGACCGTCGCCATGCACTACTTAAGTGGTCATTTGCGATGCACTACCCAAGTGGACCTTCGCCATGCACTAATCAAAATGGACCTCCGCCATTCTCTACCAAAGAGAACTTTCGCCATGCACCAATCAAGTGGACCTCCGCCAAGCACAGCTCTAGTGAAACTTCGCCATGCACTACTCAAGTTGACATTCGCCAAACACTGCTCAAGTGGTTCTTCGCCAAGCACTGCTCAAGTGGACCTTCGCCAAGCACTGCTCAAGTCGACTTCCGCCATGCACCAATCAAGTGGACCTACGCCAAGCACAGCTCTAGTGAAACTTCGCCATGCACTGCTCAAGTGGACCTTCGCCTAGCACTGCTCAAGTGGACCTTCGCCAAGCACTGCTCAAGTGGAACTCGACATCGTTAGATGTTTACTCCCTGAGTCCTTGTAGGTTAACAACAGATTGCAAATTACCCGAGTCACAAGATGATAATATTTTATGAACTTATTCGGGACCGAATGAAAGTATAATATATGTACGAAATATAATTAGGGACGAGTGGTTCGGTGTTAGTAAATGTTGACGAAATCATGCACATACTTTGGTTGCATTTGATTCGTGAATTATTCCCCCCTGTGAGTGTCATATAAAGGAGCCTATGATGTGTGATGTAGATGGAGCACGTTGATAACATCGCCCCGGTCTCAGATTAGGGGCTACCATCAGCCTTGCATACGATGTACAGTAAAACATATCGCTGTAAACAATCAAGGACGGAAGCTTATTTCTTCTCCATTTGTAGTTTTGTACATACAGTAATACTATAATAATGCATGTTTAACCGCCATATCTTGCAAGCTAACTGATGACAAAGAGGGGTTTGCTAGTTACGCTATTTGTGGTGACTCTGTATAATAAAGCTGGTCGCTAGTAACTGTTCTGTTGGCGGAAACTTCCGCTTTAATGACGGTGCCCTTTGAACTTGTTACCTTTGCTGTTCCTCTACAGTGAGAACGTAGTCATCCCTTGTTTAGGGTAAAAGCACTCCCTCATTATAGTTGGTTGCAGGTCACTAATGAGAGTATGAAGAGAGAGTCTGGTTATAAGCGCCGGCATTACCTGGTCCGTGACATATGTTTGGGCATTACCTATATATGCCAATTTTGATAAAACGGAGGCTGTTGTCAGCTTGTTAGCACGTACGTCAACGGCCTAGTTTTAAGTGTACATAGAAGATGTTCAACTTCATTTGATGTTGCAGGGAGTTCCCCTAAAAACGAGATGAGAGTCATTTAGAGTTTTCCCCCTTGACCCCCAGTTACGACAACACTGCGTAAATTAATGGAATAATCAACGGTGTTACCCGATTATTTTGATTCAATTGGCTGGAAATTCAAACGCCTGGTGACTACGGTCTATAAGGAACACATATAAAGTTGTTGCTTTTCACCTTAATGTCATCTGCTCACGGCCAGATAGATAACAATCCATTCAGCAGCTCTACGTAGCAGCCTCGTCCCATTACGTCGGCACTGTAAGGCATCATGCACCAGATATAATACAGAACGAAGCAACAGGACAGGAAAAGGTCAAAGACAGCATATGAAAGTCATCTGAAGGTCAAGAGGCAGCATATCATGGCCTGCAATGGGTCGAGAGGCAGCACATCGAGGTCAGGTAAAAAACAAAAGGTTGCATATCATGGTCATATAATAAACTATTGGCGCTCTGATCTTCTCGTTGAAATTAGAAAACTGAATGTACTACATTTTAACTAGTTGGTTCTCAGTCATACTTAAGTCTTTCCAAAGCTTTTCCTCACGTTTGACTTACCTCATAAGCACCATGTAATAGCACGTACTTTTGCAGTTAGCGTATATATAAATATATATACATATATACATTAATAAACATATATATATAAATATATATATGTAAATATGCATATATATATGTACATACATATATATCTATATATGTGTGTATATATATACATATATATATATATATATGCTTATATATACAAACATATATATATATATCGATACAAATACATATTATATTTATATGTATATGTATATATATATGAATTTATATACATATATTATGGTATATATATATATTTATCGATATATATGGGTATACATATATATATATATATATACATATATATATATATATATATATGTATATATATATATACATATGTATATATAATGTATATATATGTATATATATATTATATATATATATATATATATATAAATATATATATATATATATACATATATATATATATATGTATATATATATATATATATATATATTTATATATGAATATCTATATATATATAAATATATATATATATATGAATTTATATAAACATATTTATATGAACGTATATATCTATATATATATTTCTATATGTATAAGCATATATATATATATATATATATATATATATTTATATATATATATATATATATCTATATATTCATATATGTATATATATATATTTATATATGTATATTAACATGGTTGTGCGTGTGGGTGCATGTGTGTGCATTTGTGTGTGTGTGCGTGTGTGTGTATTTTTCTGTGTGTGTGTATAAAAATATGAGGTATGTCAAGGTTAATGGCGGTTATCTATTCACGGGATACAACAGTATCCTTTGTTACGCTTTTCCATGTTAATGACTGCAGCATCATCATCAATAGATGACAATCTTAGATTGTTAGCAGAGCTGATGGCAACGCTTAACTGCAAAATTCAAGTTGATCGAAGTCTTCGTTTTAATAAGGCATGAATGTCGAACGGTCAAAACAATGACAGAATACTGCGCCAATTAATCATAACATTTTTTATTTGGAGCAAACATATCTAATTAAAACCAGCATGGAGTGTCAAAGAGAATCGGCCAATTTGTAAATTCCAATTGTACTGTCTATTCATTGTAGACTGCCATGTGTAAAATCAATTTTACACACAATCCCAATGATATTGTAATTGCCACCTTTACATCGCCTGGGCAGTATTTCGTTGTATTCAGAATCAGACGAGGAAGCTGTCTCAAAACGGTATAATTGTTTGATTCTCGATAATATTAAACGGACTAAAATTCCTTTTATTCAGTTTGAGGCATCTCAACAACATGTAGACAATCGGCCTCGCTATGCGACCATCTCTCTTCACTGTGCATAAATAGCAATACAAATGCAGACCAAACCTGCAGTGCTTCGTTTGAGTAAAAAGTATAAAAAAATGGCATCATCACTGTCAAAAAACCAAACGTCACTTCCTGCCCTGGTAACTGCTCAGTGCCGGTTGAACAAAAAATATGCTTGGTCAGCTACTGATCTCTTACAGCATACGCTTAGACTTTTGAGCAATTGTTTTACTTGCGTTACCTGGTCATCGTTAAATGTCTTCGTTGTTCTCGTCCTTCTGTCGAATGTTCTCGGGCGCTGTGGGCAATTAGAAGGCGTCTTTGGCTCGCGTTCGTTCGACCCTAATGCTAATCCTGGTTGTTGAAGTGGTACATTGCGCATATAAGTAAGGAGGCTAGCACTGGAGTCAAAGGTGAATTGGAATAGTTCATTAGGTCGGTGCTTGGGATGGATGACGTCAGCATTCATCATCTGGTGTCTTGTACGTCTCTCACCTGTTAATATATTTCGATGCTTGTTTTGTCACGAATAAACGAATATATTAGCGGAATTAACTCTATTTAATCTATTTAATCCTGTCTCGAAAATTGACATGGCTACCTATGAAATAATTCAAACTTGACAACTAGATGGCGACACAGTTGCGGGGATAGTCGTAACGAGGTCAATCATAATGTTGATATCATAACACCTGTATGTTACCCATTTCACGATTCCATTTGTGTGTATTTCATCATCGCCCCACGAAGTGGCCGACTTATGCATTCACTGTGATATTCCTTTTGCGGTGAGCTGCGACAAAACGGCACAAAACGCCGCCTAGCAAATATTCCCTCAAGTTTGGTGCGTTTTTATTTTCTTCCCTAACCCCGACCCGCACGAAATTTGTCCGAGGTATGAGGCGATAAATACTGCAAATTATTGCTCTTATGAATATCTGAGGTGCAACTCGATATTGCCTTCTTAGATATATTAGCTCAGCTAAGTTAATTGTGAGCTTGATTTATTATTCACATCATTTACTCGTCGACAAACCAAGTTACGTTGATTATTTGTCTCTAAGTACGTATATACAATGGGGTCAAGTGTTCATAACCCGGCTGTATAATGCTCACAGTTGCAGTCTAATGTTCGTGTGTGATATTCATATGATAAACTATTGCATCGACCCAGACCGTCGTTAAATACGCCCCCACTTACACAGTGAGAGGCTACATATACCGTCATCATCATCATCATCATCATCATCATCATCATCATCATCATCATCATCATCATCATCATCATCATCATCGTCATCATCCTCTGCACTAGGTACAACCAATATCAGCCTCAAACAACCTCATTTTTTATAACCTGGCCGATACAACCCTCATATAAACCAAATTGGTAGTTGACTACGTTTGTGTATATCTTGTGAATGTTACCTGGATATTACGTTCATCGAACTCAATTTCCGCACTGTCTGAAAAGTTGTCTGACTAAGTTGTCATTCATAACAGCTATCATCTCACGTTAGCACCACCTTAATTAATGGAATCATCAACAAAATTAGCAGACCATCCGATTATTCTGCATTACGTTGCTGCTGGATAGATGGTTGTCAATTAAGCAGCTTGCAGAACAGCTTCGTTCTGCAGCCTGCCAGTGATGCAATGTAATGTCGGAATGAGCTCAGTGACAACGTAGAACACGGCACGCGATTTAATTGCTGTAGTTATTTGGTGCATTATTATTACGGCCAAATGACATTAAATTTACAAATACCCAATTGCCACAGCCGAAATGGCCTGAAAACAAACCTGGTGCGTTCATTACTGACATAAGGAGCTGTAATTGGAAATGGTCGGGTTGTGGTCTTGCGACCAAGAGAAATAACCAGTCCAGCCGTAGACTTATATCAAGCAACAGAACCTCAATGAAGGGTTTCAAATGACAGATGAGTCATTATGTCAATCATCAGGGAAGAATCGTCTTGGAACTCTCAGCAGACGTTCCGTGGTAAAGAAGCATTTACATTTAAGATGAACAGTAGCCTGTGATTACTGAGCCAGTCGGCGCCCAATCTCTCAGATCGTAGTGGGGACAATGCTGTAACGCACAAGAATTGAGATCATAACGTCCCTACAGCATGCGTCATGACATATCGAAAATCGTAGGCGGTGTCGTCTCGACCAATGCGAGTACTTCATTACTTCAAAATAAACAACAGTCCCATGTGCTGTTCTCGTGTTTTGGTAGTGCCGCATGAAGGTGGGTGTCTTGGAAATGCTCACCGCATAAACCAGTTAGAGTAGCCTTCATAGTGTAGCTATTAGCTCTTTGATAGAGGCATGAGATTAACTTAGATATCAGGCCATTAAGTAGCCGTGCACGACGTTTATTAACGTCGTGCAAAGATCGTAACCGAATGCGCGTGAACGATACATGAGTTCCAATTATACACGATAATTACACAAATGTACGTATGAAGAGTAATTTTTCACATAAATGGATGTATATTAACAAGTTGAGTTAGTTTACGTGTGAAATTTCGTCAAAGGCGATTTAATCCGGCCACACAAATTCTGAAAAGTTCATGTTTATTTTGAACGACAAGATCGGTTTCTGCGCGCGCATGCGCAGACATGGTTCTTCGCAAGCGAACTTTTTCTTTCTGAATTTTATTATTTAAGTATATGTGTCATTTTGTCAATGATTATCTTTTGGAAATATCTACTTTGAGGGGCGATATGTATTCAACGATATCACATTGACATTTAAAAAAAGATAACACTTATTGATTCCCGCAGTCTGGAGGGGGCACTTGGCATTGTCCTGCGTAGGGGTGTGCCCCGGGATCTCAAAAACCTGTACCCGTCATACAAGGTAAAAATGCAAGAGCATACCCCATCCTACAATAATAAGGTCAACAAAACCCGTCGGGAGGCCGAAAAAAACTTACCCCGACACATGTATACTACCTTTATATACTTAAGTGCCCCCTCCCCTGGGACCTGCAGCCACATGGCGAGTGAAAATGAAACTGGGTAATGTGACGTCATATCTCCAAAACTGGGGCTGCCGTGAAGGAAAGTTGTGATTCTAAAAGTTCATTTGACAATTGCTAAATAATCACGAGACAGTGGATAACCAAAATAGTCCGGTTCAGCGGATATTCATCTCATTTGTCGACATATATATTTACGTTAGTACACAACATTGATGAGAAGCTATATGCACGCAAAATATAAAACTTGCCACACGACCCACATATCCTTAATCACGACGGTATATATTTATATTACCGTCGTGCGCGGCTAGCCATTAAGAGATTGACTTAGACAACAGACCCTCGAGAGTATAGATATGCTACCATACATCCACGCACTAACACCTTGTTGCTATAAAGATAATCAATAGAAAGTCCAGGTAAAGCAATTCATGAAATGAATATACAGGATTCATTCAAGTGTTTCTCGGCGTCACCTGTCATGTTCTACACAGCACCATACAACGCATTAGGCTAACGCAATTGTCCATGAATTCAGCTCGTTATCAACGTCTCTGCAGAAGATGATGTAGCCAGGGGGGTGAGGCGCTGGTATGTGATGCTGATCCGTATGATGTAAATAAATGGGATATTGCCAATGGAAGCATCTCGTCACCAAGCGAGATTTCATTTAACCTGTGTGATGTTCATTTGCGCTACTATGTTTTTCAGGTCAAGGTAGTTTGCTCTCCTTTTATCCCGTGGCTTACAAAGCTCAGCGTGATTAATGTTGCATGTAGTATCTGCCACTGACATCCTGGAATTTAGGAACTTATATTGATTTCAATAAATAATTTTATCTCAGTGTCCTTAATTTAAGTTTTCTGCGCATGACGCCAACCAAATAAAAGTAGCTGTTCGAATGAGTTTAATGAAATTAAACAATGAGACTCAAGTTGACATAGTAAAATAATATCTGCTCTGTGGCTAAAGCAGGTTCTATTTTGATTTTTTACATTGACCCGATGCAGAGGCAGCAACAGATCAGCAGGAATCCAAAAACTGTCCAACATCTTCGTTGGTACTTTATTAGCCGCAGAGTTTTGCGCACGTGGGTGTTACTGTACCATGAATCACAAGCCGTGCATAATTCGCGTATGGCGTCTCTCCGCGCCATCGTAATAGGACGACGGTGTTCAGTACAGCTGGTTATTGGATTGCCATCACATCAACCATACAATCTAATTTAGAAGAATCGATTACTTATGTCTCTTCCATTTCACGTAGTCCCCTACCAAAATATATGACCTATGAATTTGCTTTTACTTTTAGGATTGGATGTGTAACGAGGCAAGTTATTTATGGCAGTTAAAACGTACCTTTCTTGATGGTTGCGCACATGTAAAGGGGCATTTGTTTTGGCATAAAAGGTGTAATGTGTTGTTATTGCTTGTTTCTCTTGTGAGCATGGCCAGTGCCATTGCCTCGCAGTCACATTTGCTGACCGAATGACGTCATCCTACGGGATAGAGGTGTCAGAAATTATGATAGACCGAAGATATTTATCATAACGCTCTGGACACTGTTGACTACGTATTGTAACTTGGCTATCTCTGGCTTATGTAAAGTTGGAGCGCAAAATAATACAACAGATGGGGTTCAATAAGGACGGTATTTCATTGTCATCACTGCTTTGGATGTCATTTCATTACATCATACGTTATTTCATTAAATCCAACCAAGCAACAGCTCATTTGTTTTCTTCCGCCTCACCTGTCAAGTGAATGATATTTAATTTCATCGACGAAATGTTTATGATAGTCAAGAGTCAACTCAGAGAAAAGCTAAAAAATGTCCACAAATTTACTTGTGATGAAGTTATATTGGCTATGCGGTTGGATCAAATTAGCTCCAGCGGTCAGATCTCATACGGACGGAACGAGAATGGCTTGGTATTGTATAGCTTAACGTTCTACATCCCGATATCCGATCAATCTTCGTTTCAGCTGACTATTGCCCAGTTCAATCTATTGTAAATGAGTATTACATTGGTTTCCACTCGTTATGATGTGCTAGTTGAGGGCATCATCAGGTACGAAGCTGTGCGATAGCGCATTCGTCAATGTGAACGGAATATCTCTCATATGTCTACTGCTTCACTAGCTCTAAGATAAGTCCAACTAGATCCCTGTAGAAATAACCACCATAAATCTTCATTAGTCAAAACAGTATGTTTTTGGATGGTTCGCCATTTATTTGTTAACCCGTATAGCGATAGTGTGTGTTCTCTCCGTGACATGTGACATGTAAAGCAGGTTTTACAGACATGGCTGTAAGTTGATCTAGAAACATTAAACAAAACATTGCGTATGGTGCAAACTGAAATCATTGATGACATCATGGAACTTGCAGCGATCAATAAATAGCAGCGCTACCTCACAATTCGAACACCAATAGGTTATAACCGAAGGTAACACATAGCTTTCCATCAACGCCTTCTAAAGGGGGCACGCATTTGCAACCTTGATGATAGATCGCGTGAGTTACCACCTAATGGAGCCTGACAGACAGGGTAGTGGGAGTTATCACCTGATTGAGCCTGACAGACAGGGGATTCGGGGTCATCACCTGACGAAGCCGGACAGACAGGGGAGCGTGGTTTATCATCTGATGGAGCCGGACAGACAGGGGAGCGTGGTTTATCACCTGATGGAGTCAGACAGACAGGAGAGCGTGGTTTATCACCTGATGGAGCCAGGCAGACAAGGGAGCGTGGTTTATCATCTGATGGAGCCTGACAGACCAGGGAGTGTGGGTTATCACCCGATGGAGCCGGATAGACAGGGGAGCGTGGTTTATCATCTGATGGAGCCTGACAGACCAGGGAGTGTGGGTTATCACCTGAGATGGAGCCTAACAGACATGGGAGCGTGGTTTATCACCTGATAGAGCCTGACAGACCAGGGAGGGTGGGTTATCACAACGCCATTATCCACGGTAGAGTCAGGTAGTTGCATACGCTTGTGGCTCATCGCAAGAACAAATTGTAAACTGTCATCGAGTTTGTGACGTTTATCACCACACCCCATCACGGTATGCGCGTCCACCATTGAGCGGGCAGCATCATCAACTACGCCTTTACGTGGAACTAACAGTTATGCTGACGTCCTGCATTTTGAAGTCGGCAGTATTGAAGTTGTCAATTGAGCATGTCTTCAAATCAACTTCTTCTATTCCATCTCAAAGATGAACACACTGATGACAAAAGCAATATCATTCAGATTAATTTTTTAAAATCAAATAGGGGTAGACTAGACGTCCGACAGAGGCTTAAACAGGGATGGTCACTCCTACAGGACGTCTGAGTATATATGTATACCACCGTCCGATCGGGGCTAATCCTGGGGAAATCCATGCGATATATGCGACTTCGTTCAAACATTCATAAAAAAAATATTATAGCGAATAAGTGGCCACTCAAATGGATAAAAAGTTGTCAATAGTAAACGGCTTTTGTTTTTTTGTATTGGCTCTATCAAAAAGTCTGGATATTTTTAGGAATACAGCGGTATTTTTGCTTACATACCATCGCCGATCGATCTTTTAGCATTGAGCCATGCGCTTTTGTTTACATTTTAACTTTTACGAAACCAGGTGGCGCGCTGGTCGCGAGCTTCACAACGGAACCGTCCGAGTCGGGTACCTTATTATAACAAGATCTTTGAGGACATCTCGAACAAGTATAAACCAAAACTGTTGTAGGCGATCGGCCGTAGACTATCGTTAGCTACAATGTTCTGAACATCCAAACAAACGTATGTATTTATGTATATATGTATGTATGTATGTTTGTATGTATGTATACACAGTTGTATGTATGTTTGCATGTTTGTATGTGTGCATATGTGTATGTTTTGTGTGTTTGTATGTTTGTATATAATGTATGTATGTATGTATGTATGTATGTATGTATGTATGTATGTATGTATGTATGTATGTATGTATGTATGTATGTATGTATGTATGTATGTATGTATGTATGTATGTATGTATGTATGTATGTATGTATGTATGTATGTATGTATGTATGTATGTATGTATGTATGTATGTATGTATGTATGTATGTATGTATGTATGTATGTATGTATGTCTGTATGTATGTATGTATGTATGTATGTATGTATGTATGTATGTATGTATGTATGTATGTATGTATGTATGTATGTATGTATGTATGTATGTATGTATATAAGTATGTATGTGTGTATATACGGATGAATTTATGTCTGCATGTGTGTTTGTATTTCAGTGCGTGAGTGTGTTTGTGCAAGAAAAATCCATTAACGTACACTATAGATTACAACAAGCAGTTCATTTATATTCATCTCCATATATAGTATTGTCAAGATCAAATATCTTGATTTATTCCAATCGGTGTGATTATATTGTCAATTAATATTATATGACGGTTCTATTATGTGATTATAAACATTCTATCACCAGCAACTTGTAACAAATCCGAATAATTCTCTAACCGGTGCAATTGAACATACTGATCACAGACAAGGAGGTTAATGTTGACAAATAATTTTATACGATATCTATGTATAGTAAATATCTAAAACACGATCATACCACAGACAGTGTAGTACACACCAGATTTAGCAAGACAAGAGAATCAATGGAGAGTAATTTATCTATTTTTATTTCATGCATCCGATTGGCCAAACTTTAAGATGTAGCAGTTATAAATAAACGCGATGTTTAAAAACATGATTGGTGTGTGTATTGCGCACACGTTGCTCATTGTCATGCACATTTTGCCCTAAACTATCACTTATAGTTTGATGCATCACAATCATACAACCATTAGCGACCATAGACAAATATGGTGCAGCATAAGACCAAATAATTATGTGAAACAAAACAACCGGCACGTGACCATTTTATCGTTCAACTTAATGCAAATTAAGTTATCATGTGCCATAGAAAAGAAATTAATGATAGAACACGCAAAAGCAGCTGATGATAATTATGCAAGATAAATGATATAAACGTCGGCCATCATTGGATATCTGTTAATCTATCAGTAACGACAGTTTTAGTATTTGCAACACAAATATTCCAAATATCTTGTTACACCAACCGGGTAATAAAAACTGACATTTTGTTGTTTGCGCTCTGTAGACACAGTTTATCAATGGCCACTGATATTTGGCAAACTGTGTTAGTAATAAAGCCATTTAGTCTTCAACCAGGCTACTTAATTACATAATAAATGGGACCACTACTTCTTTAACCACATATGCACACTAAGATAGGATAACAGTTCCTTTACCAAGAGCGCCTTGTTTCACTTTGCTTGCCAGCTGACGCCCGATTCTGGGTACGCTCTGCCAATATTTCCGTCTCATATGGCGTCATACATTCGACTCTGGATCCATTTACAAATGCCGATTGTCTTAGTGATCGTTGACGTCGTCACTCAAGACGGAGGTTGTGGTCAATACAGTGGCACCTCAAGGCGGCCAAATTGAATCTAGGCAAAACAAAAACTAATCGAAACGCTTTATGAACAAATAAGAGGATGGCACAGGCTGTAGAAGTTGCTTTCTGATGTGGACAGTTTTAAATAATAGGTAATGACAATAGCAATCTACGTATTGCGCGCGAGCCGTACAATAACAATAATGGAAAGTGATAATTCCATGATCCAAAATCTACGTTCTAGAGGTCCCATGAAAATAAGTGTGTGTGTTCTTAATTGGATCAATCATGAAAAGAACTAATCAACTGAACAAAGAATACAAGGACAATAGAAATACTCATGAATTTGACCAGTGTACTTAACAATAGCTTCACAGGCGGCGTATTCAACATAATATATACAGGTGAATGCAATACAAACTGGCTAAAAGAAAACATACATATGGAACATTGAAATTTACATAGTTGCACAACATTTTATTCCCGTTTGTCACTTTGTTTCTCTCTGCTGTTCCTTTCTTCCTAGTTGCTCTGCATCAACATCCACTCATCAGCCTGGAATGAAAAAAACACCATACATCACTCACTTGCCATAACTGATATACTGGCTGAATCAAAAATCATATCCCATTTTGTCGAACAACAATGAGCATAGAAGAGCTGTCCTTGACCTTGACTTGGTGGTATGTCATATCAGCATAACTTCTTATTTAATTAAAGCTTTTGTTCCGCAGTTTTCACTATGAATCGATGTTAAATCAACTAACTGGAGCCGCATACGCCTTGTAAAATTTTTGTTGATATCGAAAATAACGTCTAGTTGAAAAAATGAAAAATCTTCACCATAGAATTTGTTTCCTATTTGCCACTTTGTTCCTCTCGTCTGTTTGTTTGTTCCTCGTTGTCCTACAACAACATCAACGGATCAGCCTCAAAATAAAAACGCCACCCTACTTTGCTCATTAGCCATTATTGATATACTGGTCGAATAAAAAACCATACCAAATTTTGTCAAACAACAAAGAGCATGGACGAGCCGTCCTCGACCCTGACTCGGTTGTATATCATATCAGCGTAACTATTTATTTAGTGAAAGTTTTTGGTCGATGGCTTTTACTATGAACCGACTTAAAACTGATTAACTGGAGCCGCATACATACATAGTACAATGCTCGTTGAAAACGAAAATTATGTCTAGTTGAAAAAAAGAACAACCTTCGACATAGCCCTGTAGATTATGTCCATCCTTCTCATGCACTGCTCCTTCGGCACTCTTGTAAGCCGTGGATGTGAGGCCAGAGTCTGTTCAGAGTTACCCGAAAGAATAAACCCAGAGTCCATGTGCAAGTACTCCAGACTTCGTAAGCCAACCTCAGGAATATCTACCTGAAAAACACATTTTCTCTGCGCAATGGTTGCTCGTGAATACAAGCAACGCTTACTTATTAAAATAGTGATTATCTAAATTGTGATGAAAATGCTTGAATCGTTCACAATTAGGATATGTATTCTTATCGACTATGATACACCCCGTCACATCAAAAGGCGCACGCAAATACTGCACATAAATTAGAATGGTATACCCGGCGGATCAATCCTATATCGAGGATATTTGATAACTATGGCGGATAGGCCTCCGCTCGTGGCGCTTTTCACTTGAAGAGAATCCTACGGATATTATACATGCAGTATTGAAGTCAATCGATTGTCTGTAAAACCTTAGAATCTAAACAGCAACAATTGCATCCACAAGGCAAGTTGAGTTATGTACGATTACAGAAAAACTCTATGAACTCGTCCATTCTAAGATTGACGCATCTATGTGCACCGAATAGGGATTTAACTTTCCACTTATAACAAAATTATAAATAATTATTTGCCCTAGAATCTCCTGTTTTTATACACTACTACATGCATTTCTTTCAGAAATAAATCAACCTGCTCAAATGATAACGTGATATACGAGGGTATGCTGGTAGCTTCAATAAATAAGAAAATTTCTAAGGAGCAACGGACAAATATTGGCTATTCAACGAGCAAAATCAACTTAACAGCTCTAAATACATGCAACAATCGAGTAGGCACCAAATCATCAGAAAAATATACAAATGACTGCGTAAAAAGGCAACGGTGATTACTAGAGTAGCCACTGCAATCCATGTGCTGGTTCTACTCACTTTCAACGTATTATGCAATGAATAAATATATAATCGGACAATGCCCCACGAGTCAGCTTTACCTATACTAACGTGATAAGTGAAGGTCATCATGACGTAGACGCTCCATTGTATAATTTGCTTAGCAGCCACAATTAAACGATATGAAATCGCAAAATAAGACAAAAAAAGGAAACAATTGGTCACATGACAGAAATACGGTCTATTAAATTGCTTCATACATTAAGCATGATAATAATAACTTATTTAGCATCACCAAACAAATCGGACGACCGAATAATGGACTTGCAAACTCAAACATCACAACTTTGCACATAAAACTTAAAGATGCGGTCAACCGAAAACACTCAATGCCTTTGTGTACTACGATCAGAAACGTTGTTAACTATGATTGCCAATAGAAGTTATTAAATAGCGTAAACATAGCTGTGCAAAACCGTAACTTAGCATTTATGCTCATACAATTGAACTAAAACAAAGACTGATGTAACAGAACGTTATCTGCATACATCCCAAGACAAATGAACACACAAACAATGCACATAACTGATAAACGAGATGTGTATAGCATATATGCAATATGTGGATGCCAACAATGATTACAATGTTCACGATGTAATAATATGTGTAATACTAATGTTACAAATATTCATTGCAAAACAAATTAAACAGGCCGTATTTAATCAGCAGCAGCGCAGTCAATAGACCACAACAATGAGTAAAGTTGTTATAATTCATGGACGTCACAAATATATAATATGTTACATATAATCCATGGATGACTTTATATTTCAGATGCCATGTGGTGCCAGAGAAAGCAGCAAATACAATTAATGTTTTGTAACCACAGAACGTAGGGATCTCTTAGTGCGGATATTTATGTGAATCGCATAAAATTAGGATTAGAGCTGAGAACATATGAAATAATTAGTATACTATCAGGACAAGCACATATCGATGATGCAATCGAAATTTTCATTAACTATTATTGATTATGCTCCATGGATAACCCTATATTTCAGTTGCCTTTCGGTACCAGAAAAAGAAGAAAATAGACATGCTGTTGTCTAAAAACATATATAACAATTATAAGTAACAATACGTACAATAAAGGACTCATTTACATATTGCCGCCTCAAATCTGATTATTATACCCTTAAGTTAAAATATAAATCATTTATTCAATAGGATACAAAAACCATTTGGATTAATACTTCTTCCAGTGTACTCGTTCCTCTTTCATAGTATTTACTACTCTCATATATTACCACTATTGCACACTACGATCTGAGTAGTTTTGGGAGAACTAAGAAATGTATAATTTGTTAAATGGGACGCTAGAACCGTTCAGTCAATGACTGCTTTTGCAGTACTCGTTCATCAATTATAGCATATAAAATATTGCCACTGTTTCATACTGTGATCTGGATGAGGTGAACATTGGATACTTAAGAAAATATGAAACAAAGCAATGTACAATATGGTATGAAATGAAAGAAATACGACTTACCACCTGTCGGATTTCGCAGTGAATGTAACACACAGATAATTGTGGTTGTCAAATAACAGCAGAAAACAGTAAAACTAAGTGGTATATTATATGCACCGAAGCGGCCAATGGATGACACCATAGAATAAGGATTTTATAATTCAATGAATGAAGCACATCGATAATCTATTTGCGCTTTATTTCATAAATATTGATTATGTTCTCATATAATACATAGATGAATTGATATTTCAGCTGCTCTATGATACAAGAAAAAGCAGGACACAACCCAAGTGTTTTGTAACCAAAGAACGTACGCAGCTAAATGTTCATATATTTCTATCAATCCTAAGTAACAATACGACCATAAACCAAATACGGCTCATTCATTATTGTTGCCATCAGAATAAATATCATGCCAAAGGTTTATAATTATAGAAAATTGTTAAATTGGACGCAAGAAACTTTTGGACAAAAACTTCTTTCAGCGCACTGGTTTAACTATTATAGTATATACTACTCTCATATATTGACACCATTACATACTACGATTTGGGTTGAGATGAACACCGGGTGCTAATGAATATATGGAACTGAGCTTTGTATAATATGATATCAAGTGAAATGAAGATGTACGACTTACCTCCTGTTGGTTTTCACGATGAATGTAACACACAGAAAGTTGTAGTTGTAAGATTACAGCAGACAACATCACAAATAAAAAGTGTGTTGGCTCCACCAAGGCAGACAATTGACAACAACCAAGAATTAGGTTTCTATAGAACATTGAATGAAGCAGATCAATAATCTATTTGTATTGTTAGTTAACAAATATTGATAATGCTACATATATTCCATGGATGACTTTATATTTCAGTTGCCACTGGGAACATGACACAGCAGCAAATAACCAATATGTTGCGTAACCAAAGATCATATGGGGCTCTAGGTGCTGATATCTCTGACAATCATACGTTACAATAAGATGAGGCAAAAATACGACTCAATTCTTTATTGTTGCCATCAGTTGTATTATTATACTATAGGTTTATTGTTAAGCAAATTTGTTAAATGGATTGCAAGAACTGTTTGGACAAACACTATTTTCGGGGTACTCAGCCATTTATTATAGTATATCCTACTCTCATTAAATGTCACAATTGCATACTACGATATGGGTTGAGGTGAACATTGGATACATCAAATATGGGTAAACAAAGTATAATTTGGCATGAAATGAAGAAATACGAACTTACCTCCTGTTGGTGTTTGCGATGAATGTAACACACAGAACATTATGGTTGTTAAATTACAGTAGAGAGCAGTGGAAATAAGAAGTATATTATCAGCACCAAGACAGTCAATGGACGACAGCAAAGAATAAATAGCTTATGCGTCATTCATTCAATGATGCTCATCTATAATCTTTATGTACGTTTCACTCACAAACGTTTATTATGCTACAATTAATTTATTGATGATTTGAAATGCGGTACAGGATAATGCAGAAAATAACCAAATTGTTTTGAAACAGCAGAACCAATGGGGTTATAGATGCGGATATCTAAAATAATCATAAGTAACAATATGATGATGCAAATCACACGAATCAATTACATATTGTTGCCATAATATTGATTATTATAGCGCATATTTATAATAAAACTAGTTGTTTACCCCATCGGAAACGAGAACCATTTTGACAAAGGCTACTTTCGACGTACTCGTTCATTTATTATAGTATATATTTTTTCCATTGCGCATCACGATGTGGGTTGAGGTGAACACTGGATATTTTCGCAAATATAAAACTAAGCAATGTATGATTTGGCATGAAATGAAAAAAATACGACTTACCTCCTGTTGGTGTTTGCGATGAATGTAACACACAGAACATTATGGTTGTTAAATTACAGTAGAGAGCAGTGGAAATAAGAAGTATATTATCAGCACCAAGACAGTCAATGGACGACAGCAAAGAATAAATAGCTTATGCGTCATTCATTCAATGATGCTCATCTATAATCTATATGTACGTTTCATTCACAAACGTTTATTATGCTACAATTAATTTATTGATGATTTTATATTTCAGTTGAAATGCGGTACAGGATAATGCAGAAAATAACCAAATTGTTTTGAAACAGCAGAACCAATGGGGTTATAGATGCGGATATCTAAAATAATCATAAGTAACAATATGATGATGCAAATCACACGAATCAATTACATATTGTTGCCATAATATTGATTATTATAGCGCATATTTATAATAAAACTAGTTGTTTACCCCATCGGAAACGAGAACCATTTGGACAAAGGCTACTTTCGGCGTACTCGTTCATTTATTATAGTATATATTTTTTCCATTGCGCATCACGATGTGGGTTGAGGTGAACATAGGATATTTTCACAAATATAAAACTAAGCAATGTATGATTTGGCATGAAATGAAAAAAATACGACTTACCTCCTGTTGGTATTTGCGATGAATGTAACACACAGAACATTATGGTTGTTAAATTACAGTAGAGAGCATTGGAAATAAGAAGTATATTATCAGCACCAAGACAGTCAATGGACGACAGCAAAGAATAAAGTATTAATGCGTCATTCAACGACGCACATCTATAATCTATATGTACTTTTCACTCACAAACTGTTATTATGCTACAATTAATTTATTGATGACTTTATATTTCATGCTATGCGGTACAGGATAACACAGACCATAATCCAATTGTTTTGTAACCGCAGAACCAATGAGGCTATATGTGCGGATATGTATGGCAGTCTAAGTAACAACATGATGATGCAAATTATACGAATCAATTATATATTGATGCCATAATATTAATCATTATAGCACAAATTTTTATACTAAAACTAATTGTTTACCCCATCGAAAATGATAACCATTTGGACAAAGGCTATTTTCGGCGTACTCGTTCATTTATTATAGTATATATTTTTTCCATTGCGCATCACGATGTGGGTTGAGGGGAACATTGGATATTTTCGCAAATATGGAACTAAGCAATGTATGATTTGGCAAGAAATGACAAAGTGCGACTTACGCTCTGTTGGTTTAGGCGATGAATGGAACACACATGAAATTTCATAATAGAACATCAAAAATAAGCAGTGTATTAGCTGCACCAAGGCAGTATATGGACGACAACATAGGATAAAGTCTTTGTAATACATTGAATGAAGCACATGGATAATCCATTTGTACTTTTCATTAACAAAGGTGCATGATGCTACATATTATCCATGGGTGACATGATATTGTAATTGGCCTTGGGTTCATGAATAAGCAGCAAATAACTAATCTGTTTTGAAATAGCAGAACGTATGGGGCTATCGGTACAGATATCACTGTTAATCACAAGTAACAATATGATGATGCAAAAAACACGACCCAATACTGTATTGTAGCTATCAGATTTATTATTATACCATAGGTTTATAGTTTAACAAATTTGTTAAAATGGGACGCAAGAACCGTATGGACAAAGGCTACCTTCTGTTTTCTCGTTGATATATTAGAGTATTTGCTTCTCTCATATATTGTCACCATTGCATACTACGATCTGGGTTGAGGTGAAATGAAAGAGATACGACTTACCAGCTGTTGGAATTCGCAATGAATGAAACACACATATAATTGTGGTGGTCAGATAACAAGTGGTATATCACATGCGCCGAAGCAGTGAATGGATGAAAGCAAAGAATAAAGTATTTATAATTCATTGAATGAAGCAAATGGATAATCCATTTGCACTTTTCGTTCATAAATATTGATTAGGCTGCACATAATACATAGAGGAATGTATATTTCAGCTGCTCTCTGGGCCAATAAACAGCGGAACATAAACCAAACTCTTTTGCAACCTAAGAACGTATGCAGCTAAAGGTGCGTATATCTCTATCAATCTTAAGTAACAATACGAAAATTGCCAAATACGGCGCAATTCTGTATTGCTGCTCTCAGAATAGTTATCATACCATAGGTTTATAATCAAACAAATTTGTTATTTGGGACGTAAGAACCTGCTGGACAAAAACTACTTTCGGCGTACTCGTTTATCTATTATAGTATATCCAACTCTCATATATTGCCACCATTGCCTACTATGACCTGGGTTGAGATGAACATCGGATGCTAACGAAAATATGGTTCTAAACTATGTATAATACGGGATAATATAAATAAATTAAGACTTACATTCTGTTGGTTTTCACGATGAATGTAACAGAAAAAAAATTGGTTGTTTGATTACAGCATATAGCATCAGAAATTAAGTGTGTGTTAACTGCACCAAAGCAGGCAGTGTTAATAGTACATTGAATGAAGCACACCGATAATCCATTTTGTATTTTTTATTAGCAAATGCTACATCAATTCCATGGATGACTTTATATTTCAGTTGTCATTGGGTACATGACACAGCAGCAGAAACCCAATCTGTTGTGTAGCCAAAGAATATATGGGGCTATAAGTGCTGATACTTCTGATAATCATACGTAACAATATGATGATGCAAAAAATATGACTCAATTCTTGATTGCTGCCATTATTTTTATTATTACAGCAAAGCTAAATAGTTAAACATATGTTGATAAATTGGTCGCAAGAACCAATTGGGCAAACACTACTTTCGGTGTACTCGTTCATTTACTATAGTGTATACTACTCTCATATATTGTCACAATTGCGCACTACAATGTGGGTTGAGATGAACATTGGGTATTTTTGAAAATATGGAACTAAGCAACGTATTATTTGGCATGAAATGAATAAGTACGACTTACCCTCTGTTGGTTTTTGCGATGAATGTAACACACATACAAATGTGGCTTTCAAATTTCAAAATAGAAACTCAGAAATAAAGAGTCTGTTATTCCAAAGCAGTCAATTGACGATATAAAAGAATAAAGTGTTTTTAGTACATTCAGGAAATCACATTGATAATCAATTTGCATGTTTCATTAACAAATGTTTATAATGCTACATAAACTCCATGGATGACTTTATATTTCAATTGCCTTTGGGTGCATTACATCGCAGCAAATAACCAATTTGCTGTGTAGCCAAAGAACATATGGGGCTATTGGTGCTGATATCTCTGACAATCATACTTAACAATATGATGATGCACAAAATACTACTCAATTTGTTATTTTTTTCATCCTTTTTATTACTATGTTAAAGGTTAATAGTAAAACAAATTTGTTGACTTGGACGCAAGAACCATTTGGACAAAGACATCTTTCGGCGTGTTCGTTCATTTTCTATAGCATAAACTTATCTCATATATTTTCACCATTGCGCTCAATAATGTGGGTTGAGGTGCACATTGGATATTTTCGCAAATGCGGAACTAAGCAATGTATAATTTGGCATGAAATGACAAAGTACGACTTACCCTCTGTTGGTTTTGGCGATGAATGTAACACACATAAATATGTGGCTTTTAGATTTTATAATAGAACATCAGAAATACGGAGTCACCTTTGCATATTGCAATATGAGTTGAGGTGAAATACGACTTACCAGCTGTTGGAGTTCGCGCTGAATGTAACACCCAGATAATTGTGGTTGTCAGAAGCAGTCAATGGATGACAACAAAGAACAAAGTGTTTATAATTCATTGAATGATGCACATCGATAATCCATTTGCACTTTTCTTTCACCAATATTAATCATGCTATGTATAATAAATAAATGAATTTATATTTCCGCTGCTCTTGGTACAAGAAAAAAGAATATAACCAAACTGGTTTGTAACCAACGAACGTATGCAACTTTATGTGCTGATATCTCTATCAATCTTAGGTAACAACACGACCATGAACCAAATACGGCTCAATTCTATATTGTTTCCCATCGGAATTAACACTATGCCTTAGGTTTATAGCCAAATAAATTTGTTAAATGGGATGCAAGAGCCTTTTGGACAAAGATTACTTTCGGCGTGCTCATACATCTATTATAGTATATGCTACTATCATACATGGTCACCATTGCATACTGCGATCTGATTGTAGGTGAACATTGGATACTTGCGAAAATATGGAACTAAGCAATGTATGATTTGGTATGAAATGAAAGAAATACGACTTACCAGCTGTTGGAATTCGCAATGAATGTAGCACACAGATAATTGTAGTTGTCAGTTAACAACAGCAAACATTAAAAATAAGTGGTATATTATCTGCACCGAAGCGGTAAATGGATGACAACAAGGAATAAAATGTTTATAATTCTTTGATTGAGGCACATCGATAATCCATTTGCACTTTTCTTTCACAAATATTGATTATCCTACATATAATACATAGATGAATTATATTCATGCTGCTCTGTGGTACAAAACAAAAGCAGAACATAACCAAAATGTTTTGTAACCAAACATCATATTCACGTAAAGGTGCGTATATCTCTATCAATCGTAGGCAACAATACGACTAAATACGGCTCAATTCTATAATGTTGGCATCAGAATTATTATCATACCATAGGTTTATAGTCAAACAAATTCGTTAAATGGGACGCAAGAACCTTTTGTACAAAGACAACATCCGGCGTACTCCTTTATCTATTATTGTATTTATTACTCCCATATATTGCAGCCATTGCATACTACGATCAGGGTTGAGATCAACATTGGGTGGTAGCGAAAATGTGGAACTAAGCTATGTATAATATGGTATGAAATGAAATGAAAATGTACGACTTACCTCCTGTTTGTTTTCACAATGAATGTAACACAGAAAATTGTAGTTGTTTGATTACAGCACAGAACATCAGAAATAAGGAGTGTGTAAGCTGCACCAAAGTCGTCAATGAACGACAAAAATGAATATAGTGTTAGTAATACATTAAATAAAGCACATCGATAATCCATTTGTACTTTTCGTTAACAAATGGTCATAATGCTACATACAATCCATGGTCGACATTATATTTCAGGTGCCTTTGCGTGCATGAATCAACAGCAAATAACTTATCTAATTTGAAACAGCATAACGTATTGGGCTATAGGTGCATCATGTCTGATAATCACAAGTAGCAATATGATTAAGGCAAAATACGATTCTATTCTGCATTGTTTCCATTAGATTTATCATTATGCCATATGTTTATAGTTAAACAAACTTGTTAAATGGGACTCAGAAACCATATTGACAAAGGCTACTTTCGGCGTACTCGTTCATTTATTATAGTATATGCTACTTCCATATATTGTCACAATTGCATACTACGAAATTGTTTGAGTTAAATAAGGAATACTTCGCAAACATGGATTAAGCAATGTATAATTTGGCATGAAATGAAAAGGTACGACTTACCATCTGTTGGTTATCACCATGAATAACACACATAAAATTGGGTTGTTAGATAACAAAATAGAACAGAAATATGTTTCACCAAAGCAGTCAATGTACGACAACAAAGGATAGTCTTAATAATACATAGAATGATGCACATAGGTAGTCCATTTGTACTTTTCATTAACAAAGGTGCATAATGCTACATGTAATCCATGGACGACATAACATTTCAGTTGTCCTTGGGTTCATGAATCAGCAGCATAATAACAAGGACGGGACCAAGCATTGATTTTGACGCTCTTGGATCTTAGGCACATTATGCGACATCCAAATATTATTAGCACATATAATGACAATAGATGGTATTTGATATTCGTGCTCTGTGGTAGCAAAACAAAGCAGAACATAACCAAAATGTTTTGTAACCCAAAACATCATATTCACGTTAATCGTAGGCAACAATACGACTAAATACGGCTCAATTCTATAATGTTGGCATCAGAATTATTATCATACTATAGGTTTATAATTAAACAAATTCGTTAAATGGGACGCAAGAACCTTTTGGACAAAGACAACATCCGGCGTACTCCTTTATCTATTATTGTATTTATTACTCCCATATATTGCAGCCATTGCATACTACGATCAGGGTTGAGATCAACATTGGGTGGTAGCGAAAATGTGGAACTAAGCTATGTATAATTGGTATGAAAATGAAATGAAAATGTACTACGAACTACCTCCTGTTTGTTTTTTCACAATGAATGTATCACAGAAAATTGTAGTTCCATTTGTACTTTTCATTAACAAATGGTCATAATGCTACATACAATCCATGGTCGACATTATATTTCAGGTGCCTTTGCGTGCATGAATCAACAGCAAATAACTTATCTAATTTGAAACAGCATAACGTATTGGGCTATAGGTGCATCATGTCTGATAATCACAAGTAGCAATATGATTAAGGCAAAATACGAATCTATTCTGCATTGTTTCCATCAGATTTATCATTATGCCATATGCTTATAGTTAAACAAACTTGTTAAATGGGACTCACAACCCATATTGACAAAGGCTACTTTCGGCGTACTCGTTCATTTATTATAGTATATGCTACTTCCATATATTGTCACAATTGCATACTACGAATTTGTTTGAGTTGAATAAGGAATACTTCGCAAACATGGATTAAGCAATGTATAATTTGGCATGAAATGAAAAGGTACGACTTACCATCTGTTGGTTATCACCATGAATAACACACATAAAATTGGGTTGTTAGATAACAAAATAGAACAGAAATATGTTTCACCAAAGCAGTCAATGTACGACAACAAAGGATAGTCTTAATAATACATAGAATGATGCACATAGGTAGTCCATTTGTACTTTTCATTAACAAAGGTGCATAATGCTACATGTAATCCATGGACGACATAACATTTCAGTTGTCCTTGGGTTCATGAATCAGCAGCAAATAACTAATCTGTTTTGAAAGAGCAGAACGTTTGGGGCTATAGGTGCACACAATCACAAGTAACAATATAATGATGCAAAAAAAACACGACTCAATACTTTATTGTTGCCAACAGATTTTTTATTATTCCATAGTTTTTTTAGTTAAACAAATTTGTTAAATGGGACGCAAGAACCGTTTGGACATCTATTATAGTATATGCCACTCGTATGTCACCATTACATACTACGATCTGGGTTCAGGGGATCATTAGATACTTACAAAAATATGGAACTAAGCAATGTATAATTTTGTATGAAATAAAAGAAATAGGACTTACCAGCTGTTGGATTTCATAATGAATGTAACACACATATAATTGTGGTTGTTAGTTAACAACAGCAAACATTAAAAATAAGTGGTATATCATCTGCACCGAAGCAGTAAATGGATGACAACAAGGAATAAAATGTTTATAATTCTTTGATTGAGGCACATCGATAATCCATTTGCACTTTTCTTTCACAAATATTGATTATCCTACATATATTACATTGAGGAATTTATATTTCAGCCGCTCTGTGGCAAAGAAAAGGCAGAACATAACCAAACGGTTATGTAACCAAAACACGTATACAACTAAAGGAGCGTATATCGTTATCATTCTTAAGCAACAGTATGACCATGAACCAAATACGGCTCAATTCTATTTTGTTGCCATCAGAATTATTATCATACCATAGGTTTATAATTAAACAAATTTGTTAAATGGGACGCAAGAACCTTTTTTGGACAAAGGCTTCTTTTGGCGTACTCGTTTATCTATTATTGTATATATTACACCCATATATTGCCACCTTTGCATACTACGATCAGGGTTGAGATAAACATTGTGTGCTAGCGAAAATATGTGACTAAGTTATATATAATTTGGTATGAAATGAAAAATTCGACTTACCTCCTGATGGTTGTTGCAATGAATGAAACACACAGAACATTGTGATTGTGAGGTAACAGTAGAGAGAATTAGAAATAAAGAGTGTATTGTCTGCACCAAAACAGTCAATAGAAGGCTACCCAGAGCAAAGTGTTTATAATTCATTGAATGAAACACATCGATAATTAAGTTGCACTTTTCATTCACAACAGCCGTGAGATAAGTATGTGATGCGCACTAGAACTACCTCGCAATATTCAAGTTCTCTCAAAACTCCTCACCAATATATTTTCCGCTGTGTTGCGCATTGAGTGTCTAATACGACATGGAGCTATAGGTGAGGTTATCGCTGACATTCCTAATTAACAATAGGATGATGTACAAGGTACGACTTAATTGTATATTAGTGCCATCCTATTGACGTTTTGAAAGAAAATTAGTAATTGAACGTATTTGTTTAACGGGATACCAAAGCCAAACATAAAAAAGGTCTACCAAACTACCAAAATAAACTGAAATATGAGACAATCACATTTCTTTTAACAATTATTGATTCATTTACAACGCATGTTAGTTCAGAGCAGCGCATTATTTTAATGCGTTGCAGCTTCGAGTTGTCGTCTTGCGATTAGTCAAATACAAAATGATTAAATGGATAACAGATTTTGAATCTAGAAATAAAATAAAGAATATCTGAAACCTTTAGTTGAACATTTATATATGGAGTGCTTCCGATTTTATATATAACTATATATATATATATATATATATATATATATATATATATATATATATATATATCCACCATATGTATATTGATATATATATATATATATATATATATATATATATATATATATATATATATATATATATATATATATATATATATATATATATATATATATATATATATATATATATATATATATATATGTATATCAACATGGTGGATAGAGTTAATGCATATACGCGGATCGCGGATGCCGAGTACTGTAACGGTAATCATTTTATTATTCGCTGATATATAATCATATACATTTTAATCGGTATGCGATTTACATCTGGCTTGTATGTATATCTAGTCCGCATCAGCATAATTGAATAGCAATTTATCACATTTATGATAATAACTTGCATGTTAGTGCATTTTTCAGGTGGGCATATTGTTTTAACAAATTGAATGTTTAACATCTCAAATAATATGTCACGTTTGTGATATATACTAGTTTGTTATTTTGTTTCTCAGTGGGCAAAGTTGATGTAAAACATTGCTTAATTTACGCCTCTGTGTCAGACACAAACGTGTCTGTGCGCTCTTATCCTCATGTCATTTATATGGAAGTTGGCTCAGTTGGCTAGTTGGTTCGAGCAGCAATCAACAGCATTGTAGTTTTTATAAACATTAACCAATTACCATCGAGTACACAATATATCTTACCTGTACCACGAGGACAGTGATCGAGCTGTTATGGATAGCAAGCAGTCTAGCAGCATCAGAACTAGAACATGGCACCCGTATACCCTGTACTGCACAGCGCGGGTCAGCCAGACCATCACATAGCAGTAGTCATCATTGAAGTCAACAAGTACAAGATGGCGGAAGAGACTAGTCATCGTATGTGGCATGCTAATATGAAATGAAGGGGTAGCGATAACACACTTGACCGATTTTATATTGGACAGTTCACGGAGACAATCGTTAACAGCGTTTTCATCCGAGAAGTCCAACTTAACTGCTGTTAGTGGTGTGTCCAGTGCTGTCAAAGTCGCACCAGGATGATCGGACTCCACACCAGGTTCTGTGTCCGCAGATCTACCCTGTAGATGTCTCAGGAAATGCAGCAAAGACCGGATGTGATATGAACGTAGCCCGTTAAGGTCGAGGGCGTTCCATTGGTTACCCTTTCGTAATGCCCTACACATTTTGTTTGGGTCATTTCCTTGCGACTCGTAATAAGCTTCAAGCAGCATAAACTTTCCGGACGTGGAAGCAATGCGCTTTGAGGATGAAAGTTCCTCCATGATGTCATACAGCTTTTGTCTCCAGTCTTCTTCTGTTGTTCCAACATACAGTGACGACAATATCTTTCTACAGTGAGGATCTCCTAAAAGCCCCACAATAAAGATACAGACAGCATCCATATGACCACTGCCATTTTCAATAAGCTTCATTATGTCTGTCACAGAACGATTCACGTGGTGAAGGCTGGCGCAAATTTCCAGCTGTAGCAAATGACCGAACATGTACATAATTATAGCTCTCATCCCAGGCTGGTCTACCTCTTGCTCGGTTGCAATCAGAAAACCACACCGCCTAGCCTCATCATCAGACAAACCAACTTTCCTCAGATCATTATCTTCGAACATGATCTGTCGACCATCGTACGATCTCATGGCATGGCCGGCAAGATTAACAACCTTCCGTAATGTAGCTACGCACTCTTCATTGTCCCACACATTGGTCACTGCTGCTGTTTGCTGCTTTGTACCACGCATGGACTGCTTCATGAACTGACCTAGACTTAGCATGTGGAGGGCTGTCTTTTTCTTAGGAAGCTTGTGGAGCTCACCAGAACCTGTACCTTTTGCGATGTTAGATTTAAAGATTGAGATTAAAATTTGAATGTTTATTGGCAATCGATAGAATGTCTCCATTTCTTTATACGTCCGAATGTGATTTATAAGGTATTTGGCATCGTCCGGATTGTCTTCAAGGGCGATGTTAATCAATGCTTCAACGGAAGAGACTTTTAAGCTAGCTAGTTCCAAAACCCTGTCAACGTTAAATGTAAGGACATCCATCTTATATGGCCTAGTTGTCATCATTAGTTGGCACTTAGGCAAGACACGACCTTCTATTAAGCTGTTAATGACAGTCGTAGCTTCTGTATGTACAGTAGTGTCGCTGATGTAACCCATGTCTTCTCTGAAATCAGCATTGACTTCATCTAATCCGTCTAGCACCACAAGTACGCGTTGCTCATGATTCTCTATAATTTCCCACATTTTCTTCTGATCCGTTGTTTGCGGCCCATGGTGTCCGATCATGAAGTCGACAGCTGACACTGGAAATATACTTCTGATTGTTTTTAGAGGAATATGAAAAATGAAATCATGCCCTTCCCATTTATTGACGCTGTACATGTTGAGAATTTGCATACTCAGAGATGTTTTCCCGCCACCTGGTGGTCCAATAAGCAATGCAATCCTGGGAAGATCATGCCTTTTGCCGCATGCAACGCCTTGCTGATATTGACAACTGCCTCATGGTCGTCGCGTGCATGGAATTCATACAAGTTGTTTTACCTCCTTGGGTATTTGTCGCCCGAGATTAAGGATAACAGGCTGGTGCTGACTGATGTCGATTTTGTTATCGAAAAGAAGTTTTTCTCCTTTTCGTGTTTCCTTCACTATGGTTGCAGCGTGTGCCTGCAGCTGCGTTTTATAGACTTCTTTAGGCAAAACATCACCCATGCTATTGGCCAGTCTTTCCACATCTTGCTTGATGTTTGGATCAGTGATTGGGCAAAGGTTGCTCTGATCTGTCCTCTGTAAAAGAGCAATAAAGTTTCTTCCCGACCTTTCATTTGTAACTTGTCCACTAGCGCCTGAATCCCACGATACGGTCGTTGTTTCCATTCCCAAAGTATATCCTGAGCTGCCTTTTTCGTAAGAAGCTGATGTTGGCTTAGTTTGTCTACGATGATTTCTACATGCTCCAGATCGTTGACTATGCAATCGCGTTGCTCTCTCAAGAGTTTTTCACAAGGTTCCTCATCCATGGTGTACTGTTTGCTTACATCTGAAAACGACAACGAGTGTCAATATTCGGTTGCATATGGTTTTTATATCCACATTCATTTAAACTGACAAATTCTAAAATTGCCTTCATTGATAATTGAGCATTATTGGTTCAAGGTTGGTTCATTAGGCATATATTGTACATGGGTTTGTTGCATTCCTTTGTAACTTGAAAAAGAGTTTTATTTCGAGTTGGCTGAGAGATGGCCGCAGTATTGACGTATTTTTTGCTGTTTATATGGATATTAAAAAGTCAGTCCACGAGTTTTTGAATAGATTAATAACGCAAAACACCTTACCTGGATTGGCCACATTCGTGGTTTCAAGGATCCAGGGAAGTAAGATTCGGTGCCATTTCAAATGATCCTCATAATTGTGATGTCACTTAATGAGATGAAATTGCGACATAAAGAGCTTGTACCAAACAAATGCAATCACAAAAGGCTGGACTGCATACACAAGCATCCATCCAGTAATAAGGGAAATAATTTGTTTCTACCTTCGGGACATCTGAAACATTAAACATGTGCGTGTGAATAGATTATCTTTCAAAACATCATTCCGCCCGTAATTACAAGCTCTATCAGTAACATCTACCGCATTAAAAAATAATGCAATGACAACTCCCCACTCTTAACTAAGATATCCTAGGTCTTGAAGTTGATGCGACACATTTCACCTCACCTTCCCACTCAGAGAAGACTGCAGTTGCATCATTGGTACGATCTCAACCCACGGTTCTTAAATGGAACCATCCCATGGATGTTGAACTTGTATGGGTTTTTTAGCTAGTTAATCAGACGTTCATCGGCTGCCGCTAGCTCCTCTATAATGGGTTATCTACGCAAGTGTTTGGTTTACTGCCATGGTTCATATATACTTTTGATAGTCGCCGGAACTTTGGATTGTAGCAATTAGATTAGGTTCATGACAAACTCTTTCCTTGCCCGGTTCTCTTTGCTTATTTGCTTATGCGGAGTGTATTGTCCATCACACTTACTGCTTGGCGAGTGTTGAATGCAGTACTCAAAGAGACAAGTCTTTTAGCATGTCGCAATCTTTCCGTACATATACCCTGCATGCTGTATGTGTGACGTTGCTAGTGAAATGAGAAGCTGGCATAGTTAACTGTGTATCAGACAAATGTCCGAAGTGTGGAGGAAGTGTCCCAGCTATATCCTATTGACACGACTGTAGATGAACTATACATAAGGCTAAGGACAATCGCATTTACTATGGTACAACCTTGGAACAAATACGATAATTGCATGGCGGTCAAGGGCTGCAGGAAGAGGAGAAGCAGTCAAATTGATATCCGGCTGCTGGAATTTCAAACTTCTGCAGGTGGCGATTGTAGCCTTGATGCTAGTTTGTAGGTTAGTGCTGTATGTCACATGAGACTTGCGGGTGGTTATGGGTCCCGGACGACATTGAGCGCCGTACGGGGCTGTGGGGAAGCCCGTATGAAATAACCCCCATACGATGTTGTGGTCACAAGCTTTATGGCGGACTGCGGGTGGTTTGGTGGGGATTTAGCTATGGGGTCCAAACAACCCGTACATGCACTATACGGGCTTCTTGCGGGCCCCGACATCTGCACGGGTTTGGGAACACCCGTAAGATCAGTCGTAAGGAGCTGTGTGGGGCCGTTGTGGGCCAAGGTGAAGACATGTGAGTGCATGTTCGGATGAATGTACAAATTATTTGGGTAGCATATGCATATACCAGACTGAAACTGATATTTTCCATACAAAGGTTCTGGTGTAAAGTAAAGAGATATCAGTATGCCACCCACCCCGTCTCAAAGACTAATAATATACGCAACATAACATCCGTAATGAGTCTTACAGGGCCTCGGCGGTGACTGTGGTGGGCCTGTGTCAGGTTTTAAAGCCCCGTAAGGAGCCCGTATGGGGCATATACATTTTCATGTTATGTCGTACAGGGCCCGCACTGGGCTCGTCGAAGTCTTCAAGGAGCCTTAAGAACCCTTACGACTTGCGGACCAATAGAGCACCTGCTTAAACTGGTAAGAAGTCCGTGGCTAAAAGTACTTTCATAGGTGACCGGCATCTTAAACACTTCATGTGCACCTCGATCAACAGTACCGTGCACTACATGCTAGATGGGACCCAAAAAGGGGCCACCAAAGAATCCTTGCAAACATTTACGATTTGGGCTGCAGTAAACAAGTGCACTAGGTATGTGGGTAAGAGGTCAATTTGTGTTTTAGCAAATGATTGCGGGTATACCATGTAATCACGTGGTAAGATACTACGTATGTGCCTGCTGTACAATATGCTCTTGTAGCGCCACTTGTACGCTCAAAGTAAATAGTGATTAAGGAGCCGACTGACCAGCCTTATGTCACAAAACCCTTTGTAATCAGATCCTTGTATTGCAGGATTCGATAACACCAAAGGAAGCTGCAAATACAAAGTATGCTTATATGGGGTATAGACAGCATCACAGGGGAATACGAGAATTTATAGACACACAGAATAAGCCCCTAATTAGTATTTTGGCGGAAGCAAGTGGCCCGCTATGCAGGGGATATGAGTGATCAATTGTTAATGAAGCCATAAGCCGAACCTCACGAGACGGAAGCTGTTTATGTACTATGTTATTGAGAGGTAATATCATTAATACGGGGTTGTCTTCCTGGGGAGGCGCTGATACTGATACCATGTCCTACATTGAATGGAAGCGGAAGGGATAAATAAATCTGCGGTCCAACGGTGTGCTGTAGTATCTTTCAACCTTACTTTACATCACGATAATGTAATTTCAAATTGATACAACCAGAAAACCAACCTACGTCACACCAACTAACCATTCTGACGGCACGACTAAATCCTTAACTAGATCATGAACATGAGGCAGTGACAGATCGAGCTCAATTATTTAGAGTTGGGTAGATCACACACCTGCAAAAACAACTCGGGAATAAGAGGGATAAAAGATCTACTCTCTACCAAATTATCGCCTTGGGTTAGCTCACTGAGCATCATCGATGGCGCCCTGGCATTGGTCAACTTGGGTATGGGTGAGACATATGGGGTGCTGCTGTCCACCATTGTCATGGTGTCTATTGTATTTGGCTTCGAGACAGCTAATGTGGCCAAATGTTCATTAAGTTTATCAGCTGTAGGGTGTTAATCAAAGTTACGAAGCACAATGAAGTCTGACAGCAAGCTTCTGGTACCCAACGCGTTTATGTTCAAGCGGAAATGAAATCAGTTAGTTATCTTGTTTGTTTGTGAACTCGATTTTTGGCTCGTGATATGGGTAGCAATTGTTAAAACAAATTTTAAATTTGTTTTTTTAAAGGTCGATCACGATGAATCGTAAATCCCGGAATTTTTTGCCTTGTCCCTAAACTAAAGTCAAGGTAATTGGAAATATGAAAATATAGAATACTTAATGTCAGCGTGGATAAATGTCCGATCGATACCAAATTTACACCATTGTATAGTTCAATTCAATAACAAACCATTCGGGAATACCTGTTATTTTCATTCTTGTCGTTTAATTTGATATTTTTCTTACCTTTGAATGGTGAGAAGTGAGTCCTTTTTCGAAGTGACACTGAATACACATTTGTTATGTCGGTATTGAAGGTGCTCAGGGGAGCTCATAACATGTGTGTGCGGAGCAGGAGCAGTATGCGGTGTGCCGAGCACGAGCATTTTTTTGTGTACCAAGCACCAACAGTATAGTTTATTCCGAGCACGAGCAGTATAGCGTGTTCTGAGCACAAGCTGTATAGTGCAGTATTGTGTGTTCCAAGCAAGAACAGTACAGTGTGTTCCGAACACGAGCAGTGTAGTGTGTTCCAATGCACGAGACGTATAGTGTGTTCCGAACACGAGAAGTATAGTGTGTTAAAAGCACGAGCAGTGTGTTCCGAGCACGAACCGTTTAGTGTTCCGAGCACGAACAGTATAGTGTGTTACGAGCACGAGCTTTATTATGTTTTCTGATCTCGAGCAGTATAATGTGCTCCGAGGACGAACAGTATAGTGTGCTCCGAGCACGAGCAGTGTGTGTGAATGCCCCGGCAACCATGACTGTTCACGCTGAAGACCTGTTTTGTTGGGTGGGAAACTACGGTCTTTTTTGTATCTACAGGCGTCGTAAACATGACCTGAAAGACTGTGGTTTATATGTCTTTTATTCGCCACCTTTGTTTTTATCCACAGACCGTCTGGTTACCCTGGACTAGAGTAAACTTTCACGACTGGACAACATTTACTTAATGACACTTGGATCTAGTTTGAATAAAGAATGGTTGTTATTCGTATATCATGTAGCTGACGTTTTGCATGGCATTCACTTTCAAGATCCAATTTTAGTCACGACCAGGGGCGTACCCAGGTTTGAAGGAATGTTACGCACAGACATTTAGAAATCAAGAATTCCAGACAGTAAAGTCTAACCCCCTTAGCTTTTGACTTTGATGCCATTTTTGCCCATATTTGTTTTTTTCACTTTTCAAATTAATGGTACGCACGTGCGTAAGTGCGTATCGCTGGCTACGCCCCTGAAGAGTGATCGGAGTGTCGTCCAAGTGAACAGAGGGGCATTCTCCCAGTATCAGTCTATTGACGAACTCGGCAGTGCTGGTGTATGGTAGATGTGGTTGATAGAAGAACCAGACTAGAAATTTAATGGATTCAAAGGTATCTAAGCAGGCATCGATAGGTAGAACATGTTTGGTCTATCCGCTCAATATACTTTCAAATACAAAAGGGCAGGTGAACATTTTCATTCCTCGGACGCCAGACCTGCAATCATTCGCCCTGGTAACGCATACAATCATCAGAGAGGAGCACCATACTTAACCTCAGCAAGACATTTACATCATACGGAATGTATGTACTCACTCTATACGATGGTAGCAAGAGAGGAAGAGTAACCCCACCCTACATTATATGAATTTGCTAACACGCAAAAGCGACCATAGACGTCCATATGTACTTTCGAATAAAAAAGGCCCGGTGAACACTTTTTGTCAGCCTGACGCAAAGCCTCGCGACCCTCCGCCCTAGTGACGAATACAACGACAACAAACACCAAGGGGCAAAAGCATAAGATATGGGTGTTGACAACAAAGAACGAGTGACAAGTTGGCACTGGCACTTTAGCCCTCGCAATCATCTCCAGCATTCACCACTACGATTACACATCACTGTTGAAAATGACGTCTCCGATCCATTCCCTCATCATCCTATACAAACAGGATATTCATTCCTAGTGACGTCACTGACAATTTCCTCCAGTGATGGACCAGGTCTTAATACCGGCGCAGGCATACCTAATGATGTATTCATCAAGCCCCTATACTCATATTGTTACCCCAGTGGCCCAAGCCCACCAGGCATTGCTAAAATGCCCGTATGGAGAGTCCACCCGTGCTTCACCGTGGTATCACACAATTCTAATCATCCTATATATAACGGGTCCAGTGACGTCATCCATATTTCCCTCACTATTTTATACAAGGCGGTTCCTCATTTCCCGTTACGTCATCCTGTTTCATGAGCATCCTACACAAGGCGGGTCCTTATTTCCAGTAACATCGCACTCTCTTCCCTCACGGTCCCATCAGTTTCGTGTCCTCATTTCCAGTGACGTCACCTATCCATTCCTACTATCCTCTATGCTCTAGTTCTCGGTGATTTCAAAATTCCTCCCTTCTCAATCCTGTACAAGATGGATCCTCATTCCCTCTGTCGTCACCCACTCTTGCCTCATCCTCCTACACTTGGTTGATCCTCATTGCCAGTTTCGTCACCAATACATCTTCCGCAATCTCATATATAGCGGGTCCTCTATCTATTTGACTTCACCAATCAGTCCCTCGCCTATCTGGCTGGCCCTTATTCTCTCACTATCCCATACATGTATGCATCTATCCTTATTCAAAGTAATGACATCCACCCATCCATCACTATTTCGCATTGTGGGGTCCTCAAAGCTCTTCCCTCCCTTACATCCCATGCATTGCGGGTGATCAACTAAACTGAGCTCCCTCATTTACTGTGACGTCACCTATCCTTTCCGCTCCGTTCCTTTCCTCCAATACCTGCCTGGTCATCATTTCCCTCTACTCTTCCCTCAAAATGTTGTACTTTACGGGTCCTCATCATTACCTACACCGACATCAGCTGAGCAGCGTAAGCCCGGTTAGCTTATTATTATTCTGTGACCAAGCAGGGGTTAACAGTGAGGTCATTGTCCAATCCTCACACGTGCTCAACCTCTTTCATTGGAATTTTTTATTTGAAATTAGCGTTTATGAGTAGAGTGTCAAGTTTACGTCAATATGTTAAGTGTATAGTGTGGCGCATAACTCTGTATGCGAAAGTCAGGGCAGAATTCTACTGAGAATGGTTTCGCTCCTCAATTTTTGCGGTATATTGATCGCAATCGCTCGGTGTACAAACTCAGGATACTCTTCTTGTTTGAGTTAAGTAACAGTACTCTGTGTGATAAATGGGGTCAACGCTTTAAAATAATGTTGTGCATAGATGTGTGGTCCGTATGAAGATTTCGTGGTAAAAGTGTGGACGTGCAATAAACTTTCAAATATGCAACTGTGACATCTTAAAATGAAGTGCCTCCGAACTCTTGGCATGTTGGAGCTGTGCTACGCTGAAATATTTAAGGGTTTAACTTCTGGTTAGCGGTTGATGCTATTAATAAATGACTAAGGCATTTGTAACATACCATGAATCTACTGGCGTTGAACTGGTCTTTGGTGTATGCAGTTTTATGCCCTTTCAGATTGAAAACTATTTTTAATGATAACTTTGACCTATCTAGTTTAGTGAGTGAATATCTCATTGATGTAGCTAGGGATGGATGTCAATAGATAGTCGCTGTATGCCAGCGGCACGGGTCAGGGGAACATAATCTTTAGGGTCAGGGATCCGCACGATTGCCTACGCACGTGCGTCCGAATAACCTGCGGGTACACTATACCCGCGCGTCCCACCATGGGGTGGAACAAAAGATTCAGGCGCAGACTTGTAGCTGTACCCAGCGCGCACGACCCCGATAATAGGACGACTGATAGGAGGTCATCAGAGGGTGGCAGTCGTCATGGGCGTATCGAGTAGCTGACGAATCTGTACCGTAGTAGATGGGTTTCCGGTCATACGAATCTGATGTTGGGGAAATATTGATGTAGTTATGTAGGTATATATGTATATATATATGGATATAAATATATATAGAGGATATAAATATATATATATATATATAATATATATATACATATATATATATATATATACATATATATACATATAAGATATATATATATATATATATACATCCTATATATATAGATATATATATATATGTACATATGTATATATATACATATAGATATTAATATATATATATGAATACATATATATATATATATATAGATATGTATAGAGATATAAACATATAGAGATATATATATATATAGATATATATATATATATTTAGAGAAATATATATATATATATATCTTTATATATATATATATATATATATATATATATATATAAATATATATATATATATATGTACATATATATATGCATATGTATATAAACATATATATATATGCATATATATATATTTATATATATATAAATATATATATATATATAAATATGTACATATATACTATATATATATATATATATATATATATATATAATATATATATCTCATATAAATATATATATATATATACATATAAATATATATATATATAAATATATATATATACATGTATATATATATATATATATATATATATATATATATCTATATATATTATATATATATCTATATATATATATATATATCTATATATCTATATATATATATATATATATATATATATATATATATATATATATATATGGTGCTGGTGCTGCTCGTGCTTACTAATTAATCTGATCCACGAGTTGATTAAGATGGCAACTTTTCGTTTGAATGTGTTGTTGGGGGGGGGATGGGGGGTGGATATGTTAAACGCCATGGGTTACTCGATGGCACAACTCCTTGCTCAGAACAATGACAACGCAGCGTACACTGTTAGTAATGTGTACGGATAGCCAATACATGATGCGAAAGGCCTGCCTGACTCTCCGTGTTACACATAAGCTACAAATGTGTCCCTTCTATCAATTGGCTGCCTAGCGCTTGGCCTGAATTATATCCCCCTCCATCCGTAAATAGTTTACAGTAGATGGCAATGATTATTCGTCTTCTCCTCACAATAACCACCACCACCACCACCACCACCACCACCACCATCATCATCATCATCATCATCATCATAAAGATTCAGGTTATAATGAGTTCAGCGAGAATGGCCCTACGTTAGAGTATGCCTTGCTGTCAGTATTAATGGAGATGTAGCCTTTATCAAAGAAATTGATTAGTTTCCTTCAGAGAAAAAAACCACCAGGATATATCATGCCTCGTTCCTTTATAAGTGATGCAATTCCACACGACACAGATAATATCCCGACCTGATTGCGCTCCACTGATTCCATTGTTGACAAACGGTGGTGAGCCAAACAGACGCGAATTAAACCACGCCGCGCTATGGTGCTGCGGTTGCAAAAAATTCCCCCCTTCCCTTGTTGGTTTCATAGTTATTTGCCTATATGACAATGATGACATTAATGTATTCTCAGCCACAGTGATGATGGAGATGCAGCCTACAAGTCAGTGCCGGGGGCGATGTGGCTTTGTTGACCGCGATGTAGGCGATGCAGGCGAAGTGAAATTGCTCATGTAAGTGATGCATCGAAGTTGCCCAGGTGTAAGTGACAGAAAAGCCAATCTATGTAGAAATGTGTAAACGTTGTTAATGTGACCGTGATGATCTACAGGATGTAGGACAGTCAGTGGTGCTGTGAGTTCATATGTGCATGTGACATACCTCAAACAGATGAGGTATTCAGAACAGGACTTACAAAACCCGTTTAGAGGATGTACACAGAGAAACAAACATAGCGATGGGGAGCGAGTTCTAAGATGACGGCGGGATTGAGAGAGATATAAAACGAAGAGGTAAAGCTACAAACACAAAGCCGGGGAAAGGCAGAAATAACACGATACCTAGCCAGTGATGGGGAGTTATTGACAGATACTCACACGAAGTGAAGGGTAGTTATAGAAAGATCCTCACCAGCCGTGAAGGGCAATTGGAGACCGATACTCACAAGCAGTGATAGGGAGTTATAGACCGATACTCGTATGCTATGGACGGGGAAGTACTCACAAGTAGTGAAGTTGAGTTATGGGCTGATACAAGCAGTCTTCATAACAGACACTGGCCGTCAGTGCGTGCATTTGAGTATGTGTGTTCATGTGTATGTTAGTCAAGGACGTGTTTACGAGGAACGGAATATGTTAATTGCAGCTTGATTGGATGTTGGTGGTAACGCTAACGCTATAGTATTAGTTCACACGAACGTAAGCTTTAATACTTCCGAAGACATTTATTTACATTGGATATCACATTCAAGATGTTTGCACAAATCTCATTCAAAATATCATTGTATAACATCGCAGCTGTGTTTCTTTTGCTTATCGCATGGCTCTGTTGGTACGTTCATTCTCAGCTATATTGCCTCAAAAGTACATCGTATGGCTAACATTCGGTACCACCCTGCCGCCTTTTTTATTTGACAAAGACCCTTCGAGCTTTGTTGCATGGCTGATATCATTCTCAGCTTGCTATAGCAAGCGTAAAGCTTTTCTCAAAAATGCAGGTCGTGATAATTGTGTTTAACTATTATGAAATCGTGTTTAAATTAAGATAATATGCCCCCCGCCCCTCCACATGTTACTACACCCCCCCCCCCCCCCCCCCCCCCACCCCACCCTGCCCCGTAGAGACAAAGAAGTTGCTTGTCCATTGTCCGGCAAACTTTACTAGGCTGGCCCCAAGAGGCATGATCTGAAACCCACAACTCCCCATGCATAATTAGTTATGGTCGGTCGGAGACAATTATTTGATGTGCTCGTCTAATGAAACACAAAATCAGGTCTCGTGGTAATCGTGGGGTATTACTTCACAATCCAACCGCAAGACGAGGCACGATTCATGGTGAGATAGAAGACAGCAACTGAGGAATCCTCTTCGTTCATGCCATTGAGTCCTTAATAGTAAGTTATTAGCCCCTTCCTCTATCCTGTTTCTCGTCCTTTGGCGCTCTCTCCATTCGCCTTCCTCGCGCGCCCTTTCCTATCTCTGAGAATGTTGCCTCTCTACTGGGGCCTTTATTGGAGCGTCAAAGCGTGGTCATAGCCGTGGATAACTAGGTTGTATCTATGTATCACACGCTTTGAACTCCGGTCGTTCCAGGTTACCTTATACACAGCGTTTATTGAAAGATTTGTGATTCGTAGAAGCCACACACAGCTGCTCTGTTTGCGCCTCTGGCCGACCACCCTGTTGGCACTTGTCACCCTACCATCAGTTAGAGTTCCACTGGTTATCCACTTCCGTCACCAACCAAGAGCTCAAAGTTTCAATGACATGTTTCGATTTACATTCGATCCCATTTCATTAGTTATTTACCCTTTTATTACTCTGTGCTTCCGTTCCAGGTGTCTTCCCCTGTTTAGCGCAGATCGACCGCGACGTGGCCCTGATTAAAAACAGCGCCTTTGCTTCAGGAACTCAGCCAACTCAGCATCTTCGTGACGAATTTACATAAAGATTTGCGCTTCATACGGCCTCTACATACCTCTACAACCATCTGTCCTTACATTGCCTAATTGTGCAAATTACTCACCTCATACCAATCAATCAAGCACTATTTATTCGATGTAAGTGCTTCATTTACGTTTCTCTATCCCCTTTTATCGGCCTCTCGCAGTTTGACATAAAGCTAATGCTACAATCTTTAAAGAAGTCTCTCGAAATACACCCTTCACGAAACTGTGAACCTAGGATGCTTGCCGTCTTCATGCGTAGCACCAACCACGCGTCACCGGAAGGCGCCTAGCCGAGCCTCGTATCTCACACAGCTTTATGATCTCTTCATCAGACATTGATTCAATCTGGTCAATTATAAGGCGCTCCAAGCCAAGGTACTGACCGCCGGCTATGACGGCAGCAAGCCTATCTCTCTTAGAAGACATATCTACACCAGGGGTGCAACTAGGTTCCGCTCCCCCAGACTTTGTCTCCACTAAGCTAGTCGTGTCCTGTTCAAGGAGTTTATCAATAATGGTATAAGGATCCATGAATATACATATACGCCTTTGAGGCTCAAAATACTGCACCGCTACCCAGATGAAGAAACCTAAATTGGTTACTGAGGCAGCGGCTGCTATCAAGAGCAATATCACTTCAATCGACGGCATATGCAGTAAGTTGATTAGTCATCAGCAGCAGTTTTGCGTGCCTGGTCTTTGCTAGTAGTTGGCGTACTGTGGCACGTTCCGCCGTTGTTGGAATTACATCATTTTCACGTAAAGGCATCTTCAAACGAGTCACGGTCCTTGGTGTGAAAGAGCACCATCCAGCGAGTCTGCTCACGTATGTCCTTCAGCACAGAGTTGTACTTTTGGGTGAGGACCCAGACACTTTGCTGCGCATGGTAGGGCAGAGGATTATAATATGCTCGAAGGCACCGAAGAAGGGCCTTTCAAGTAGGCCGAGGTTTTCCCACATCCTGTCTGGCCACAAACAATTGCCGAACAGGGACCATCAAAACCTTGTTAGTAGGCTCAAGGCGTTACATAACTAAAGAAGGAGTCACAACACCCTTTGAAGGCGCCGCCGAGGCGCTCGCGTGTGTGCCTCGGCAGAGAGTGTTTTCACAAGCTCGCGCTTGGCGGCGCTAAGTGTACTTTGTGTAGCGACATCAAGCTGGCCAGCGAGGAAACCGGAGGTCAAGTTGCGGGGAACATAGACGAAATGGCATGGATATATTTTTCAGTGTCAATAGACGAGTTAACAACAGCAGGCAGTGTACTCCATTGCTCAATGTCATTAACCATGTCCTATACGTGCCTTGACATCAAATTGCACGAGTCGGAAGTAAAATATCAGTACTCGCGCGAGTGTTGGCATGACAGGAATTTCGATGACACGCAATGCAAATCTGACGCACGACTTCAGTTCATTTTGATTTACTTGGAGCACATCTGGTCCGCTTGGCAGTGGATTTAACTGTTAAAAAGACGCCATAAAGGCTGGAGATAGTGTCCATGAAATGTTCAAAGGGTTTAAGAAAAACACTTAAAGATCTCGAACCATATTAACTGTGACTTGTGTGCAGTGTTCAAATGAATGTACTACTCTTAGTACTGCGTTGAGTGATTGAGATGTAATGTAATGTTGGCCAAGCATTGTTTTGGGCATTTTGAATTTTTCATACACATTGTCAGCTAGTCAGTCATATTTTGTTATCAAATATATTTATAAACTGGGTTATTTTCCCTAGCAGTGGTGTCACCTGTTGCGTGAATTACCCGGTTGTAGTCGTTGAACGTGAGCTCGTATTTCAGTCTGTCATTAAGCGCACTCTGGTAGAATGGCATGTGGCTCTCGGGGAGTTCAAAGTCAAGTGGAACGTAGAACCTGTAACCATACACATCGGCTATGACCTTGTCCTCTTCCTCGGTATTATCCTTGTCTCCTGCCCCCATTCGTATCTTAGTTGTGTTTCTATCATCTGATGTGTCAATGCCCTGATACTGGAGGCCCTGTCTCTCCTGTGCAGTCCGCCACAAATTGTGGTAACAGTAGTACAAATCGCTTTCATCAATAGACATGACCTCATTGCCAGAAATCTTGATTATCATTTTCTTAACCACGGCGCGGCCCAGGTTTTGCACAATGCTGCAGTTAAGATCAGCCGTGGTCAGCATGATTGTAAAGGCCAGCCGTGCTGTTCCTGGGACAATGACGTCGTCTGCGCCTAGATTGGGGAAGCAAACCAACAGTTGTTGGTTCTGGTCAATAGTGCTTGGATTGTTTGTAACGACTACAGACTGTCGCGCACCCTTTACCCAGAGCGGTTTGCGTATCCGGTGGTGTGGGTTTAGTTTACGTTCCGTAAGTACTCGTCATGTTGAATGCTTAATTACAATTATATCTTGGAGTTTGATAACCCAGCATTTGACGACCCAGAGGAGGAAGGGGGCTATGGGAGGGGAGAGGAATGAGACTAACTTTGATGATGAGGAGACTAACCTCATTGACGAGGCTTTAGATACTTCGAGTATGGGCTATTACTGAAATGCCTGCGGGCTTAACAGAAGATCAGGTGGGATCCCAAGAAGAAACAAAAGTCTTAGTTACGAGGTGGAAGAAGGCAGTGTCTAAGCATGGGCTGCAGGCCACTCTAGAGTTTAGATCGTCTAAACAAGGTGACCTTTGGGTTAAGTGGGGGTGAGACTGGAAGCTTCTGACATGGAAGAACAATCCCAACAACTTTCTCCCTCCTAGGAGTATCCCAGATTACGGTGGTACACAGCTTGCTCGGGCTCTTGGAGTGACCTCTGAACTACCCACCAAGGCAGCAAAAGCCCTACAAGGCGTCGACCAAGCTGCTGCTAAAGCGGAAGCTGCACTTCCAGAAAAGTTAAAAATGAGCGGCCCTGAAGCCGTGACAGAGCTAGGTGGTGTGGAAGAAACCAGCTTCACAGAGGACGTTCATAACACAATAGAAGACCTAGGTACACAAACAGACAACGAACTACCATCTTTCAGGGCTTGACAAGGCTATGCAGACCCAGAGGGGTAAGCTGGTCAACAATCTAGCTAAGATAACTGAGATAGAAAGGGCTATAAAATATCGGGAAGCTAAAATGACAAGCCTGGAGGAGGAAGGGAGGGGTGTTAGTCGAGCATGGAGATTCCAAGCAAATGAGCTTGCAGAGCTGCAGGACCTGTGGCTTGTCCGTGTTGAGGCTGCCTCTGTAAACCGTGAACGTCAGCGAACCCAAATTAGCCGCATCAGGGAAATGATCAACAGACTTCTTAACGAGGACACAACGCTAGCTGAGCATGTATGCACCCTGTTCCGGGAGCAGGGCATAACAATCGCCTCCATCCTCGCTGTGGTAGGATTGGCAATCTCGACCCTGGTAGTTGCTTTGACGGGTGGAGGGAGCACTAGTGCAACCCCGGCACCAACACCGACGCCAGCTGATAAGCCCGTGGTAAAGGAATGGATTAAAAAACAGCTGAACTCCTTGGCAAACATCCTGAAGGGCCTGGCCAGTAAGGCAGCAGCTGCCCTTTCAGGAATCATTGGCTCCATCGTATCATGACTGCTTAAGTCAGCTGCAAAGATGGCTGGTTTGATTGCAGAACATGTATGGGCCACAGCTGTGGTGGTGGGGGAATTATCCTCTTCATACTCCGTGACTTACTACGTAGCAAACCAAAGCACAGCTAAGCCTATAGCAATTCCGCCTACAATAAGAGCAGTTTTCTCATCCTCGTGCGCCCCACGCAGGCCGGTCTTTGCCACGCCACGTGGAACGCCTGGAGAGGGGACTCTCATATCTGTATCTGGGGGAGGGTCAAAGCTTCCTCTATCTGGAACCACCGGAACCAAATTGACACCAGCGTTACTGCCGATCTGCTGCTCCTCAGTCGCCCTGGAAAACAAACCTGTTGGTTGATTTCTCAAAGGTTTGCCTGACGGGTTCGTAGCGGTTAGTGTTTACCATAATGAGTGATGATCCGTACCTTGTGTGTTTCGGGGTCGGTGAAGTATATCTGCCCTAAGCCCTGGTTGCCGCCTTGCATCCTCTAGTTTCTGTTTTCTTCAACCCCAAACTTGTGGCAGAGCTGGTGGTAGATTCTCAATAGTGCGCAGAACCAGAAGGTTTTGTTTCGACCTCGATTGAAAACTAAGGTCAAGGTCATTGAATAAGTGAAAAACTAGTATCTCAAATATCTCCCTTAACAATAGTCGGATTGTTACATTATTTACACCATTGTGCAAATTTTTTAATTACATATGTGGCCATCGAACCGACAGTTTTCTCAAGCACCTAAGGTCGAAAAATCGTGGTATCAGTCAAAATGTCAACAAAAGTTTCATGAATAATTAGAACGCTTATAAAACAGTCAATACATGTCCGATGATAATACAAATTAGTTCACATGTTCTCCGCATTATCTGTAAGACGTATCCTAAAATATCATGGATGTCGACGACGTCACTTCCGGTTACAAAAGTATCAAAGTTTACAAAAGATGACAAAAGCTCAATGCTCAATACGTCCATGTTGTGCAAGTCCATTTTAAAACAGTTTTGATATTCTGAAAGTGTAATGTAATTGCAAACTTTTTCTAAGAATATTTAGTTGTAAATAATGCATTGATAAAAAAATTGTAGCAGGTCGAAAAATTCTGGTAGCCAAAATCTCTAAACTTTTTAATTTCGCAAATAATTCGCTAATTATTGTCCGATTGTAACAAAATTAACATTTTCTGATAGCTGATACACTTACCAAACTTTCATTATCGATATATACTATCAAAATATATGTCGTTTTCAAAGCGCGTTGAAAAAAGCAAATTTCAATTAGCCAATTTTCGTCAAATTTTCGATTGCTAATAAAATCGTAAATATCAGTTCAACAGTCATAAAAATTAGCTCAGATGTTGACATTAACAACGCAAATCTAATCCGAAAATCTATTTGATATCGGTTGCCTCATTTCCGGTTTCGTACGAATCAAAGTTAAAACGGGGCTGAAATCTGAAGTTATCGCATCGTTTATCCGTCGTGAATGGTCGTATTGTGAGTTGGTTTACTCTCGAAGGAAGCCCATTCAATGCTGAGCATATGACTAATGCATGTCTGATGTAAATAGCCGACAGTTTTCTCACAAAGTAAGTACACAAAGTAAGTACAGTGGGTGTCATTTCTGCTGTCTCTTGTTAACAACAGCCGACCTGTCGCGCTGCACAAAGGTCGCCGCTGCACTGCGCTCAGATCGCGGGGCGCGGCTTGCCTGCGGGAAGTCGGCAAGCCGCAGCACGGGCCAGTCCAATTGATTGTCAAAATGTATCACCCGGTGATGTAGCTAAGAAATCCAGATAAATAATCATCGGCGTGTTATGTTAAGCACCCACCAATGTGTATTCATTCATTTGCTTTGACCGCATCAAGACTTACAATAATATAATTATTTGAACACAATTATCAAAGACCGCTAAGATACGTTTCATCCTATCATTCAGCTTAAGCAGAAGATGTTCAGATGCATTCAGTGTAATTGCGACATTTAGCATTTTCACTGCTGTAGGTGATCCTTAATGAGTCCATACATCGCATTCAATCTATCCTAGAAAGCTAACATACACCGCCCCATCAGCCACCCCCCTTCCCCATCACAAAACTTAGCTACTACAATATTTTGCCAGTTGACTATTGCTCCGTTCAGAATGACCAAATAACCCCAGTGATCTTGCTAACCAACTCTTGTTGTGATATTCCTGCCCATCCAAAACAATCCATGTAGGCTCGACCTGTCCTTTGACCTTATAAAACGTGTATCTAAATCATACATTAAAGGAGATGCGTGTTCATGAAACTATTCTGGCTGTTGTCAGCAAGTCATGGTTGACTAGAGTCGCCACTGACGCCCGGGGTGGGGGGGCACTTGGCCTTATTCTCGATAGGGGTGTGCCGCGGGACCTCGAAAACCCGTACCCGTCGTACAAGGTCAAAATGGCTAAAACCATACCCCGTCGTACAAGGTATTATGCGAATGCATAACCCGTCGTACAGATTGAAGCTGAAAAACATACCCGTCGTACAAGTATGAGGCCCAAAAACCCCGGGGGGGGGGCACTTAAGTATATAGAGGTAGTATATATGTGCCGCGCGACGGGGTATGTTTTTTTTGCCTCTCGACTTGTACGACGGGTTTTTGGGCCTCATACTTGTACGACGGGGTATGTTTTCAGGTTCAATGTGTACGATGGGTTATACATTCGCATATTACCTTGTACGACGGGGTATGCTTTTTGGCCATTTTGACCTTGTACGACGGGTACGGGTTTTTGAGGTCCCGCGGCACACCCCTATCCAGAATAAGGCCAAGTGTCCCCCCGGGCCAAAAACCCGTCGTACAAGTCGAGAGGCCGAAAAAGCATACCCCGTCGCGCGGCACATATATACTACCTCTATATACTTAAGTGCCCCCCCCCCCCCCCCCACCGGGCGCTGACGTGGTTACCTCAATAACCTCAATTGCTGGGGGGAAAACCCGACAGTGTGAAGGAAACAACAAGCCTTACTCCACGACGCTAGACAAACGACGCATTCGCAAGCGTTATCTTCATTCAAGCATACAGCCTAAACAACCCCAAGCCTTCATCAACGGCTTTAAATGCATAAACGGGGGCGTTCTCGATTTGTTCAGTGAAGCGTTAGTGATTCAAGAAGGTACGTACGTGCCTACCACCAGAAGGACAATATACGAAGGTAAATATACGAAGTTGAGGGTGAGTGTGGATTTTCTTAACAATGCAGATAGCTTTACAGGACGGCTACAAGACAGCTGACCATTGGGTTACAACGACAGCCCGAAATTGTGAGTGAACAGCGTGCCCTAATCACCCGACCCGACCAATGAGGGTGTTGACACGCATTTTACCGATTAACGCCTTGTTGGCTCTATATGTAAAATCGTAAATAGGATAGTTATCCTCATCAGCCGACTGTAGACAAAGCAACTACCTTCAAAGCCAAACAATGCAAGCGTAGTGGTCGTTGGGGGTCGAATAACAAACGACTTGCTCTTTCTATTATCTGTTTTTCTTTTTAAACCCTAATTACTACATAAAATGACTTATGTAGCATTTGTGGAAACGCCTGTCACACTCCATGGGGTTGGTAAGGCGTTGTGAAATTTCTCAGAGCGCCGTGGGATCGGAGGAGAATTCTGGAAAACGTTGCACTTTAATCTAAAATGTTAACAATATGGAGATGCCACGGCGTGCTACCGCGTTAGTACGGAGTTCTAGTTGGCAATTGATTGCGCTCGCACAGAGTGCTGACGGCAGTTGTTACGGTGGGTCCACGGCGTGAACACCGCGCTGACGGCGTGCCCAAAATGTTCGTATTGCGTGCGCAAACACCATCATCAGTTGCTATTTCGCTCGTCGCACGTTCATGTAAAAACTATCATGGCCGGCAAGATGGGTACTAGAAGCAGAAGTAAAAAGTCATCGCCTCATCAACCAGAAGAGAAGTCGCCTCATCAAGCAGGGGAGGAGTCACCTCATCAAGCAGGGGAGGAGTCACCTCATCAAGCAGGGTAGGAGTCACCTCATCAAGCAGGGCTGGATTCACTTCATCATGCAAGGGAGGATTCACTTCAACAACCAGGGGAGGAGTCACCTCATAAAGCAGGGGAGGAGTCACCTCATCAACCAAGGGAGGAGTCACATCCAATCTCTCGGGCAAGCAGTCAATCCAACTTGTCAACGTCACACATTCCTTCCACCCGGCCACAGAAGAAGGCCAAGACCGTAACAGACCTCATTGCCTCCATGGAGGACGACCAGGCTTCATGGCTCGAGGTGAACTACCTCATCTATAACAAGAAGGTCAACGCCTACAAGGAGACGCTCTGTGTGAATCCAAAATAGCAAGCATGGACAAAAGCCTGAAGACTTGGTACAAGTCAATCGGCACCTACTACACCCGCCTAGTCTTATAACTATATTTCCTTCTATATATAGCTATACTCTTGTTATACTTATATTTCTTGGTTATTCGTATTTCTGCGCGCTCCTTCGTATATAGGAATATTGTAGCTGCTTGTAGTTGCTTGAGTGGGGAAACTAGCCAGAGAAAACACACGAGTCCAGGAGTTGAGTTGTTGAGGTTTATTCGAGTTTGGCTTATTAGCTTTCTCTGGAATCTCGGGTCAGAATCTTGTTCAGATACTTCGTCTCTTCGCTAGGTATTTCTCCCTGTACTTCCGCGAGGCCAGCTATTTTATCGGGGTTCCGGCATTGGATTACGCTCGGAACCACACTCACAGCTGGCCTCCCATTGGTCCAGGTATAGCCGGTCCCCCTTCACAAAGGTCAACCCCAACTGCTCACATGGGGCGTGGGCTCGAAGGGTCATTGGCCAATGGGAAAAGGTACCAGCCAGGTCTATTATCAGGGTGACACCCCCGTCTTAAGGGCGGAAGTATCCCCGGGCTAGTGAAACATGTCATGCTGACAAGGGAAAAGAGGGGGAGCGTTTCAAAAGTCAAAAGAGCTAGATTGATATCACAACACTAGTGCGCGGGAAGTCTGGGGGTGGTACAGGGTGAGTAATACAAAAGTGCATGTAATACAATTGTGCGTGTAATACAGTTGTGTGCATAATACCACTGTGCGTGTAATACCGTTGTGCACGTAATACCATTGTGCGCGAAACACACAGGAAGTGTGAATTATACCTGTGCTTTTCATACCACATCGTGTTACTTGTAAATCAATTATATGATAAATTGCTTGTTAAAAGACGAGTCTAAACAACATCGCATACGCATCGAATTGTGCAGAATGACACAGGCATCCACGATGAAAGAGATTGCCTCAGGGTTAACTTCAAACCTTGTTCGAAAGATTTTCGATACCGGGTGTCTCGTTTGGTAGTTAGTGGACGCAATCTGTCGGGAAGGTCATCGAACATTTCGGTGGCACACGGAGGAAATCAAACAAACAAACAGGGTTTTCATACTGCGGCCCAGGTATGAGCCAATGTCTATGCTGCAACCTTCTGCCGACGTCCAGCCACTGCCGTACCCAGAGCGTCATACGCCGTGGGGCCCTCCTCTGTCTCCATCCCTGCGTACTGCACCTGCTGGACAAGCATATAGCCAAGGAGTAGCCTGGCTATATTACGATCATGTGGGTCCTTTGTGCACGCCCACAGAGCTCCTGTATCACTGTAGGAGACCCTATTGCGCTACTATAGCGACCTATCGGCGTTCCTATTGCGCGCATGTCAGAAAGTTGAGTAACGGCACATACTTTTTTAGCATGCTCAATGGCGTACTAGGCGATGCCCCCTCCCCCCCCCCCCCCCCCCCCACTCCCTGTGTCTAAAGAAAATGCCATTGCGTTGCTGCGGCGCTGTAGAGACCCTAATGCGCGCACCTCGAAGTTCTTCATTTTTCATGAACGCTGCGGGGTCGCCGTGAGGATGCAACCCAGAGGTAGTATATATGTGCCGCGCGACGGGGTATGCTTTTTCGGCCTCTCGACTTGTACGACGGGTTTTTTTGACCACGTACTTGAACGACGGGGTATGTTTTTCAGCTTCAATCTGTACGACAGGTTATACATTTGCATAATACCTTGTACGACGGGGTATGCTTTTGGCCATTTAGACCTTGTGTCAATTTTCGACCCGCGGCACATCCCTATCCAGAATAAGGACCACAGGCACTGAAGTCAATACCCCAGAGCGACAGTGACATATGTGTATAACAGAAGGTGGGAAATACTGAGCGAGCTTGGGGCACGCTGTGATTCCTTGTCGAAAAGACCAACCATACCGACGTTCTGGACAATATTTAGGTTCGTAAATACATGCGATGGAATATATCAATATGTTTAGATACTTACTTATTTTACAAATGTCTGGAGCGAACATTTGCACTGGAGCCAACCAGCAACAACCCGATGGCTTGTATGCGAACAGCTGTACCGGGTGAAGGCATTGGGCACCGCACACTCTGATTGGCTACAGCTAGATTGATCTCAGACGAGCCATTTTGGTGGGGGCACATCCATATAATTCAAGCCAACCCAAAACGTCTTTCTTTGTTTGTGTTTACAAAGTGATCGTACTTTATCGACGTGCGATATGCCTTTATTTCGACGTTGCACCACGTGGAAAACACCAATCTTTGCGTGGTTTTTAGATTATTAGGACATGCAAATGAGGCAACGAGAATCTATCGCTCTCTCTAGTAAGCGGACATCACTCGCTGGATGATCTCTTTGTTTTGATCGAGTAACATGGATCTCCGTGCGTCGTTTTGATCGTTTTGATAAGTGGACAAGCAGGCGCTGGGAAGACGTTTTTAGTTTCATGCATCGCCCAAATGCTTAAGGGATAGGGGAGAACCGTCGTCATGACTACGTCAACTGGAATTGTGTGTGTGTGTTTGAGTGTGTGTGTGCGTGCGTGCGTGCGTGCGTGTGTGTGCGTGCGTGCGCCCAAATGCTGTGTGATTGGGCGGCTGTGCGTGTGTGTGTGTGTGTGTGTGTGTGTGTGTGTGTGTGTGTGTGTGTGTGTGTGTGTGTGTAGAGAGCATGCCTCAGTGTCCGATCAAAGGTACCCTGATCAACCATAAACTTGCGCTCATTCTGTTTCAGAAATGAGAGCTACATCGTCCCATCCATCGGTACTTCATCAATGGATGTGAGTAAGTAACTGGGAGTCTGCTTCCCCAAGCAGACGATCTACCAACATGGCTGGCTGCATCGGTAAATGTTTGGATTAATCATGCATCAACGACAAGCGAGACATTATTCTGTTGATCTAATGAAAGCTTACCTGAGAAAGTGTACTCAGTCGTTGGAATATATGATCTATATCAAAGCCATATAATGCTCATTTGTGACGCACCACTTCGTGTCAAAGATTGCAGTGTATGAACTTTCCCTTCGTACCGTGTTCGCACGTCGCTTTAACCGTCCCGCGATAGTGAGAGTTACTAAATACCACACAACCACATTAACCACCCCATGACCAAGACGCTCGCATCCTCCAATATTTGATGACGTTGCAATAATGCCACAGTGGAATAACATGTATAGCAATGTCTTTTTCAGAACACTGTGACTCGTCTGATTCCAATAGTACAGGTATAGCGCTGAATCCGAGCCGCCCCAAAATCCATCATGAGTCCTCCAATCGTACTCATCTCCGCCTCATGCGTTCTGTTTCAGGTGCGGTTGATGCTTGGATATAATCATTTTTAATATAAAACACGATAAAACATAACATTTCGCTTTACAAACCAGGCCAGTTTTAAACATGACTTATCTGACGGCTTTACACACATTACACAGATGTTAATACATATCAAACTATTGTCACCTTGTTGAAAGTAAGTAACATAATTGATGCTTGATTACAGAATCCTCGATATATTCAGACAGCTCCTCACAGGCACTGCACACGCGTCATTGGAAACTGGCGGTTGTGCGCAGTCCTTCATCTCCGTGTCTGTATAAAGATCCTGACAGAATGGGGACCGAGGTCTTCTCGCAATACGATCCGAATCGTACACACTCCCATGTCAACAGCCCAGGTGCTCTAACAACACGTGGTATAACATTCAAAATGAGAGTACTGAAATTTGTAGTCAATGACCAGCTTCCTATGCTGTGATGATGTTACAGGCCAATCCCACGAGAACTATGACATCTTCATCCCTGAAGCCTACCGCGCATGCGATGAAGACGAGAGGGAAAAATACGAAGAGTTTATAGATGAGGTCTTCAAACCATTGATGACAAAACACAATCTCAAGTGGTATTGTTTCCGGAATGATGCACCGACAGACGGAACCGTCAACAGGAAAATCCGAGAAGCCCAGGCCCATTGTTGGATGAGTTTGATCGTTCTCTGCAAAGCCATTCTCGACAATCAATACCTACAGATGCTTGGTTGCGAACACGTTGTCTACCTGCAAATTGATAAGAATATAAAGGAGTTACCGGGAGTTCTACACCAACAAACAACTTTGCGTTTTATTAGTGACAAAGAGCGTGAAGTTGGAATGAAAAGAATTAAAGCAGACATCGATAGTAAAAAGACACATCCATTATCCCTCGACATAGGAATGAAAAGATTCCAATTAAGCAATGACAAGACCCAATTGGCATGGCCAAGGATATGCCGTATGGACATCACCCCAGGCGAGTTATCTTTGTCTACTCTGCCTAATAATCACGCATATATATTTGAGGAAGTAACTGCCCACATGTCTGCATGTACATCTGATCTTCCGAATCGGCTGTACCTTGTCAGTTACAAAGAAGTCCACATATCCAAATTGATGCTACACTAATCCAGGAATAAATAATGGTTGGGTCACGGTGAAGAATAAGCTGGGGATTGATGTGAGATCACTGTTTGGATTTAGATGGGAATAAGGGCGGAGATGAGGGCGGAAAAAATTGGCGATGTTACCGCGAGGATTAGGGTGGGATAGCTGCGGAGATAAACGGCTGGGATAATGGCGTTGCTGCTGCGGGGATTAGGGTGGGATAATGGCGGAGATAAACGGCTGGGATAATGGCGTTGTTGCTGCGGGGATTAGGGTGGGATAACGGCGGAGATAAAAACGGCTGGGATAATGGCGTTGTTGCTGCGGGGATTAGGGTGGGATAACGGCGGAGATAAACGGCTGGGATAATGGCGTTGCTGCTGCGGGGATTAGGGTGGGATAACGGCGGAGATAAAACGGCTGGGATAATGGCGTTGTTGCTGCGGGGATTAGGGTGGGATAATGGCGGAGATAAACGGATGGGATAATGGCGTTGTTGCTGCGGGGATTAGGGTGGGATAACGGCGGAGATAAACGGATGGGATAATGGCGTTGTTGCTGCGGGGATTAGGTGGGATAACGGATAATGGGATAATGACGTTGCTGCTGCTGCGGGATTAGGGTGGGATAACGGCGGAGATGGCTGGGATAATGGCGTTGTTGCTGCGGGGATTAGGGTGGGATAACGGCGGAGATAAACGGCTGGGATAATGGCGTTGTTGCTGCGGGGATTAGGGTGGGATAACGGCGGAGATAAACGGCTGGGATAATGGCGTTGTTGCTGCGGGGATTAGGGTGGGATAACGGCGGAGATAAACGGCTGGGATAATGGCGTTGTTGCTGCGGGGATTAGGGTGGGATAACGGCGGAGATAAACGGCTGGGATAATGGCGTTGTTGCTGCGGGGACAGGGGTGGGATAACGGCGGAGATAAACGGCGGGGTTAATGACGGTGTTACCGCATGGATTAGGGTGGGGATACTGCATGTATTAGGGTGGAGATAACGGTGAGACAATTAATAGTTACCTGAGATAATTGATAATAATGGTTCCTTGATGCATGATAGTGATAAATTGTGACCTAAATAATGGTGGGATCACGATGGGAATAATAGTGGGGATACGGCGAGGTTGGAGTAACAGTAAAAATTAATTGGGGCTCCCTGTTTTGAGTTGGATCTTGGCTGAGAAATGGTGAACATCAAATCAGCTTTATGCCTAGTAACCGGGTGGAATGCGCTTATTATTTTGTTTGGTAATTTATAGCTACGCTTCAGTCTAGACAACGCCCGGCAGTCTGCTTTAATCAAAAGTCAAAAGGGGCATGTCCCACGTTTCCCGAACCGTTGCTGAATGGCGCCTTATTCACTGCTTGGCGATGGTTGGCTGCTGCCAGGTTGCTATTTTAATGTTAGTTCAATATTCGCTGTTTGTCCGATGATATGGGATGTGTTTGTTGATAACTGTTTGCATTAGGCCAGCTGGATGTTAGGGAGATAATTGAAGTGTTATAAATAGCATTTGATAAGCTGCCTGGTAGAAAGGTGATAACTTAAACCATTTGACTCTTAGTCAGCTGATTGGAAGATGGATCATTTCACAATAAGAGCTGGCTCATTGCCAACTGAGAGGCACCAGAATGAAACGACAACTGGCTTGTTTCTGTCCAAATGCTATTTCAATAGTCACATATTTGCCAATTGACAACAATACAAGTTCTTGGTTATTGTTAGCCTTCAGCCAGTTGCTTGTCTCTAGCCCCTTGTCTGCGGGCCCTGTTTACATGTTAATTATATTCAATAGTCGCACCAAGGGTCTAGGCTAGGAAGACTTCTTGAACTGGAATAGCATCCCAGATTTGGGATGCTCCAATCAGAAGCCTTGTCCCTCGGTCACTCTCGGGTACTTTTGATTCATTGTCTCTCATTGGTCAGTGTCAAATTTTCCGAAGATTCGACGCCATATTTGTTTTGGTACGCTCTGTTTTCTCCTCTTTTCACCAGAACTGAAGTATATTATCTTGCTTAACGTGGAAATGACTCCAACGGAAGCCCTCGATTCCGTCTGACAAAAAATTGGTTTATTGTCAACTGTGATTTATGGAGTTAAGGGCTAAGTCTTAAAAGTATGCTTATCTTCCGTCCTCTGTGAATATTAAATGTTGGTTGACGTAATGCCAACCAGAGATACAAGGGTTGGTTCTGTATAAAAGTTGGCTTATTGACAATCAATAGTTACCAGAGATAATTGTTACTAATAGTTTATTGATGAATGATAGTGATAGAAGGTAAAAACCAAGTGAACGGTATGATTACATTTCTTTGTATACAAGTGGCTCATATCCTGCTGAAATTGGCTGTCGGATACCTATTGCCTATTTACCAACTGGTGGACGAGGCTTCCTGAATGGTAGCAGCATTATAGCCAGCAGAGTGTTTAGAATCGTGAAGTGTGGCGCAGAGATGTACACAATACGCACCTGTGATAATGTAGAATGATAGTTAAGAAGAAACTGGAACTGATAAAACTGCCATAATGTAATCGAGTTGCCATGTTGTTTTCATCATTTCTTTGACTCTAATAAAATGTTATTCAATAGCAAGACGGGCCTCTTTATTCTCACTTCAGAGGCAACAACTCTCTGTTCATCGCCATCCACATTTGATGAAAACTTCGGACGAATGAGGCCATCGCGTTCTCGATCTCGCTCTACCCCGGAGTTTGATCTCGATGATGATGGTGAGTTCCTTTGTTGTCAATAGCACTTAAATGAACTAATCTAAAGATAACCATTTTTAATGACTGTAAAAATAATGTTTGTCTTTTATCAAGCAGTATTGTTAAACATAGTGCAAATGCATAAGCCGTGCATGTATTAATGACCCTTGCTCTTTCACAAGTTTCACTGTCTCCAAAACTTGTTGCGATGATTTCAGAATTTACGAGTGACCCATATCTTATTAAGACATCGAGTCCTATTCGGGATCAAGCCCCCATACAGGTAATGTGGATAACGTTTACCTGGATCAGTCTCCATAGCAACTTACATAAATCATGTCTCAATTAGAAGATCCTTTGTGCATAGGTTAGCAATTCTGACAGAACTGCTGAGTTTTATAGACATCAGGAGTAACTTAGGCTATTTATTTTCAAAGGTCTCTATTTTTTTGCATGGATAAACAAATATATGCAAACGCAATTACCACCTGTATTTTACCCGCGCACTTCAGAGACTGTCACCATGTGTGACATCACCTCCTAACATCGCCACTAAGGTTACATACAAGGCGATGGGGTCGTTTTACAAGGTGCACCACCCTCGAACAAATGCTTCTGTATTTGTTAGCAGCAAAGTAGAAAAATACCTGTGGCACATTAAACAAGGCTAGTAACTCTTCATCTGTTCCTTTGCGTTATCCCTTTCTACAAAGTTATTCTTAAGGTGTGGCAGACTTTTGCATAATTTGACATTTGTCATATAAATTGCAGAAGACCAGGAATCAATATGCACGGAGAACCCTGATTATATTTTGCGTTTCGTTATACCATCGGCTCTGAGCAAGGATACGAGGCAATACCTAGAACTAGCATATTTAGCGTCTGACAACAAATATCCTATTGTCGTCAAACAAGCGCTGTTTGGACTTTGGGAATTGTTGGTGTTAAGACCGCGCAAAATCGACAAAACTTTTGTGTCGTTAATGGTCAGTGTGGAAGCAGAGCTGCGCCCTAGGGGCGACACAAGCAGGTGGACAGTGAATGCTGACATAGCTATCATGTTTATTGAACTCTACCAAATGATCATATCCTTCATATTTCTTGGATTCTTTTTGGGAACTACTGTGCAAATACCAGGAGACGATTTCGAGGCTATCCGCACTGGTGTAGCAAAACTCGACCGACTTGTGAAAGACAAATTTGCGGCCCTGCACACCAAATTTCAGTACTTCAAAGGGAAAATAATTGATCCCTGTATCGAATCAATGATACGTAAAGCGCGCACTGTTCCGAAAAGACCCAAGAAGAGGACCGAAGCGCGACACAATGTAATACCCACCATCCACAGGTTAATGCAGCCTGAGTTGGACAGCCCTCAAAGGGCTAATGTGGTAAAATTAACCATGCAATATTTTGGTAACTTGAGGGACCACGGTCAGATCACTGTTTTCCATTACTGCTGCCTTCTCACACGTGATATGGAGGTGAGTACAGCATAAGGTTTGATAAACCATATAATCACTTTCTTTATAATCTAAAATCCATCTTAATACCGCAACACATAGCACACAATTTTCAAAACACATTTATATGAATATTCAGCAAGAGCTAATTTCTAATATCGTGTTACAAAACTCTTGATGTTATTTGACCAGACGGAGCTGCGAGTAAGCTTTGATGACATCTTGAAGCAAATGGTCATGGCGTTACTCAAAAACATGCCTGAGGCTGTCATGCAAGGTCTCGTGTTTCGCTGTTATGGCTGTGAAATGGCGTCCCACGGTTTGTTACTCGCCATACTTTAACTCGGATGAGGCATTCTTATTAATGAAGCCAGCAGAGCATGTTAGTAATATTTGATGAAACAATCCATGTATGCATGTAATGACAGATTCTCGCCAACAAGATAGCAGCTTCATCTCGGTTTTGGAGGAAAAGGTTTCAGAGATATCACCATTGAAAAAGAGACATCACAAAGCAGAATCACCGATTTCAACCATGTTTCTGATGAAACTTCTCTTCCATTCGGACGAACGTTTGAGAAAACTATTGGCCAAGAACTTGATTCTGGATGATTCAACACTCAACAGATGTATTCAACAGCCGTTTCACGATATTTCACATGCTGCTACAGTACTTCACGTGGAAGCTTCCTTACGCATGTACGGGCTAGAGCTGAAAATAGAACCACAAACAAAATATGCCGCAACGTTCAGCCGGCTCTGGCCAAACGATGGCACCAGCGTTGTATACTCTCACGGATCATTTGGGCACTTGTCTCCAAATAATCTATGCAAAATGGTAAACATTACACGGCGCGGACATTTGATTGGAAGTGACGATGTTGCAAAAACGACACAAACCATTCAAGCTGAGATTAAAGCTCTGGAGTATGTACACCAACGACGTGACACGTGCGATCACATCTTGGAAATGCTAGCCTTCAATGCTGACATTAGATCTGGACCACTCTTCTACATCGTTAAATGCTCGAACGAGCAGAATCTCTCATCACACCTAAAGGATTTGCGAGATAAGCCAAACAGAAATGATGTGTTCAAGCTCGTTGACTTTTGCTTGGGAGCACTTTTGGCCTTTCGGTACTGCAAAGAGAACAACATTCTTGTCACGTCCGCGACGGCAGCCTCTTTCCTCCTCCACCAGGAGGGCCAAAGTTATATCCCTAAACTGGCTTTACAAGAGGGCTGTATTGTGGGGTCATTGGAACACCTAGGTGGGTTATTAACAAAGTACTTCAACTGGACATAATTTCCAATCAACAATTACTTTTTACTTTTTTGGTTTGGAATTATCGAATATAGATTGCCTTCTTTAGATATTATAAGAAATTATCAGAATTGTACGCACGTCTTTTAAAAGTGTAACTTGGATTCGAATAGTGCATTGACAGAATGCTTGTACAGGTGAAAAACATGACCGGGTGCCAGTGGAATTCTCAGCCCCTGAGACATTGCTCAAATGCATCCACTCAACCCAATCAATGGCCTACCTCACATCTATGATTTTGTTTGAGATCCTTTCACTTGGGGTGCATCCGTTTGAAGAAATTGATCTGCCACGAGGAGCAAAAATTCTACAGGTGGGTTGCCTTTCTCATGCCATCCTTTGTAATTCAATGGTGATAACATGGGATTTATCTTCAGTTTTCCTGTGCTTTCAAGATTCTAAAGTACCGACTCAAGCCTGAGCGTCGCAGAGTAATTCCTGAGCGCCTGTACATTGGACTCTCTATGTGTTGGCTTAGTACACCCGGCAAACGAGCCACCATCGAAGATTTGCATCCCTTTTTCGAGGACTTCACTTATAAGCACAAACCAATCGAAAATAGCAGCTGCTTACAGGATCACTCCCTTGACACGATGTGTAAATATGCAACTCTAAATTTTGCCTTGAAAGCTATCAGTAACCTCAGATCGAAATGTTAATTAATTATGGCTGAATCCGATGCTGGAATGAACCTTCTGCATTTACATAACTTCCTTTTAGAAACAGATTACTATCGGCAGCGATACATCTACTGACCCTCCATGTCTTTGAAATGCGCAGGCTATAGAATATATATATTCCATTAGCATCGTGGTTATATCAGATTGCCGAGATGATTCACGCTGATAAGTTGATGGTTCTGTTGAACAGGGAGAGAGGAATGCGCCTACTTGAACACAATTGCATGGAAGCAACCTCCAATTCCAAATTTGGTATTGATGGGAATTAACTCATGAATTGATCTATTTTGTTACCTAATTTAATTTTCGAGGTTCACAACATATAAATAAATGACATTTTACGCTATCAATAATCGCCATATATAGACACTGCTAATAAAAAGACAATACTGCCTTACCTACACCAAAATTATGCTGACGATTTTAATTCCACAGCCTCTCTCTGATTTGTCTTTATAACCCTGTTATACCGTGAGCCATTTTCAGAAACGGCCACCAGAACTTGAAAATCTCCACAGATTCTCAGGTGTGTAAACTTATGACTGTTCATAATGCAATCGAACATTACACCAAATTTTGCATGTTCTTCAGTACATTAATGGGTGTTGCAGATTTGTGGAAAACACCCGACGACGACAAGGAATATATTCAGTATTGCTGCGGGGTTAGCTCTTTTTTAAACAGACATTCTGGAATGCATAAAAATAATGCAATACCTAATTTGGAGCCGTCGATATTGCAAAATGCCATACAGAATATAATTTGTTTTAGCAGAAAATTGTTATATGTGACTAAACCTCGGTCGCTTTTCAGTCTGTGACCACAAAATGTTCTCCAAACGAACTCATAGAAACTGACGATCCAATGAAAATCAAAGTAGAGGTCGGATATGTGAGTATATAGTACGCTTTAAGTTGTATACAATTTACTTTTTGATGCGTTACGACAAGTCTACGTGCTATGGGTAATATTATAAACCCGAATAGTATTGCATGTGAACTTCGAGTTCTTGTTAATGTTGCAGTGGAGTTGTCCTTTGAAACTCGGGAAACCCAATGCACAAGCTATTGGCAAGCTACAAGAAATGGACCACGTAAATGTTTCCAAAGTCGACCAAGTGCAATGCCGGGAAAGTCGTGTTTGCATCAATACCTACAGCGACACAACGGTAATTGAGTTCATGACAGGAAGACATCTTCCTGAGCCAGAAAGAATCAATATCTACAAACAAATGGTGGAGGGAGTCAACTATGTGCACAAGCTAGGCTTCGTCCATTGCCATATCAGTCCAAAGGCTTTCTACATCAACCCAGTGAGTATCAAACGTTAGTGACCGCAGCATTCATCAATTTCTCATTGACTTCATTGTCAATAGAATCAGCTGCATTTCGTGTTGTCTGATGCAGGAGAGCCATGAAGTGAGGCTTGGTAACCTGGGACGATGCACTCTCCTCAATCTGGACGAGTTTGATGAGAACATCACACAGGCCGTGTGTCGACCCTTCAAAGAAATACCGCGAAGCAGTTGGCGATGGTGTGGCATAGACAAATAGTAGTATACAAAATACCGGTTACGGTCCACCTTTCTTAATTCAACCAACGGGGCCAGTTCTGCTCATACACGGTTTTCGATTTTTGCTCCCTGTCATTCTAGTTGTTTTCTAAGGTGACCCCCAATAGGGTCTCGCACAAAATTATGAATTATACTGGGCTGCCATGGCTGAAAGGGGGGTCGGGTCTGACCCCTAATCGGCCCGATACTGATAATGTTTTCAGCAGTGTAGACCTTGTATGATCCAGCCTGGACAACCTTTTTCTTCTGACGGAACTCATCAAGAATAAGCTTGAATTCTTTGTCAGCGATCTTTCCGGGGTAATCGTGGTAAATATTTGACTTGCAATGGTGGCCTGCTTGCTGTTGGCCAGGAGTCTGATTTCGTTGTGCTTGATTAACAGCCTGGGGGTGATGAACTTTACGGCCACTGAGAGGCCACCGCATGCTACCGCTCCCATCTCAAGCTAGAGTACAATAGGCACAATGGTGGATAAAAGAATCCCCTCCTACACTGACCCTCAAAAAGACATCATCGCTAACGTCCAGAGTCGTCACCCCACGACAATATTTTTGTAAATAGCGGCTCGTTTTTCCTTCTCATTTTCAAACTGTCTTTGCAGCCGTGTAATCTCCCCAAGTTTTAATAACTGAGTTGGATCAATCCCTGGCTCAGCATCATAAAGTACCACTGACTCACAAGTTAGCTCAGAATATAGCGATGCTGTCTGAACCATTGGTTGTTGTTTCATACTGAGGCTATAAGTCTACAAGTCATATTCAATAAGGAGTGACACTACTAAACAGGTCCCCCCTCTGTTTTGAATAGTTGTATAAAAGATTATAACACTGCCTTGTGCCAGCTGTAACGGTTGTTCTAAATATATTGCAACAGCCTGCTGATCAGTCGGCTTATTCATCCCTACAACTGGATTTATTCCATTTATAACAAAAACAACTGTTATAGTATCAGCAACAGCGCCCACACAACCCCATACAAATGATCTTACCCTTGACAACAAAGTATATCCATAGCTTGTGTCTCGTGAGGTTTGGCCCCTGGCCCCATCACCAAACGACCCTCATATCCTTTGCGATGGGGCCACTTGCTTCTGCCCAATTAGTAATGAGGGGATTCATCTGTGAGTCTATATATTGTCTCATGTCATTGTGCTGCAGTCTATATTTGTCATCAACATACATTTAATTAGCAGTATCCTCTGGTGTTCCCAAATGAAGTATTGTATTATCTCTCGTTTCAAGGTTTCCATCCAAATTTAGCCATTTTGTGTGAGTCACCAATAGATACATAGGTCTTTGTTGCATATTCAGTGAGGCTGGATTGAGTGCTTGCCGTTTTTTGTCAAGGTCCATAGATACTATTTTTATTAACATCTTGTAAGTTCATGAACAACCTTATCAGGAGAGTCATAGTTATCCCATAACTGAATCTTCAACTCATATACAGCTCCGCTACCAACACGCTTAGAAACCAGATAAGCAATGTTCGTGGTTATGATATCACCAGAGCCACTTGATTGAGATGGACATAAAGTGTTTGAAGATGCTCAAGTTGACCCGGGTATATAATACCCTGAATAAATCCACCGCCTACGTAGGCCGCCAACAAGACCCAACATGGTCAACACTTCATCATCAAAACGCGCAGTTCCATCAGTAATTGTAAGGGAAATCACCCAATTTATACAGCCTTATCGGGTAGGCTCTTCATGGTGTTTGCCAAGGAGTTCAGCTGGTTTTTTTTCCATTACTTCACATGGACTTGTCAACCTAGTGTATGGGTTGATGCGGTGCGGATATACTAGGCAATACTTGTGACCTCATTAAGAAATCTTGGAATATTTCTCTAATGCGATAGATTTAGGTCCGCTGCAGTTTCTGGTTTACAGAAGCAGCTTGTAATCTTGCTTGTCTTTCGTGCTGCAGGCTTGCAAGATCACGCTTTTTGAGTTTCCTCTTGTCTTCAGCCACGTCTGGCAGCTCCTCGAGCTTACGTTCCCGACTGGCTTTATACTTGTCTATTTTCCTCAGCTGAGCTAGGTTGTTCACCAACTCTCCCCTCTGGGTTTGCATAGCCTTGTCAAGTCCTAAAAGCTCTCGGGGTGGCAGATCATCTGTACGTTTAACCAGGTCTTCTTTTATTAACAGGGTTAATGAAGCTTGTTTCTTCTGTGCCACCTTGTTCTGTCCCAACTGAATGTTTGTAGTTCCTGTCTGGCTTAAGCTGCTGCCTGGTGAACAATTATGAGGGCTGTTACTTCTTGAGGGGTGAAATTTTCGGGTGGCCATTCAATTAACCCCAAATCATCATGGACGGCTACGCTCCTTTAAACGATACTCTGCTCAAACCAACTTGAACTTTGTATAATCACGGAGGATTGGTGTGTGACCAAGTTCAGCTAATGTATTGTAATAGTCATTGACGGCGGCTTTAAGGATGTACTCTACTTGCAGTTGTTAACCTCGACCTATATGCTCTGGCACACCTTTGTCATGGGACTGTATTAAAGGACATGTCCGTCGATGGCAGTGATGTGTACCACCATTACGGCGACATATAGAAAATGCACAGGATAGAGCTAACGACCAGTATCAAGGTATTGACACGTGACGAAGATACATGTTGGGGCAGGAGACAAGGATGAAGTGAGGCAGAGGACTAGTCCATAGCCGACACCATTAGCAGGCGGTTTTATATACCGCTTGACATTGAACTCCTCAAGAGCCACATGCCCTTCTACCAGAGTGCACTTGGTGACTGACTGGAATATGAGCTCACAGTCAACGCCTACATTCGTGTGTTTCACGCAATGGGTGACACCAACGCCAGCTACAAAATCAACGACATCTCTTTGGAGTATGACAGTTTTACTACATTCAGTGGCTGTTAGACCTGCTGGATGGTAGAGTTTCCATCACCAGTGTCCCAGCTTCAGAAGGTAGAGAAGCATGTGCCTAACCTGGCACTAAACGTCTTTGGCTGGAAAGGAGGAGTTGCTATCATACACTACATAAGTAAGCAGTCTGCAGATATTCCACGTATAAGCCTCATGCTGACAGAGAAGGATGACAAGTTCCAATACACACAGATCAAAGATCTGAACAGCATGCTGTATGATCAGAGTTACCACCAACACCGCAAGTTCTTATGTGAGCACTGCCGAGATGGCAATACCACTGACAAACTGCTCCAGGTGCACAAGCCTGAGTGCATGGGGATAGGGCAGGCTGCTGTGTGAGTTGACAGGCCAGAGGAAAGAGAAAACATTTTGTCCTTTCCAGGACAGGCTCATGCAGCTTGCATCGCCATGTGGTATCGACATATTCGAGTGCGCCAATATGGGAGACTAAAATGTCCTGTAGCTGTGCACAGACGTGGTGCTTCTGGCAGATGTGTGTGAGATATTCCGCAAGACATGTGTGCAGGCCAGGGCTGTCATGGGATGCACTGCTTTAGAGCACAGGTGTTTTGCTTGAGTTGCTCACCGACTATGACATGCACCTATTCATTTAGAAGGGCCTGCGCGCCACACTATAGCCAATAACCCATCTAGTAGGGCTTTGACAATGATAAGCCAACAAGCTACATCCAGTACCTCGACGATAACAACCTCTAAGGGTGGGCGATGAGCCAGCCCTTACCCACTGGGGCGATTGAGTGAATGGATCCTACAGACACAAGACCATCCGGACAATGCTACATTTAGATATATACTCAATGATGAATACCCTGCATTACATGCTGACGATAATGAGTATCCACTAGCGCCAGAGTGAATGTCTGCGCAGAATGAATTCCTGGGTGTACAGGGGAGCACCGCAGAGGTTCAGAACCTGGTGCCCAACCTTGGCAGCAAAGAACAAAATGTGACTCACTACAAGAATCTCAAGCTCTACCTATCACTTGGAATGCGGCTTACATGTTTAATCAGAGCCCCTCGATGGAGCCCTACATTTGCATGAACACAGACCTGCGTAAGGTTGCCACCAGCAGCTTTAAGAAGGATTTGTACAACTTCCTGTTTTGTAATACCAGGGAGAATCTCCAAAGGCGAATCAAAGTTAAGATTGTGCACTCGGCAGAAGAGATAAAATATACAGGCTTGTGGCCAGTCCCGTCTATGCTCGTCACTAAGTACTGGCTGGGCTTCAAACCCGACCTCTCCAAGCACCTGATGTATGACTTCTATTACAACATAATGAAGTCCAGATAAGGTAGCGACCTGTGCCTGCTATACACAGACACTGACTTGCTGCTGATGGAGATCTGCGCGGCTGACGTAGGAAGACGTGCAGACGGACCTCACCCACCTTTGACACCAGCAACTACTCGCCTGATCACGCAACACTTATAAGTAGGTCTTAGGCAAAGTGAAAGTTTGTGTCGGAGTATGTAAGCATGCGCCCCGTTGGTTGAATCAATTAAGGTGGACAAGAACCGCAACTCACATAATAGAAGGATTCTGTTTAATCGGTTTTGATGGCTCACTTGGATACCTGCGTTTTGCATTGTGGGTTAGGAGTCGTCCAGAAAATAACCCTCATAGATCTAACTTCAAGAACAACCCATTCCTCGTAGGTTTTTCTCTACCGATCTTTTATTATAAGGTTCTTAAATACTACGTTTAATACATTGCCCTCTGTAGGTTACCCATAGAAACATTGACGTCACGTAGCTACAGGACTTCCACGGATGTGTTCAGCCTTGGGCTAACCATTTGGGTACTGGAAACAGCCAATAGTCATGCGTCAACATCCGAACCTCTTTACAGCTTCGCACCGTTTTCCTACAGAGCAGCTGACGAACTGTCTACTGTCCATCTGAGTCGACACACACTGCCAAGAGCCGCTGATTGTCCGCTGAACATGGACAAGCTCATTCAGGCCTGCACGTCTTATCCCGCTTGTTGCAGACCGATCATGACAGAAATAGTGGCTTTTTTTGCGTAAGCATTTTATCTCCTGAGGCAACACCTTATGACCCAACGATTTATCATCTAACAATGATGAACCATCGCAAATAATCTGACACAACCATTCTGTTTGTATGCTACAGGGATCCTCAGAGCAAAGTCATCATCCTGCCTGATGACACAGCCGAGCCACCGAACGACTATGATACTCCCAATCCTCTTCACACAGAAAACACTGACGTCATGCGTCGACGAATCTCGCGTATGCTGCTTCAGAGCCGCGATGAGCAGTGCGACTTCTACACAATGGACGCCAGGCAATATACACATTCCATGTTAGCACAGGGAGACGTCATTTCTCCTGTTGAATACGACGTGCTGCCTCCATCATCTGAAGATGTCTCACAGCCACGGCTTAGCCGACTGCAATCAGTTTGGAAATATTTTGGGAAGAAGAATAAGAGAAGGAATAAGCCTTTTGTAGCACCAGAGTCTCTTGATGATTTAAGGGATTATGAGTATTGTCATTTGAGTATCAGTTCGGACGACGTGAATACGTATGAAGTCATCAACGATAAATGGTGTTACCATGGACAATCGGACAATTAATCCGAGAGTTTATGCAGCCCTGGTGGCGGCTGTGGCGCTACTCACACTGGTCGGTAGCAGCCACTATCCAGTACACGTATATAGTCCAACACCTATGCCATATCGGCCATCACTAACCAATACAAATATCAGCGTAGCTTACGCTGACTATTTTATACTCACAAAAGGGGGCGACGGCTAATAGCTATTGAACTCACAATACCTTCATGTTTTTTTTGTTTCTGTGTTTAACATACCTTAAGTTGGTATTGAAAGGTGTATGCTGTTTGACTATAAGCAAACATATCAAACTAGAGTTTGTAGTAATCTAAGTGCATTTATTTATCCCACAAGTCATGTACTTAAGAACAGACGGCAAACGTAATTCGAGAGAATAATGTGTATACAGCCGAACATTGTAACTTCCACTACAATCAGGCAGTGCTGATCCGTATTCTTCGAATATATTATACGCATTGCATCCTTGCTGTTTTACTATAACCGTTACGTCTGAATGGTTCCGGGAGCAATGTTCACAGTATACCGAACTTATATTTGTATACGTCTAAGCGATTGCATAAGTATCGATGAAATAAACAATAATTGATATTTCGACTTTGTAGTTGTGACCGTTGTGTCGCTGTAAGTATTGATGCCAATACGACTCTCCCGGCATTATACTCGGTCGACTTTGGCAACATTCACGTGGTCCATATCTCGTAGCTTACTAATGGCTTGTGCATTGGGTTTCTTTAGCACCAACGCGACTCAAAATTCACACACACCATGGTCCGTTGGTGGGGGAATCGACGTAGCCCGAATGCAAATGACATTTTTTGCTTAATGCGTCCGGTATATGTCCAATATGTCTATTGATTCTGACACATCAGTCATTGCAATTTCAAATAATAGACAAGCCTGATAGAGTCAAGCGTGCCATTATGATAAACGTTACGTTTATTGGGCTGCATTACGGTTTAAAATGATACAACGGCTGACCCAGGACCAGGTAGACCAGATTTCCACCGTGAACTTCGACTCGTATGCCCGGATGACTCCTTTGTTGACACAAATGCCAAGCTGGACCTACTCATATTGCGACATGTTACAGTAGTGGATATATCAAAAGCTCAGCATGGCAAGAAATTATCTTTCTTATCTAGGAGGTTTCGCAACACTAGAGTGGTACCACAAATGCATATCAAATCAATCAAGACCCATTATAAAATTAAATGCTGTCATCTTAAATGAGTAACATTCATTAGACGATCATATTGCAGCGTACTTTATTCACTTCATAAGTGAGGCCACCATTGTAACTGATGAATCGCAGACGATTAATTCATGGTGGTCTAACGATAGTAAAATCCAGCGGATAATTTAATTAAATGATTTGCGTCATTTTGGCTAACCAGAAACTAATTCAACAAGTAACGATAAGCTTCTTTTTGTTTTTCTAATGACATTTAGCACAGTGCGAGAGATTTGATTCTATATCATTGTACTTGCGAACGTATGTAACGTCCCATGCATTACAACACTCACTCTGCAGTGATGCACATGATCCCAAGCAAAACACAAATAGAAATATATGACCAGACTAGCATAGAAAATTCAGATACACATCCTGCCATCTGACAAGATAGCAAACATGAATTTCGACGTTTGTGCTATGGTAATTTTAAAGCAATAGACATATTACAAGGTATATAACACACATTGCTAGAAAATGCAAATCACCAAATTTGAGAAGTGCAAGTATGTATGTATGTATGTATGTATGTATGTATGTATGTATGTATGTATGTATGTATGTATGTATGTATGTATGTATGTATGTATGTATGTATGTATGTATGTATGTATGTATGTATGTATGTATGTATGTATGTATGTATGTATGTATGTATGTATGTATGTATGTATGTATGTATGTATGTATGTATGTATGTGTGTGTATGTATGTATGTTTGTATGTATGTATGTATGTATGTATGTATGTATGTATGTATGTATGTATGTATGTATGTATGTATGTATGTATGTATGTATGTTTGTATGCAAACAATTTTTGTTTCGCGATACAGGTCGCAATATTTAAAATATTTTAATTAGTTTTTCTTCAATCATTAGACGTCAATAATGCGCAGAACCCAGAGGATTTGACATTAAACTAAGGTCATCGAATAAGTGAAAATCTAGTAACTCGAATAACCCTGTTAATAATAGTCGGATTGTGACATAATATATATCATTATGTAGCTCATTCTAATTGCAAACCTTTTAATATATATGTGGCTATCAAACCAACATTTATTCCAAGCGCCTGAGGTCGAAAAATCGTGGTATCTGTCAAAATGTCACAAAAGTTTCATGAATATTTCGAACGCTTATAAAACATTCATTACATGTCCGATGGTAATACAAATTGGTTCACATGCTTTCCGCAGCACATTAAGACGTATCCTTACATATCATGGAGGTTGATGTCGTCACTTCCGGTTACAAAAGTTCAATGCTCAATACGGCCATGCTTTACTATTTTACTAAAATACAGTTTAAATATTCTAAATGTGTTATGTAATTGTAAACTTTTTCTAAATATACTTAATTGCAAATTATCCATCGTAAAGTAAATTGTAGCAGGTCGACAATTTCTGAAAGCCAAAATCTCTTAACTTCTTAATTTCGCAATTATTTCATAAATTATAATCCGATCATAAAAAAGTTAACATTTTCTAAAAGCTGTTTCAATTACCAAACTTTGATAATTGACATATTCAAAATATTCGTGCGTTGAGTTGAAAAAGCAAATTTCACTAAGTAAGTTTTCGTCAAATTTTCGATTGCTTATAAAATCGACAATATGCGTTCGACTGTCATATCAATTATGGGCCGATTCTGAAATTGTTCGAACTTTTTGATAGAGTTCGCCAAGTTCCATCATGTTTTCATGGGCCTCTTGTCTTAATGTGATTTGACACCTGATAAGAATGCAACACCGAATTACATACAAGGTCTTAGAAAACATTGGCTGGTATTAAAATATTGTTGGTAGAACTTTCTTCCCTAAGGCATATTGTTTGACATCAAAGCGATCGCTATTTTGCATATATATAAACAACTTATATAATGCTGCCGATGAGCGCAAACGTTAAGGGGTGATCTTACCACCTTCCATTCACCCAACCCATCCGATTCCGTCCTCACAGCCTGCCTTGCAGCGGATTAGTTTGCATATTATGCACTCCACAGAGCGTTCTAACATAATGAGAGCAAACCTGTTACTTGTCCTGACAATGCTTTCCCTTTCAGTCCATACATGAAGCATTTCATCCTCATCTCGTTAGTTGACTTGGATAAAGATTCTAAATGTATCCCATGGTTCATACAGGTCAGGCCAAACAAAATTCTAGGACTTTTCAAGGACTTTTCAAGTACCTCTGAACATATTTTCAAGAAACTTCTATCGGAGTAATAGTTCTACTGTCAATTTTTTTTAAAAACATTGCGCGCTGCCAACTCTGGTACTTCTCTCGTTTACACCTAAGAGCATTAAAAATATATTTTCCAGCCATCTTTGTATTCAATTCAGAGGAACTTCAGCGAAAAAAAATCACTCCCGCCGCCAAAGTGTAACAAACACTTTCAGTTTCAATTTTATATCCCGCGCTACGAGATGCGCATTAGCGATGCGCCTATGCAGCACTAAGCTTATTTAGTCGATAGAGGGCATTCTGCCAAGAGAGAAACAAGACGGGCGGCGAGCTGGTCATAGCGTGCGATTTCAATCATAATGACCAGAAGGAATAGCCTGTGGCACGATGGGTAGCCTGGCTCTTGCACGATAATGACTCGGCAAACTGGTAAGCGATAACAGAGCTCCCATTGCCTATTTGTCAAGCACCGTGCTCATTTTTCAATGACTTTTAAGGACTTGTGGGCATTGTTCAAGGAAAATGTTATTTTCAAGGACTTTTCAAGGTTCAGTGGAAAATCAAGGACTTTTCAAGGCCTGTGCGAACCTTGGTATCCGATCTTGCGCATGGTCTACTGGAATGTTTTGATAACTGTTGGTATTGAATTTGGTGTCTGTGTTATAAACCAGAAGAGATGTGGATGATGTGACGTTGCGATGAATTAATAGTATGTGATGATGAGCGATCACTGGGCCACTGAGATTTATTATGCATGATATATCAGTATTGTGACAATTGGTAACTGTATGAAGGAAGGTTTTGTTTTCTTGTCCATGTTTAAAGTCGAGACGGTCGTATTCTTGGCATGACAAAACTCTAAGGCGCATATGCGTAAGTCCGGGGATAGCCGACCACAATGCAACGCAGTCTGTACGCTCATCACACCACTTCAAGGTGTTTCAGATCATGTGTTTCAGGTCATGTGCTGACGATATTTGGTCCCTGCAAGATGTTAGTTCACGACGCCGGTAGTGACATTTGATGTTCTGAATATTAGTTCAGAATATTAGCATTCGATATGACCGGGTGAACAGCTACGTTGAGAAACGAATCGTCTGCCAGGCTGATAATGCTGAGCCCAATATAGCTGGAATTGAATTGATATATATATATATATATATATATATATATATATATATATATATAGATAGAGAGATATATATAGAGATATATATATATATATATATATATATATATATAGAGATATATATATATATATATATATATATATATATATATATATATATATATATATATATATATAATATATATATATATATATATATATATAAACATATAAATATATATATATATAAATATAAATATATATATATTATATATACATATATTTATATGTATGTATGTTTGTATATATATATATATTATACATATATGTATATATATATATAAATATATAAATATATATATATGGCTACTTGATCCATATTAAGTACGTGAATTCAGACGTTTAATGGCGATAGATCACATGGTATATTGATATTCTCAAGAAGTCGTAGGATGAACGACTAACCAGGATATTCAATTGCATTTATTCCATAAACAAATCTTAATATGTTGCGTAGTTCTGAGGTTTGCTTTCTGATAAAGAGGCAAGTCACAATTGTTGATGTCGAGTGGATTTCATCGATTGTCATATGTTTGGGGGCTGCAGAAAGTGTGAGTATGGCGGAAACGAAGACACTGAATTCATTCTCCTTTGGCTGGTTATAGTTGGATTTATGCACGGAGAAGTCGTTTCGGAAAATGCTCCTTCTGTGATGCCTGGTTGTTTTATCATCATCAGCAGCGCACTTGTTTGGTGTACCGCGAATTACTAATGCATACCGACAGGCAATGCCTTAATGAACAAAAGTAGACGGTGGTCCATTTTAATGGTGCAATAGTCCGTTTGTAACCCAAGAGTGATTAATTGATGGTGGTGTTTGCATTAACCTAGCAAATTGAAATTCATGATAATGTTTGATCTCTTGAGTATACCAGTACCATTAACCTTGGTATAGCTAATATATTGTGATGAAAGGGCTTTTCGGCAGCTTCGACAAATATTGACGATATAGCTTCAGATAACATCATCGTTGATGTGAGGACTTAGATTACCGGGATTCTTTGCTTACATTTCATTGCCTAAGATTACATAACTACGCAACCGACATCGAGCTCATATTCTTTGATGTGCGACTTTCAAGAGGTCAATAGCGACAGCTTTATTCTTAAAAGACCATTGTAGATAGGGAACACAAGCTGTACGCTTTGGTTACGAAGCGAATCCGGTTGCAGCATACAAGAGAATTAATGTCGACCTTGACCAATTGCATGTAAGGACGCTGAGAGATCAATGCAGCTCACTTAGATAAGCACGAGGTCAATCAACAACAATTAAATATCCCACAAGATGACCTTTACCTGAGGTGTGATGAGCGTAAAGACTGGATTTCGGGCACGTCTTTCCACTGACTTGCGCCTAATGCAGTTGTACTTAATAGCTTTGTCCTGCGCCGAATGCAACCGTCTCGACTTTATACACGGCCAGAAAGTTATTAGCAGTATCTGGATGCAGTTTGTATAGGCAAAAATTATCGTTATACGACCACGCAGCATCACTGAAATCGAACATATCCGCATCACGACAATAACGGAGTCACAAGGGTACTAACTTAAGATTCAGCGCAGATGTCATTTTTATTATATCAGCCTTATCATGTTATTTCGTTGAATATATTAAAACAGCTACTTATTCTTTCGCGTCCTCTGCAAAGAATGCCAATTATAGACAAAAAGTAATATATGTTTCTCAAGGCTAGGATGTCACAAGACGTCTGAGTAGATATCTATATTACTGTCATTTTTATTATATCAGCGTGAGTCTTATCATGTTATTTCGTTGAATATAGTAAAACAGCTATTCATTCTTTCGCGTCCACTGCAAAGAATGCTAATTATAGACAATAAGTAATATATGTTTCTAAAGGCTAGGATGTCACAAGACGTCTGAGTAGATATCTATATTACTGTTCGACCGGAGCTAGGATATCAGTTGCAAATACCACATGCACGGAATGGAAGGAGATCAAGCTACCTCGCTGACGATTAGACCTGGAGGGATGTAGTAGCATGGATGTACACCACACACATGTATTCTGGCATTAAACTACGGAAACAGTTTCCATACAACTGATACCCGATTGGTCTGTAAAGTTAATATGTTTCGAGCCCTCGTAGCATGGAGGGAATGTTTCCACAACTGACACTCACAGCCCTTACTTAGCCTCGAGTAGCCATACTTGGCATAAAATACACTGTCGAGTCGATGAATACATCCTATGTTTTTTTTTTGTCTGACGTGAGAAGGCGACTCGGGCTCGCTAACAAGGTTAAATGAAATCTCACTAGGTGGCGAGATGCTTAAATTGGCAATATCCCATTTATTTACATCATATGGATCAGCATCACATACCAGTGCCTCATCCCGGATGCATCACCTTCTGCGGAGAGGTTGATAACCAGTTGAATTCATGGAACATTGCCTTCGCATATTGCGTTGTATTTGTCTTTCTATGATGCTGTGTAAAAGATGCACAGTGACGCCGATAAACTCTTAAATGAATTCTGTATATTTCACCATCAATTGTTTTACCTTGGCTTTCATTGGTTAGCCTTATAGCAACAACTAATGTGGCACGTGATACAGCGTGCACTTAGAGGACACCTTCATGCGGCACTACCAAAACACGAGAACAGCCCATTGGACTGTTGTTTATTTCGACGTTATGAAGTATTCTTATGGGACGCCGACTCCGATTTTCGATATGCCATGAATTCATGTGCATTACAGCATTGTCCTGACTAGGATCTGAGAAATTGGGCGCCGACTGGCTTAATAATCACAGGCTACTGTTCATCTTAAATGTAAATGTTTTTCAGCCACGGAACGTCTGCTGAGAGTTCAAACGATTCTTCCCTGATGATTGGTATAATGACTCATCTGTCAATTGAAACCCCACATTGATGTTCTGCTGCATGATATAAGTCTACGCTGGACTGGTTATTTCTCTAGTTCACAAGACCACAACCCGGCCATTTCCAATGACAGCTCCTTATGTCTGTAATGAACGCACCAGGTTTGTTTTCAGGCCAATTCGGCTGTGGCAATTGGGCATTTGTAGATTCAATGTCATTTTGCCGTATTGATAATTCACCAAATAACGAAGATTACTGCAATACCAAATTACTGCAACAGGTCATACCGACGGCATATATTACATTGCATCACTGGTTAGACAACATATATCGAAAATAATCGACCATATGGCGAACCAATAACTCAGACCATCCCGTCAGTGGTAATTTGTCTTGTCAATTTAAAATCCATTAATTTTTAAAATGTTGTCATTCGTCTGATATCCCAAGCAGGAGCTATTTATTCGAAGTTGTATTTTTACCGCCATCAGTAATGTAATGTCATGGTCATGATATAGTGGCATCAGGAATCCTGCTGTTGCAGTTCTGCGTTCAATAACCACTGCATGACGCCTGCATATTGTGACCGCAGGCTGCATCTACAGAACGAAGCTGCTCCGCAGAGCTGCTAAATCGAAAACCACCTATCCAGCAGCAACGTAATGCAGAATAATCAGATGATCTGTTAATTTTGTTGATTATTCCATTAATTAAGGTGGTGCTAACTTGAGGTGATAGCTGTTATGAATGACAACTTACACCTAGTCAGACAGAGTGGCCATTGAGCTGGATGAACGTAGGGGCCAGGTAACATTCACCCGATATACACAAGCGTAGTCAACTATCACTTTGGTTTATATGAGGATTGTGTTGCCCGGGTTATTAGAAATGAGGCTGTTTGATGCTGATATTAGTTGTACCTAGTGCAGAGAATGTTACCGATGATGATGATGATAATGATGATGATGATGATGACGATATATGTATTCCCTCGCTGTGTAAGCGGGGGCGTATTTAATGGCGGTCGTTGCATTAGTTTATCATATGAATATCTCACGGGAACATCAGATTGAAATTGTGAGCAATCTATAGCCGGGTTATGATCACTTGGCCCCATGATATATACGTACTTAGAGACAAATGATCAACGTAACATGGTTTGTCGACGAATAATAATGTGAATAATAAATCAAGCGCACAATTACCTATGCTGAGCTGATATATCTAGGAAAAACCAATATCCAGTCGCAGCTCAGATATTCATAAGAGCAATAAATTACAGTGTTGATCGCCTCATTCTGCTGAAAAATTTCGTGCACATGTGGGGGTTATGGAAGAAAATAAAAAAACGCACCAACTTGAGGGAATATTTGATAGGCGGCGTTTTGTGCCGTTTTGTCGCAGCTCACCACAAAAGGTATATCACAGTGAATGCATAAGTCGGTCACTTCGTGGGGCGATGATAAAATACAAACCAATGGAATCGTGAAATGTGTAACATACAGGTGTTATGATATCAATATATATATATATATATATATATATATATATATATATATATATATATATATATATATATATATATATATATATATATATAAATGTATATAATGACGATAACAACCACGATAACAACCATTCGTGGACAAATTTTTATAATACATTTTTGTATGCTATCATTATGAACCATTGGTAGCATTTCACGATCTAAATCAATGTTGTAGATTGACGAATAAGGAGAAAAAATACGGAAAGTTTTCGGTAATGAAATTTTAAAAAAATCAAATATTTAAATTTTTTTCAAATAAACTTATCCAGCACACATGATTAAACATTCTTAAAGTCGGCAACTTGGGTCGAAGTTTATACGGTTGTATGGAAGATATTGAGGTGTGCGAGTTATGTCAACGAATGGTTAGTTGTTAAAATGTTATTTCGCTATTATATTCAAAATCCAAAGAAATCACCCGTGAAAAATTATCTTTGTACGTTACTAACATTAGACTCTCATATTCGAATGGTCAAATGAAAATATTCTCAATTATTTTTGAAACAAATGTGCGTTGACTTAATGTGGACATACTGGTATATCCTTTCGGGGACCAAAGTCAACGAAAGGTTGTCGGTTTGTCCACTAAAGGTCGCGTTCGTGATAATATATATATATATATATATATATATATATATATATATATATATACATATATATATATATATATATATATATATATATATATATATATAATGTGAATAATAAATCAAGCGCACACATATATATATATATATATATATATATATATAAAAATATATATATATGTATATGTATTTACATATGTATATATATATTTATGTATATATATATTTATATTCATACATATGTGACCCATACAGACGTATATATATATACATATAGTAATAAATGTATATATATATTTATATATATATATAACGAAAGTGCGACGCAAATATGACTAAGAAGCACCAAAGAGTAAGGTTATTTCTAGTTAAAATGTAGTACTTATAGTTTTATAATTACAACGAGAAGATGACAGCGCAAATAATGTATTATATGACCACGATATGCTTCCGTTTTTTTGTTTACCTTACCTTGATATGCTGCCTCTCGACCTTTACCAGGCCATGATATGCTGCCTTTTGACCCCTACCAGGCCATGATATGCTGCCTTTTGACCGTTACCAGGCCATGATATGCTGCCTTTTGACCTTTTCCAGGCCATGATATGCTGCCTTTTGACCTTTACCAGGCCATGGTATGCTGCCTTTTGACCTTTACCAGGCCATGATATGCTGCCTTTTGACCTTTACCAGGCCATGATATGCTGCCTCGTGACTTTTAGATGGCTTTTCATTTTAAACAAACCAACTAACCACACGGAATTCGGATTTATCGAACTCAAATGGCAATAGTGCAAACCTATGTCTCGGACCATGTCATAAATAACGTCACATTAGTTAGCTTACAAGATATGGCTGTTGATCCTGATATCCTATCAGAGTCAGCATGTTATCTTACTCCAGTTCGTCATCATAAACGCTGTGCTATTATGTTCCATTAGATTGCTATAGCCTGGTGTATACGAAACAAGTCTGTAATGCTGCCAAGCCAATCGCCTCATCATAACGGCAAGACTCTCACATGTTCATGAAGATGAGCGCCCTAATTTGAATGGCACCTGGAGGAGTATTCGTTCGTGACATGTACCATGAGTACGGGGTCTGTACCTTAAGATACAAGAACAAAAGGTATATCACAGTGAATGCATAAGTCGGTCACTTCGTGGGGCGATGATAAAATACAAGCCAATGGAATCGTGAAATGTGTAACATACGGGTGTTATGATATCAATATATATATATATATATATATATATATATATATATATATATATATATATATATATATATATATATATATACATATATATATATATATATAAATGTATATAATGACGATAACAACCATTCGTGGACAAATTTTTATAATACATTTTTGCTATCATTATGAACCATTGGTAGCATTTCACGATCTAAATCAATGTTGTAGATTGATGAATAAGGAGAAAAATAAAGTTTTCGGTAATGAAATTTTAAAAAAATCAAATATTTAAATTTTGCAAATAAACATATCCAGCACACATGATTAAACATTCTTTCGGCAATTTGGGTCGAAGTTTATACGGTTGTATGGAAGATATTGAGGTGTGCGGGTTATGTCAACGAATGGTTAGTTGTTAAAATGTTATTTCGCTATTATATTCAAAATCCAAAGAAATCACCCGTGAAATTTTATCTTTGTACGTTACTTACATTAGACTCTCATATTCGAATGGTCAAATAAAAATATTTTCAATTATTTTTGAAACAAATGTGCGTTGACTTAATGTGGACATACTGGTATATCCTTTCGTGGACCAAAGTCAACGAAAGGTTGTCGGTTTGTCCACTAAAGGTCGCGTTCGTGATAATATATATATATATATATATTTATATATATATATATATATATACATATATATATATCTATATATATACATATATATATATAAATATATATATGTATATGTATTTACATATGTATATATATATTTATGTATATATATTTATATTCATACATATGTGTATATATATATATATATATATATATATATATATATATATATATATATATATATGCACATATTGACCCATACAGACGTATATATATACATATAGTAATAAATATATATATATTTATATATATATAACGAAAGTGCGACGCAAATATGACTAAGAAGCACCAAAGAGTAAGGTTATTTCTAGTTAAAATGTAGTACTTATAGTTTTATAATTACAACGAGAAGATGACAGCGCAAATAATGTATTATATGACCACGATATGCTTCCGTTTTTTTGTTTACCTTACCTTGATATGCTGCCTCTCGACCTTTACCAGGCCATGATATGCTGCCTTTTGACCCCTACCAGGCCATGATATGCTGCCTTTTGACCGTTACCAGGCCATGATATGCTGCCTTTTGACCTTTTCCAGGCCATGATATGCTGCCTTTTGACCTTTACCAGGCCATGGTATGCTGCCTTTTGACCTTTACCAGGCCATGATATGCTGCCTTTTGACCTTTACCAGGCCATGATATGCTGCCTCGTGACTTTTAGATGGCTTTTCATTTTAAACCAACCAACTAACCACACGGAATTCGGATTTATCGAACTCAAATGGCAATAGTGCAAACCTATGTCTCGGACCATGTCATAAATAACGTCACATTAGTTAGCTTACAAGATATGGCTGTTGATCCTGATATCCTATCAGAGTCAGCATGTTATCTTACTCCAGTTCGTCATCATAAACGCTGTGCTATTATGTTCCATTAGATTGCTATAGCCTGGTGTATACGAAACAAGTCTGTAATGCTGCCAAGCCAATCGCCTCATCATAACGGCAAGACTCACTTCGTGGGGCGATGATAAAATACAAGCCAATGGAATCGTGAATCAACATACGTTGTATGATATCAATATATATATATATATATATAATATATATATATAGTTATATATATAATGAATATTATATAAAATAATATATATATAAATGTATATTGACGATAAAACCATTCGTGGACAAATTTTTAAATACATTTTTGCTATCATTATGAACCATTGGTAGCATTTCACGATCTAAATCATGTTGTAGATTGATGATAAGGAGAAAAATATTTTCGGAAATTTTAAAAAAATCAATTTGGGTAAACATATCCAGTGATTAAACATTATTTCGGCAATTTGGGTCGAAGTTTATACGGTTGTATGGAAGATATTGAGGTGTGCGGGTTATGTCAACGAATGGTTAGTTGTTAAAATGTTATTTCGCTATTATATTCAAAATCCAAAGAAATCACCCGTGAAAAATTATCTTTGTACGTTACTAACATTAGACTCTCATATTCGAATGGTCAAATCAAAATATTTTCAATTATTTTGGAAACAAATGTGCGTTGACTTAATGTGGACATACTGGTATATCCTTTCGGGGACCCAAGTCAACGAAAGGTTGTCGGTTTGTCCACTAAAGGTCGCGTTCGTGTAATCGTATATATATATATATATATATATATATATATATATATATATATATATATATATATACATATATATATAAATATATATGTATATGTATTTACATATGTATATATATATTTATGTATATATATTTATATTCATACATATGTGTATATATATATATATATATATATATATATATATATATATATATATATATGCACATATTGACCCATACAGACGTATATATATACATATAGTAATAAATATATATATATTTATATATATATAACGAAAGTGCGACGCAAATATGACTAAGAAGCACCAAAGAGTAAGGTTATTTCTAGTTAAAATGTAGTACTTATAGTTTTATAATTACAACGAGAAGATGACAGCGCAAATAATGTATTATATGACCACGATATGCTTCCGTTTTTTTGTTTACCTTTCCTTGATATGCTGCCTCTCGACCTTTACCAGGCCATGATATGCTGCCTTTTGACCCCTACCAGGCCATGATATGCTGCCTTTTGACCGTTACCAGGCCATGATATGCTGCCTTTTGACCTTTTCCAGGCCATGATATGCTGCCTTTTGACCTTTACCAGGCCATGGTATGCTGCCTTTTGACCTTTACCAGGCCATGATATGCTGCCTTTTGACCTTTACCAGGCCATGATAAGCTGCCTCGTGACTTTTAGATGGCTTTTCATTTTAAACCAACCAACTAACCACACGGAATTCGGATTTATCGAACTCAAATGGCAATAGTACAAACCTATGTCTCGGACCATGTAATTCCGGAGCTTGTAACCAGACTCTCTCTCCATGCTCTCATTAGTGACATGCAAACAACTACAATGAGGGAACGCTTTTACCCTAAACGAGGGATGACTACGTTTTTACGGTAGAGGAACATTAAAGGTAGCAAGTTCAAAGGGCACCACCATCAAAACGGGAGTTCCCGCAAACTGAAGAGTTACTAGCGACCAGCTTATAATACTGAGTTTATAATACACGACTTAGTCACCAAAAACAGCGTAACTAGCAAAACTCTATTTGTCATAAATAACGTCACATTAGTTAGCTTACAAGATATGGCTGTTGATCCTGATATCCTTTCAGAGTCAGCATGTTATCTTACTCCAGTTCGTCATCATAAACGCTGTGCTATTATGTTCCATTACCTGGCTATATCCTGGTGTATACGAAACAAGTCTTTAATGCTGCCAAGTCAATCGCCTCATCATAACGGCAAGACTGTCACATGTTCATGAAAATGAGCGCCCTAATTTGAATGGCACCTGGAGGAGTATTCATTCATGACATGTACCACGAGTACGGGGTCTGTACCTTAAGATACAAGAACAAACCATCATCCTGGGCCGGATAAAAAACGAATTGAGGTGGAGGATATCAGCTGCCACCAATGAGCAATGACCAAATTGAAGCCCACGGCATTATGTTGATAATGTTCATGTTTTTACATCATATATTAGGCCCTGTCTGCAAATGTATGTATGTGATGATATCTAAATTCTGTGCTACTGTTGTGCTGGCTATTCAAAGAAAAGGCGTCAATAATCATGGGATATGCTTGTCTCTCAAAAGGGTCAGCAATCAAGCTACAGCACCTCACACCTGCGTCCACGTGGTATGTTGCCGCTGTGGGAATGAGGCTATTTGGACCGACCGATTGATGTTTTGTGATCATGCTCCAATACTCATAAGCTCCATCGATATCGGCCTCCATCATGTCAATCAAGCATACTTGACTTATGCCTAAAAATACCATATCAATGGCTTTTATATTATTTGTTATAGCTTTCTGTCGTCTTTTAAATCACAATGTTTCCAACAACCCACTTGGATAAGTCATAATCTATGCAAGAATCTGATGAGGTTAAGCTAAACTGCTGTTGACCTCAACTTTTGCACTTAGGATAATCAACAGAAACATAGCGGTGTTCATATCAGACAGAGGGAACATTTCGAGCCCACAACAGGAAGGCAATGGAAGGTCATGTGGAGCATCTGGCAAAAGCAAGGTAATCAACATCGGTCTATACAGGACTAACACGAGGTCTAACGCGGACGGCATCCATTGTGGAATGTAATCTAAGAAACCTGGCACATCACAAACTGTCGACGAATCCCCATACAACAATGCAGACATATATACAATGGAAGCCAACCAGTGCTCACCACACACACACACACACACACACACACACACACACACACACACACACACACACACACACACACACACACACACACACACACACACACACACACACACACACACACACACACACACACACACACACACACACACACACACACACACACACACACACACACACACACACACACACACACACACACACACACACACACAGCCAATCAACCAATCATTCACACCTATGACATAAAGTTATGCTGTCTGACCTAAGACATGGCTGAGTCAAACATGGACAAGTCACGTCGTTTGAGGCTGGCATAATAAGATAACAATAACTGAAGTGGACGCCAACGAAAAAAGTAGCTATTTGATTGGGTGTTATGAAAAAACGCGAACAGACAAAAGAGCAAGTTGATATAATAAAATGGTATCTGCTCTGAGTCTCGAGCTGGTAATTTTTCCACTCTTTACCCTGATTCCGAGGCGAGCGGAGAACAATGCGACTGGACAACATTACAGGAATCTTTATACTGCCCCATATCTACCTATTGCTGCATAATAAACTGTGCTAGTTAAGCGCACGTGCGGTGTTACTGTGATATAAATCACCAGCCCTGCATAATCCGGGAATGGTTTCTCTCTGCAAGGTTAATTGGACACCGTCCTTAGTCTCCTCTACTTCATGTGGTTACAAAACATTATATATTATGACCCATAACACAGAATAATCAGAGAGTTTGGAAATCACGTTGATGATTCCATTGATTGAGATAGGGATGTGTAACGAAGAAGGTTAATATCAGCAATTTACACTTACAATCAGTTAGTCTGGAATGTTACACTCATGACATGTATCTGCACATCGAGTGTAGAATTTGTTCTATCCAGTTCGCCCCTGTGATAATGGCAAACACCGTTGTCTGAAGCTGGCTTCATCCGACATTTGCAAATTGCTCATTACTTTCCTTATAAGGTGTTGTAATGTACCATGTCCGGCAGTGCTGGTACTTTGGGTTCAGCACATCTAAAACCGGCTGAAGTTAATTGGTTTCCATCATTGTCAGCAGTCCTATATCACTTGCATGCTGCTCACTATCTCCATATATAGTTAAAACTGTTGACCTCGCTATGCATTAACGCGTCGAAAAAACTTTTGGAAGGTTCAGACAATAGTCACCATCACCTGAATTATACCACTTGGTATAATCATCATCCATCATCATCATCATCATCATCATCATCATCAATCATTTTTCATGACAACAAATCACCACCATCACCTGAACATATTTTTATGACAATAATCACCATCACCTGGAACTATAGCACTTGGTATAATCATCGCGGCGGTCATCGATATCGTTTTAATCATCATTATGGTCATCATTATCGTTCTTTAACAATCTTCATTATCCTCATTAGCATCATCATCATCATCGTGATCATCATTATTCTCATCATCTTCAGCATGATCACTATCATCATTGATATTACCATCATCTTCAGCGTTGTTAATTGCAATGCACTAGTTCGTCCATGAGTCTACTCAATCAACAAACGTCGATTCCCTTTGCGTAGGAGTACAAACCGACCTACACCCCATATATGAGAAGCAACAAAACATTTGGCCACTGGCTCATAAACTGAGTTGAGAAAGTATAATAAATAAATTCTCACCCGACAGTCTTCTTTATGCCCTGAATTTACTCACACTCCCTGACTGACTCACCCACCCACGCACTCAACAAATCACCCGCTCACCCACTTACCAATCCACTCACCCACGCATTCACCGACTCACTCACCCACTCACTCAATCCCCAGATCAGTCTATCACTCACTCATTCATGCCCACATTTTCTCACTCATTCACTTACTCGCTTACTCGGTCATACACACTCACTCACTCACTCACTCGCTCGCTTATTCATTCATTAATTCACTCACTCATTCACACACTGATCACTCAATCACTCGCGCATTCGCTCACTCACTCATACTCTGACTCTCTGACTCACTCTCTCCTTCAATATCCACGTTAACCAGCGTGACACTACCATCTGGCGTTCTTCCAAAAATATTTAAGATATCACTAAAACTGGAGGTAGCCCCGGTCGGACGGTAGTATAAATATATACCGTCCTGCTCGAGGCGGCGCTATCGAGCAATGAGCGTTATATTTCGAGTGTCCATACCTTCTCATCAATGTTGTGTTCTTATAGTACTTGTATTTGTCTAGAATCGAGATGAAAATATTTCATAGACCAGTTGAAATCCAGTCTGAAATCATCAACTGCTGTGCGTAATGTCTAATACTTTCGGTTGTGCCCATACACTGGCAGTAGTCATGTGCTGATAATGTCTGGCCTATTTAGTCTCTCCTTGTCAACTCGACCACTCTGATGAAATCACAACTCCAAGGTTCACAAGATGAGCAACAGCAAAATGATAGCAAAATGTATATGCATCTTACATACCGATATAAGCACTGTTTTTGGGGGGTGTCACACAACTATATATACGCCTCAGGATAGAGGCTGCTTGACCGTAGAATCATTATACGCAGCTCTGGAAGCGATGGATTAAGCGATAGCACGGCGCTATAATATTTCAGAATGAACTCGGCCTGTATTCACCAACCGTTGAGTTTGAGTCTTAACTAATCTTTTTGTGTCCTAACTTTAGTCCCTTCACCTTTGCCGCTCACCAATCCACATTGACAGTGAGACGCACCATGACTTCGCATTAACAAACATAGCGACAGTAATTAAATCATTGTCTTTAACCGCTCGCTTTAAGCCACATTTTCACGGACTGATAAAACATACCAATTCCGTTTTATATCTTGGTATCTGGCGCCCTGAGGTTGACTCTAGATCATGCTCCAAACGCGTTCCACATCCCCTACCAAAAACAAATCATCTAAAAGCTTGAACTTACGTATTAAACGTCTTATAGCTCTGTCAACTGCTTGAGTGCGCTGCTCCGGGGAATGAAATCAACTACTCGCGCGATATCACTGTCTTTTTACTCTACGCTACTGAACACGCTGCCCCGCTGCCGCCTTAGCATTATGTGATTTGCCAAATCGTACCGGGGAGGTGTTGATGCAATAATGAAAACCACCTGGCATCACTATAGGACGCGCGAAAACTGTTCGCCTGCTGGTCCTATGGACTCGAATGGGTAAATCACTGGGTTTCCATCGGCACTTACGTAGGTCCCTGGCCTGGGTTTCCGAGTGCCCTGCAATGGCTTGCATCCCACCATTTACTGGTACTAGGAACTATTCACTTCCATTCTATCAGATGTTGAAATATTTTAGCACATTCAGTCATATGTGCTAACAATTCAGGTGTCAGTATTGCTAGACGTTCTACCTTCTTGGTATTTGGTACTATTTTGGTAAATATCACTAACAGAATGTAAGTAATTGGATACTGCACTGTTATTTATAAAATTATAGTATGTTATTATTCAACATCAGTGAGCAAAAATGAGAAAATCGGACTTAAAGTAATGTAAAAGTTTTACGGGTCTATTTGTAGCCTCCTTTTTGTGCTATCGTCCGCACCATTTTCCCAATATTGACCCTTATTTGGACAAATATCATGCAAAAGGTAAAATAAAATCTATATGTTTAATTACCTATGTCCAATTGCTGTATAGAGGAGAATATAAATGCAAATTATTTTGTCTGTAAATCAAATGCCTCGTATCTAAAAACTTATTTCAATATCATGAAATGGGATATATGTGTTTATTTACTGCTAAGAGTGTCATGTACATTAAAAATTAACTAGTATCTCTAACTTACCCTTACATTGGGAAGCATAAGCTATGACTGACTTCATTAATCATAGAATGAACGAATGTTTGTACACATAAACCCTCTAGATTATAATTGTGGGAAACACCCACTCACTATTGGCCATTAATAGCTCATTACTACCAGCTGTTGTAGCAGCGTTGTTTTTGCTGGTCCCCACTAATAAAACGCTCTCAAATTATCGTTCGCCTTGCCACCGCCACTCTCTTCCAGATATCATGGTTCGGAGCACTGAGTGACTCGAGCGCCTATGCTAATCCGCCGCGCTAAGACTTCATAAGCGATTCAGATACAAAAAATCTCTATAATCCAATCTTCCATGACCCAGTTGAATGTAGCGCCTTAACTTCCCAAACCCCTTCCGCATTCTACACCATCATGGACGCGACACTGCTTTTACAATCGTCTTGCACAGGGGTAACAGCAGCTGTCCCGGCTATTATACTAGCGCCATTGACATCACTGATAAGCGGCCCACCATTATCAATGGGAGACCGCGTTGCGGTTTTCTCCGAGAGGTGGCGGCACAGAGCAATGCAGTCCCAAGCTCGACCGGAAGTTATCAGTTTATGCGCTTACTTCGCCGTTTACGCGTAAGTACAAGTGAAATACTTGATGGTGACGAAATATAGGGTAAAGCTGTCAATGCGATGTGCGTAGCGGACGAGCATCTCCGAAACGCTGTGAAACGAGCCGACCGCCGACGGACAACTGGCCAAGTCGAGATCAAAGAGACCCAGGTATACAGTTTTCTAGGCCACTTTTTCTACGTACAAGAACCGTAACACAATGAAGGTGGTGGTGGGTGCTACACCAGGAGGCCTTGTATCCTATGTGTCTTCCTCTTATGGCGGCGCAACCAGTGACAGGCAGGTGATGGAAAGGAGCAAACTACCAGAAATGTGTGACCAGAGAGAGTGGTGCAGAGAGACCGGAAGATCTCCAGCAAGAGGTTGCACATTGAGGGGATAATAGGATTGGGAAAAACCTTCAAAATATTGGTGTAACCTATGATCCACTGTGAGGTCCAAGTTTCCTCTGACATAATCTTTGTTTGTTATATGTTATGTAACTTTCGGCAGTGCATCGTCCCCACAACTGCCTAAGGTGAAGTTTAGTTTTTGTGAAGTGTGACTGTGTATGTTTTTAAGTCTATCCCACTCAGGGTGTGATATAATATGAATCTCAATGAAAGGTGATATGTAGTAGTCTTTTTATACCATGTGCCTTATAATGTAATCTGTAATAACCTAAACGTGAATACTGTTGAAGATTTTTTCCCCCACCCTATTCATGGTTGTCCCTTTCATTGAATAAGTGACTGTGGAACCCCCAATGGGTTAATTGTTTATTATTCAATTAAAACACTTAAAACAATTTTCAAGTTTTAAGAGTTTATTATACATTCCACCACATGCAATATTCAGGTAAATGGTTCCTTAAAGAAAGAAGAAATCAGTGCACGAGACTACTCAGTAAGAGAAATAGTAAAAAACATTGAATCAAATAAAGCATCTTTGAAATAGTCCCTGAAAAACACCTCTAACTTTGAAATCATAGTAGTAATAAACTCATCGTCACGGGTAACTTGAACAATCTCCATACTCTGAGACGTAAACACCACAAGATGACATTGTTGACTTTTCGTGCAAAACAACTGGCCCTGAATTTGGTAATAGTAGTCATGCTGGCTTTAAGGGTGAGCTGGTTGTTCTCATTGACCAGGTTTGGCACTGTGACACGTTTGTCCCTGGTACTGTAGGCACACTTGACCTCAACAATCTTGTCATCAGACACAACCCAATCTGGTGAGCACGCGAGGTAGGGGTGAGTTTGGGACACTACAATCCCACATAGCTTGACTTCGGTCCCAGTCAACTCAGCATATTCCTCAGAGCCGCAGGCTCATTACGGCTACCGAGGTCAATTGCTATGGCCCGAATCTGGTTGACGCGGGTCAGCGACTTCGCCATACGGACCAAATCTGTTTTGATAGTTGCTTTGCATATCCTGCCAAACTGGGAGTTCAATTCTTTGCCCGCTAAGAATCGCTTCTTCAGCTCTAATTTCAATTGATGTAAGGTCAGACGGCCGTACTTATCCATCAGCTATAATTTGCTCCAATGTTACCAACGATATAACTCCAAAGGTTGCAATCAAAAATAAGGATGTTGCGCAACCTTCTATGGTAAATTGTGTGTATTAGAATACCGGAAGCGGGCGAGGGACCGCATTGCTCCGTGGCGCCGCGTAGCGGATTAAAACTCGAGGTCTCTCATTGGGCTGACACATCAATCATGGTTCTGTATGTGTTGCCCACATAAACATTTATATTCAATCGCCCACATGATATTTGTGGTTGAAAGACATTCTTGTTGGTGACACGGGTGTTCCCAGATTTAAACCAAGCTCGGCGTGGAGTAAGCAGCGTACATGTCCCCGAAACGATGCTGCCGGTAACTCCGCCGACTGTTACCACGTGTTCCTGCGTACACTGCTTGTTAAAATGTTGCTCTTATTTGGGAGCCGAATCAAAGAGTTTGTAGCTACACTAAGAGGGCTCACTTCGAATGGCGATCGCTTACCTAATTATAATACACATGGGAATACTGGGCTGACGTCACTGTGATTGTTGAGTGCGGGAAAAATGTCTTTTCACGGAGCCTTGCCACTGCCAAAACACATCGCACATTAGGCTTATGACTAGCGAATATAGCAAGTACTCTACTAAATAAATGTCAACTTGATAAATTATGGAAAACAGTTCATCTATAACAGCCTCCGCGAAGTTTACGATCATGGATCGTTCATGTCCGCCCTATGTCCACATTGTGGTAGTTTTAGATTGTCAATAAATGTCTGAAGCGGGGGAACTGACCTGGGGTGGACATAATAATTTTTGGCATGTCAGGGGGATGTGAAGGTTTTGAGCGATTATGAGCTGTGTTGCTACACTGGTTTAACATACTAACTGGGTAACGAGAGGAAATTTCTAAAAGGGTCTGCATTGGGGATTTTTGTTTAAAGCAGTTATGGTCGACTGGCTTTATCACTCAAATGGCTACTTTGAGCGCACGACAAGTGGTTCATATGTTGTTTGTTTAAGGGCACAGGTGTTCCGTCAGTTGCTCGGGTCGTATACCTGGTGTGTATTAAACTGGGGTAAACGGCGCTGTCGTTTTACTTGCCGCTGACTACTCACACCTTGCCAACGCCCAGCTCAAAGTAAGTACATCTTCTCTTGTGAGGTCATGCACTGTCAGTTATATATCGTTCACAAGTCGATTGAAAATAAAAACGTAATGGGAATGGAATTGAACATGTTTAGGGTAATAATGAAATTATTGTTCAATGGCTAATTCATTACCAAATTTCAAATATATTATTGCCACGCACCTGGACAAGATAGTGTTTTTTACACGCCAGATGGTGCTAAACGAAGTAGCTCGCCTATCTATGTAGATAAAACAGAGGTTTATAACGAAGGACATGAAAGCTCATACTAATCTAAATGCTAGTGCGTTGACTCTGTCATTGCGCAACCGATCTGTCGAATACGAAATGAGCTTGGGCACAGTCCGAGTACATTGACATACAATTGATCACTTTTTTCAACTTGCACCCTGATCTTCAGCCAAATCAGTCTGTATTATCAAAGGAAATATTCATCCGCGCCCTCTAAGAAGGCCACTTAATGCTTCAGTCACCATACGTTTTTACTAGCCAGTAATGAAGTTTATCATTATTGCTCTGGTGTTTTAGGGTAGTTTATTTTGTGAATCATTGTGGCATTGTGTACTGAAATGTATCATCGGTATCATAACCTTGACATCTCAGACAAAGAAGGGGTGAAGCAATAAACGCAGAAGGTTGACCCTTCAGTCCATACAGTAACGTTGGGTCGCTGAAGTACAACCGGCTTTTAATATTAAGTGAGTAACTAGGGGTGGGGGGAGGGGAGTATTTAGTAGACCGTGGATTTCATTGAAATTGACTCCAATATGCAAAACAAGGAAGGTGAGCAAAAACCAGTTTTCAAACGGCGTGTCGTTCCATTCGCTTACGTGCAATCGTATTTCAGCGTGTTTATAGGGCTGTTAACAACAGCCGGATAAAAGAGGTAGATCAAATTAGTTCAAGCTCAGTAAAAGTTACCGCAATTCGAGGGGGACCACTGTATAAGATTATGATTTATAATTAACTTGAACCAGTTTGAATATTTAAGCACCAGTACCAGAGTTTGTTCTTAGCGTTTTTCACGGCGTCATATTGTATCAACCGATATAGTATAGATGGCGAGGGGAGATGTTTTTACATGTTATGTAAAGTATGGTTTTACACTAACATATCAATTCTCTTTAGCAACGCTGGACTTGTCACTGAACCTTTATCGAGTTAAGACTTCTCTCTCCCGAGGCGTTCAGATCACATAATGTCCTGGTCAGCCAATATCAAATTATCACGACCAATATGTCCTGGTCAACTCTGCTGACTCGGTAATACACAATTGTTTGTTAACCTCAGCGTCTCTATTGGTTGTAAGCACTTAACACATACTAATACAATTCATGTCGGTAGGCACAATATAAGATCTGATTGGATCGACACAGGACCTACCTGATACACTGGACCCAAATTATCAGCGGTCTAATGAACCATAGGTTACAACATTCATGCTTCCCAGTACTAAGTCAGAGGTCCTCTGTGTACTCCAAAGTTCACAAGCTGATCAACAGCAAAATAATAGTGAAAAGTATATGCATTCTACATGCGGTAGTCTGCATCCCAGACTCCCTACGCTTCTCGCCCTAGAGTCTACGACAAGGCAAGTACTAAAACTGGTGCTTCCGAATATTCATTAGACACGTTCGTTAATCTTTGTGACAGTGCCTGCTTGACGATAAACGCAAAGGTTGTGACCCGGATTGACCTTAGTTGCGCGCGTCTGGCTTATGATACTGGCTTGTGATACGCACCCTCGGTTTTATGTGACGTTATGTACATTGTCGTGGTCGACGACCAATGAGAACACATTGAATGTCTTCAAGAAAAATGGGGCATCTCAAAAGTTCAAATTGGCACCACAAGAAGCGTTTTAATCGCTTAGCTGCATGGTAGTATGTTTACGTAATACAGGCAGTTAAAGAGACCAGTTGTGTGTCTGCTTCTCTCGCTGACTGTGTGATTAAGGGTGCCGCTCAGCGTGAAACATCAAATCGTGTGTTGGCATGTCATTGTCTGACATGACAAATCACTTGCCCCAGGCAAGCCAGCAACCATTGGTACGAATCCTGAACCATTCCCAGCATTGCATCGAGAGCAGTAGATAACAACGTGTAGCAAAATGCTTCCCCGCCAGAAGGCACATTCACAAATCACGACCCATAAAGCAGCCGAGCGCACAAGTCTTTTAATACTAGGCCATGTGACTGTTGCGCGTAATGGAGGGCTAGGGGGGCTTGACTATTCATACCGGTATAAGCACTGTTCTTGGGGGGTGTCAAACAAATACATATACGCCTCAGGATATAGGCTGCTTGACCGTCTGATCATGATACGCAGCTCTGGAAGCGATGGATTAAGATAGCACGGCGCTATAATATTTCAGAATGAACTCGGCCTGTATTCACCAACCACGTTCAGTTTGAGTCTTAACTTATCTTTTTGTGTCCTAACTTTAATCCCTTCACCTTTCCCGCTCACCAATCCACAGTAATAAAAGCATTGCTTTTAACCGATCCCAATGAGCCACATTTTCACCGACTGATAAAACATACCAATTCAGTTTTATATCTTGACCCTAGATCATGCTCCAAACGCGTTCCACATCCCGCACAAAAATAAAATCATCTAAAGGCCTAGACTTACGTCTTAAACGTCTTAAAGCCCTGTCAACGGTTAGAAGTGCACTGTGCGATATCACTGTCTCTTTACTCTACTGAACACGCCAAATCTTACCAGGGAGGGGCTGGTGCAATAATGAAAACCACCTGGCATCACTATAGGACGCGCCAAAACTGTTCGCCTGCAGGTCCCATGGACTCAAATGGGTAAATCGCTGGGTTTCCATCGACACTAATGGAGGTCCCTCATCCGGGTTCCCGAGTGCCCTGCACTAGTTTGCATCCCACCATTAACTGGTACTAGGAACTATTCACTTCCATTATATCAGATGTTGAAATATTTGTGGTAACAATTCAGGTGTCAGTATTCGCTAGACGTTCTACCTTCTTGATATTTGGCATTATTTTGGTAAAAAGTAACTTGCAGAATGTAAGTAATTGGAAACTGCACTGTTACATATATATATATTTAAATTATATTATGTTATTATTCAACATCAGTGAGCAAAAATGAGAAAATCGGCTTTAAAGTAATGTAAAATTTTTACGGGTTTATTTGTAGCCTCCTTTTTATACTGATGTTCGCACCATTTTTCCAATATTGGCCCTAATTTGGACGACTGCTAGCAAAAGGTAAAATCAAATCTATATGTTCAATTACCAATTGCTGTATAGAGGAGGATATAAATGCAAATTCTTTTGTGTGTTAACCAAATGCCTCATATCTAAAAAAATTATTTCAATATCATGAAATGGGATAAATGTGTTTATTTACTGCTAAGAGTGTCATGTATATTAAATATGAACTGTTATCTCTAACTTACCCTTACATTGGGAAGCATAGGCTTGATTGACTTCATTAATCATAGAATGAACGAATGTTTGTAAACATAAACCCTCTAAATTATAATATTGGGAAACACCCACTCACTATTGGCCATTAATAACACATATCTACCAGCTGTTGTAGCAGCGTTATTTTGCTTTTCCCGTCTCAAAAAACTCTCAAATTATCGTTCGCCGAGCCACCGCCACTCGCTTCCAGATATCATGGTTCCGAGCACTGAGTGACACGAGCACCTACGCGCCAATCCACCGCGCTAAGACTTCATAAGTGATTCAGATACCACAAAAAATATCTATAATCCAATCTTTCATGACCCAGTTGAATGTAGCGCCTAAACTTCCCAAACCCCTTCCGCATTCTTCTCCTACGCTGACGCCACACTGGTTTTACTTGTCTTCACAAATCGGGCGTCAATCGTCTTACACAGGGATAAGAGTCCCTCGATAACTTTACTGCATTCTTTCCCCTTTCTATTTATATCATCGGTGGCCGCACATTACTACTAAATCAAAACGTGAACATTTCCGTGGAATGCGTGACAAAAACAACTGTCATTTAATCAGCCATTCCAGCCACTCGTCTACGTGAAATCAGGGCCATGGTGGTGTTTTGCAGATATGGCTCTAAAAAGCACCGATACACACAACTACTTGAATCCCATTGTCCACCGACACCAGGAGGATACAGTGGGCCTATTCAACCCCCAGACCAAAAGGGGGTCGAAGTATAGCAGGTTTATATATTAGAAGGGAGGGCAAAATGAAGTTTTCATGGAGGATGGTTCTTAACTGGCTGTGCCACGTGTGGGAAGATAAAGGTTCTATTCCCCAAATAGATTCCTATCGTCTACTAGTAAAAGTATCTCATCGAATAACACTCGCTATGTCGCATTATGATTTTCATGACAGAGTTCTATCTTAAAAGATATGGGATGGAGAGAGTAGATGAGTTTCCTGACCAATGCAGGTCAAACAGTTCATTGGGATGTTCCAATCAGCAGGAGTGATAGGTTTAACGGGATGACATAAATTTTGAAAAAAAAATATCTGAAGCATGTTAACAGTTCCACCCACACACGCCAAATGGCTGTGAATCGTGAAAATGACTGCAACAGTCCAATTGACTTTGTAAATCAGTTTTATTCCATATCACCGTAGTTCCAAATACATGTCCTTCTAAGGCTCGCCTTCCTTTGACAAGGTCACAATATGAAATCTCCCAAGGACGCGGATCGTTGCCAAGATTTTTCCCAGGAAAAATAAGCAGATTACATGGTGACCTTATCGTTTTATTTTTGATCCTAGGGAAGAGATAATCATATCGATGTGTTGAGGAGAGTCTCCTTTATATAGATCCGAGTATTAATCGAGTAAGTTATCCGGGTTTGAAGCGGCAAAATCGCTATTTAACACACCAAAATCTGATTGATTATCACTCGGATCTGCATATCATTTTCATTCTTCTACATTTTGGTGTAATCTTTATAGCAATTGTAAATTGGTACGACTCTTTTATCTTAGGTACATAAATAGCAACACGACTTTTATGACCACTTCATTTATAATACGTTAAAAGAACAAAATGCATCATTGCACCATTTGTTGGCAGTTGACATTTACATGATACTGCCAAAAGGCCCAAAAACTGCCTTGTTTAAGTGAGATAGGCGCGGTGTTTGACTGCCCTATCGTGAATCAAAGAGTTTATAGCTACGCGGCGTTGATGATTATGAAATTACTCGAAAGACACCCCCTACATCAGGCGACGATACCATGTAATAAACAAAAGCACATGGGACTGTGACCGTCGGGTATTCGACGATGGCTTGCGAGAGGTGTAGCGAGTAATTGATACGGCGAACTGTAGATGTAATCCTTTATTTACGAAGTTGTAGATCGGCACGCTCTGGGGATGTTTGGATGGTCTTTACTACAACTGTGATGTTGAGATGTTCGAAGTTGTAGATGTGCACGATATATATTTCCAAGTCTGATATATGAGGTTTGTCGTTGTATTTATAGGGCAAAAATATGGGCTGGACATAGGTGGCGCATTCTGATTGGATGTCCACTGGCATCTGCCCGCACTGGACATTGCCGCAATTACTGACTAAACATGAAAGGGATTAAGGTTGAATATTGATAAGGTTTAAAGTTGAGATCAAAGGGCCTGGTGTTAATTACCTGTAATTCTAATACGTTTCGGAAGTAAAAGGGGTTTGAAGTTGATAGCTTGGAATGTTAATTGTGTGAGGGCTATGGCTAGATCGAAATAAGTTCTGTTTGTTTCAAAGGGATTAGTGTATATGACGTGAATTTAGAGGTCCTGAGAGTCTTGTGAAATGTATGAGGGTCTGGCTGTGATAGAGGGCTGTGATATATGCCTCTTCTTTGAAAAAGGACACTCCGTGTCCTTGTGTTAAAAACTAGATATGCATGTGTATGTTGTGTTTGAGCGTGCCAATCAAAGACAATATTGTATACATAAAAATAATCACAGAACAATACCAGAACACACACAAAATAATAATCACAAAATCAATACCAAGTACAATATGTATAATCTATGATAATAATATTTTGAATTATTTAGTAAATAATACTTTTAAGATAAGAGAGTTATGATTCAAACACAATGTCAATCAATTGACCAAAATACAATATGCATTATTTACAATAATATTCTAAATGATCTACAAGTAAATAAAAACCAGTGACAATAAGACAGTTACAGTGACAACTGATCAAGCAAAACATTATGAAGACAAAAATTTATATACATATGTAACGATGTAGAATTTCAACAAGTTAAATATATGCGATTTGAACCACACAAACAAAAATGGCTCAATTACTTGAAACTTTAAATGTTCGAGTCCTTAATGATGTTTCAAATGTTCTTCAAGGATTTAATCATTTGAGATAATAAAATTAGGGGATCCTGCGTCCTAATTATAATTCGATGGTGGCAACGCATGCGCGGTATTTATGTCAATCAGTTTCGTTTTGTATTGTACATGAATGAAAAATTACAGATGTGGTAGGGTATAAAAAAAAAAACTATCTAGACGATGACATGTTTACATACCTATATACATGCTAAACTTAGTTACATTAAACAGCATTTTTTTACTAACATCTTAGTTGATATAATTACAATATTATACATTCAAAATATATGAAATCAAAGTTAAATTGCATTAAGTAAACAGTAATTTCATAATAAACATACAATTCCTTTGTTAATGCAAAGAGATTCAGCCTATACTTGGGCAAACCAGAGCATCGTTCGAAACAGTATGCCGCTACAAGGTGCTATTAGTGTCGGTGCGTTTTTTTCGAGCATGGGGTAGAGGATGGGGCTATGGGGGATTCTGGATTATAATAAATTGGTTATTGATTATTGGTAAATTGGTTATCGATAACAATTCCCTTGAACATAATGGATAATACTCTCGATTCCCTTAGCCTTTAACATAGCTGTCCCGAATTGGCTCTGCGTTTTTTAATTATCACCGTGTGCTTTACGTCCGGTATCATATTAGAAATTTCTACAGTTACTTTATCAACACGCATCTTGAATGATTCACGAGCGTCGTAGAAATTAGTTTGTGAGGGAACCTGCAATGAAAAAACCGTATATCGATTGTGTACTGCTATCCAGTATATATATGTTTATCCTATCTCCAGCCGATTTACAATACCGACTTTTTTATGGTTTGGCTCTAAAGGTGTCGACAGAATTTCGTTCAAAAGAGTTAAATAAAAAAAAAATTATCAATATCGGTTGTTAAAATGACTAGATAGACGGGAAGAAAACAAAACAAGACAAGAGTGCAAATACAACTATCAAACGATCCTGACAATGCCAGTAATTGTAATCCATAATGTTCAAGATCAATAAGTATCATAACGGCGAGCTTGTGGATGAACTGAAGTAACCTTTGGTTTTATTCACTTTTTGTGCTTTCTTATTTTACCTTGATTTGTCCGTTTTATATGAAATTTTTCAATCAAGTGGTCCGGTATGTGAGAAGCTAATTGGGAAAGGGTGGGAGGGTGATCGGCGCGAAAATCGCTTGCTGCGGCATGCTCTTTTGATATGCCCAGTACGCTTACAAAAAATGACAAATGGGTGTAATGTGTGAACATTGATGTGTCTTGTGATTTCTACTACCACACCTGCTTCAATAAACTGACTGACCGTTGTACTGCGCATACTTTGCTGAGTTGTGGTGGTTCCGTTGAGTTGGCATGCTCTCTCATTTCGGTAGCTGCTATGTTGGTTCCTGACAGTTCGATTTTGTTAATAATCAGCGTTTCCACCAAACTGATGAGTTGGGGTTCCTTTGTGGTAGGTGACGGTTGTTCAGCACTGTTGGAATGGTTTGCGGAGCCCGAGACACACAAGCGTGTGTGCCTTAATGCAATGTCTATGCTCTGGGGGTCGTGTTGAAGCACTAAAGGTTCAATGTGATCCGGTAGGCCGCAGATGAAAGTGTCCAGTACATCTTGGTCTGAACGACCCAAAAGTTTTCCCATCTTTTTGATGTCATCGAGGTAGTCGTCCAGTGTCTCACCTCGCTGTAACTGACGGTTGTTAAAACGTCTGATGTACGTGTGTCTTAGGCCGTCGATAGAGTCAAAGCGACTCTTGAAAGCGTCCTCCAGTTTCTGTAAGTCCGTTTTAACGGAATCAGGTAGGGTGTGTGATACCAGGATCTAGCAGGGTCATCCAATAAACATGGGATAAATCCCAGTTTTTGTCCTTCGTCCCACTTACTTGCTCTAGCGTGCAGTTTCAAAGTGTCAAACCACTCACCTGCGTGTCCTTTTAGCAAATCGAGGAGGAAGTATGGCGTGAAAATATGCCATAGTAGATTGGTGATCAGTTCGCGCTTGTAGACGAGTATTTGGCATTAAAAGCTGACCAGCCTAAAGGAGGTCTGAAACCGGGTTTCCCATCAACTGTGACCGTCGGGTATTCGACGATGGCTTGCGAGAGGGTGTAGCGAGTAATTGATACGGCGAACTGTAGATGTAATCCTTTATTTACGAAGTTGTAGATCGGCACGCTCTGGGGATGTTGGATGGTCTTTACTACAACTGTGATGTTGAGATGTTCGAAGTTGTAGATGTGCACGATATATATTTCCAAGTCTGATATATGAGGTTTGTCGTTGTATTTATAGGGCAAAAATATGGGCTGGACATAGGTGGCGCATTCTGATTGGATGTCCACTGGCATCTGCCCGCACTGGACATTGCCGCAATTACTGACTAAACATGAAAGGGATTAAGGTTGAATATTGATAAGGTTTAAAGTTGAGATCAAAGGGCCTGGTGTTAATTACCTGTAATTCTAATACGTTTCGGAAGTAAAAGGGGTTTGAAGTTGATAGCTTGGAATGTTAATTGTGTGAGGGCTATGGCTAGATCGAAATAAGTTCTGTTTGTTTCAAAGGGATTAGTGTATATGACGTGAATTTAGAGGTCCTGAGAGTCTTGTGAAATGTATGAGGGTCTGGCTGTGATAGAGGGCTGTGATAGGACTGTTAATCCAACGTCTCGGGACTCGGCCACTGCTAAAGATAGGAATCACCTGATTAGTCGAGGCAACTACAGCTCCAAAGTAAACAGAGCATTCAACGTGGTTTTGAAGTCTGATGCGTGCAGCCACTCTCCATGGCAGACACGTTTGACGCTATGCTAACATAAAAAATCCTAGCCTGCGCCTGCAAATCTTAGCCTGCGCCGAAGCCGATGCGGATGGAGATCGGCGTGCAGCCTGGCCAGAAACATGGCCCCGAACATGGATTATATGTCAGGAAGCCCCTCTGTAACACTCGCATGAGAGGTACATTCAAATGTTGCCGCTCGTAAGGAGAGGGTGTAAGCGCCCCACACCTTTACCAGGCTTTACAAAAAATTCATATCTACCGATCCGCATACGATAAGTTTGGATTTCAAGTATTTTGATCGATTTATGTATAAAACGTAATTCCTATTGCAAACTGCTATTGAGTTCGATAGTTTGGGTTTAGCCGCCGATACCCGCGGGTATATATTTTGTTTCTGTATGTCGAGATTTTCTCCCGGGATTTTCCAACGATCATTGACAATGCAAATTCAATGAAAGGTCCCTGTGTGACGCTCCGTGAATCACACGCTCGACAGCGCAAGCGCGCGAAGCTGTTACTGTATGCATTCAGAAATCAGCTGATCAGATTTTGAGATTTTTTTTGACGTACGACGGGTTATACATTTTCATAATACCTTGTACGACGGGGTACGCTTTTTTGCCATTTTCACCTTGTACGACGGGTTATACATTTGCATAATACCTTGAACGACGGGGTATGCTTTTGGCCATTTTCATCTTGTACGACGGGTACGGGTTTTTGAGGTTCCGCGGCACACCTCTATCCAGGATAAGGCCAAGTGCCCATCCCCCCCCAAACCCCACCCCCGATACCTTCCCTTTAGGAGCTGCTACAATAGGATAACCCTCTTCTGCAACTTGTTCAGTGAAACGTCTGACTCAGAATCCAAGTTCGGGGACTGACATTTCTTGTAACCTTCAGAAAAAGTTGAATGAGTGGCTTTTATAATGTAAAATGGGAGAACAGCGCTCTATCGTATTTTGGAATATACTATACCCAGCTATAGCACCGTACTTCTATCTACTGAGGAAGGAATCCAGTGGAATAATAAGAAAACTAAACTTGGCCAAGCGTTAGGAACTTAGGGCATGGTTTGACATCGATTTGCATTCGCGTGTGAAAATCATGTGATGATTATAGCGAAAGAATGGCTTAGACATCGTCCAAAACTTGTCCGCATTAATTCCCCAGATAATGCTTGGTTTACATTTCAATCGTAAATCATGACTTAACATATCACAGCTAAAGGGGGAAATGGATTAAATTGTTGCACTTACGTGATGCAGCGTGATTGAAAAGATGGCGAACATCAACTCTGTTGACATGAAATCGTAGGTGCGTTACTATTGGTTAGCAATCACAGCGTACTTCTATATACATCTGTATATAGCAGTTCTGGATGGTGATAAGTATGTATGTATGTATGTATGTATGTATGTATGTATGTATGTATGTATGTATGTATGTATGTATGTATGTATGTATGTATGTATGTATGTATGTATGTATGTATGTATGTATGTATGTATGTATGTATGTATGTATGTATGTATGTATGTATGTATGTATGTATGTATGTATGTATGTATGTATGTATGTATGTATGTATGTATGTATGTATGTATGTATGTATGTATGTATGTATGTATGTATGTATGTATGTATGTATGTATGTATGTATGTATGTATGTATGTATGTACGTAGGTATGTATGTATGTATGTATGTACGTATGTATGTATGTATGTATGTATGTATGTATGTATGTATGTATGTGTATGTATGTATGTATGTATGTATGTATGTATGTATGTATGTATGTATGTATGTATGTATGTATGTATGTATGTATGTATGTATGTATGTATGTATGTATGTATGTATGTATGTATGTATGAGCCCACTTGTCACCCGTTCTTTGTGGCCAAACCCCATATCTAATGCTTTTGTGCCATGGAGTTTGAAGTGCTTGTATACGTTACTAGGGCGGAGGGCCGCGAGGCTTTGCGTCAGGTTGACAAAAAGTATTCACGGGGCCATTTTTATCAATAGTACATATCGACGTCTGCGGTCGCTGTTGCGATAAATTCAACAGACTCTTAACTAGCTTGTCAACAAGGAGATATATTGTAGGGTGGGGTTACTCTTCCTCACTTGCTACCAACATATATAGTGAGTGCATACATTCCGTATGGTGTTAATGTCTTGCTGAGGTTAAGTATGGTGCTACTCTCTGATAATTTAATGCGTTACCAGGGCGACGGATTGCGGGTCTTGGCGTCAGAGGAATGAAAATGTGCACGTGCCCTTTTGCATTTGAAAGTATATTGAACGCATAGACCAAACACGTTCCACCTATGTATGCATGATACTCCATACCAGAACTGCCGAGTTAGTCAGTAAACCGATACAGGAAAAGTGCCCTTCTGTTCACTTGGAAGACACTCTGTTCACTCGTGGTCAAAATTTGCACTTGAAAGTGAATGCCATGCAAAAAGTCAACTATCTGATGTTTGACTGGGGCCTGGTCGACGCCTTGAAGCAAAAATCAATCCTGGGTTTGTGGCTTTGTATTTGTCATGTATATAGCCACAGCAACTTGGCGGAAGGACAGTTCTTATACCTGTGAAATATTCCATGTTTTTAGCATCGTAAAGATTATCAGCACCAACCACATTGTTAAATTGTCCTACTATCAAAAGGAGATGGGATTCCACTGGCGCCATCTCTAAGCATTCCATCTACTCATCTCATATCTTGTTGAAGCACAGACCAACAAGTTTATATTGAAGGGCATGAATAGCTCTCACATAGAAGACGGATGGAAGTACACAAAGGCTTCAACCGATGTCATTTCCCGTTGCTTTTATTTATGACTCGCAGATTGTTGGCTCATGTGTTGGTCAAATGACAATGTCCTGACAGGCTTTTATCCATAAACCTTACACCCAGGGGCTGTAACAAGACTTTGAGATCGGCAATAGGTGATAAAGTTGTTCTAAAACACAACTGATTAATTTGCAAAAGCTGTTCCTATTTGGTGTATTAAAATCCTGGTATATATAACACAGGAAAATCAAAAGTAGCAGAGATAAACCCAGGAGAAAACTGAACGATTACTTCTTTATAGTGTCTTAGGCGAGCCGGATCGAGCATGTGGTCAGTAATCCACATTAAAGACGAGGTAGACCTGACAAATATATTGCAACGGTCAATACAATCCATGTCAATGTACCTGCTGATTTAAGGGGCGCTTGGCCGGAGATCTGGTTCCCGTGTAGGAGCTACTCAAAATAACCAAACTGATTGGATTGTTTAGGGTTCAGGTTTATCTGAGTATGGTCGTACACACATAATGACCATATGAATAATATCACATCCGCCAATTAACAGGCAAAAATGTAATCAATCATATTGTAAAGGCAAAAACGCATCCACCTGTCCATGGCGATGACTGAAGTGAAGAAAGCGCTGCAGGGCTTAAGTTTTCGGTGCAGTATATGCTGTATTTTGATGTGCAAAATAATCTGTGTTTTCGTTTATCCAATGCAGGTAGCAGCCTATCCATTACTCACCCACCCACTTACGCACGCCGCCTACGTACACACACTCACATACTTTAGCAATCATGCTATGCTTACTTACATAATTCCTCACTCAATAACTCGTTCAGTCACAAACCCATTCCCTCAAAAGTAACTAACAGTAATCGATCTTAGATGACTGTACTCACAATAGGTTAAGATGTTGCCATATTAGAATCAAATGCTGCATTATAATTTCCGTTACCACTTCTTCAATATCATAATAAAAATAACTGGTAGTTTATGGCCTGTGTAAAGTGTAAAGTGCTATACGTTAGTTTAGGTTGTTGGAACGGAGGGATGATGGTATGTATGTGGGGTTAGTACTCTTTGGCCAACCCGTTGTGAAAAATGGCGATGTTGTATAACTTACGCAACTATATCACTCGGAGAGATAAAGGACGATCCATCAAATTTATTCCCAACCAGTTATACCACTTACTGCAGGCTGCAACCGCACGCATCACCCCGAGAATGCTGAGACCCCTGTCAATCACAGATGGTGTAGCCTAGTAGCCTATGGATATTCTATTCTTTACTCTCTGATATGTCTGCCTCTTCTTCTCTACAAATCGCTTCTCCACTATCTTCGATTCGTCTTCTTCGGCCGTCAGTTGTCTAAGAAATAGCGACACTAATTGTTGCAAAAATCAGCATTAAAAGATGCGCTGCATCCTGTGCTGTCGCCCGGCCGAGATCTGGGCCTACCGCAAGTGCCCCCTCCCACAGCACCCGGAGTATCTAGCGTGGGCGCTCATGCTTGATCCCAAAAACTTGGGCTGCACCTGTTCAACATACCAACTGTATATGTGTGTTGCGTACCCGGGGCCTCTATATGATATACATTTGCTGCATAGTCCCCATACCGTTACCACCTTCAGAGGATTTGTAATATCCCAGTAAATATTGATGAGGCATGTTTGCAAATAGAATAGATTGTGTCAGATGCAATACAATTACTATTACAAGTTAAATTGGAGTGAGGCCCTGCACCTCACATTGTGAAAAATACTAAAATAATCTGTGGTCATGTTTGACATTTGTCCTCAGTATAAGATCTAATTTGTCCATAGTATAAGATCTTATTCTAGATAGAACCATTAATATAAATAGTAATGTTATTACGCTCATCGTACTTCTGATATAAACCTTATGCCTTCTATTAGTGTCACATTTGTAAGGTATGCGATATCAAAGCTATACACCAACGATGTATACGATCCAATTGGTATACATATATTTGATTGTAAGCTTGCAGTGTTACACAAATAATTTCACACCAACCAGGAGCCTCTATTCATATATACCCAAACCTGCTCCTAGCAAGGAACATGTGATCAAATATCATGGCATGAAGCACTCGGCGAATTGCTGTGATGACGTCTGAGTGTGCTCTGCGCAAGTTTTATCACCCAATACAAACATAAAGTGAGTTCGACAACATTGAGGCCTGTAATGTCACAGCCAGGGGTGCTATTCCTTAGACAACTCTGCGCTATATAAGCAAATAGAATGTGCATGCAACAAAACAGGGGTATTTACATTAACCAAATATTGTCGACAATCTATGTCGTGATAGTATAAGAAGGGTATGTTGATCGAGCGAGGTCCCCCGGCGGGTCCGGGGGTAGAATAGGCCCACTGTATCCTTCTGCATGTTGTACGAGGCGACTGATAGGGGGCAACCTGTTGGCCGTGGGTTGTGACTCGTGTCAGTGAACAATAGGATCCAGGTGGCTGAGTAGAGAGCTCATTTTGAGGGCCATATCTGCAACACACTACTCTGGCGCGGATTTTTATCTTTTCCATTTCAATGTTCATTTATATCGTTGCTTTTATTCATAACTCGTTGATTGTTGGCACATGTGTTGGTCAAATGAAAATATCCTGACAGGCTTTTATCCACAAACCTTACACCCAGTGGCTGTAACAAGTCTTTGAGGTCGGCAATCGGTGATATCATTGCTCCAAAACGCAACTGATTCATTGGAGAAAGCTGGTTCTTTTTGGTGTATTGAAATCCTGGTATATTCGTAGCCTGGTCCAGCCAATCGGCTGGTGATGACTCGCTCTAGGATAATCGTTTCCATTTTTATCTCTATTTTCATTTATCTTAGATGGCGGCTGCTTAATCAGGTCATTCTTATGAATTGACCTATGATGGCACCACAAAACACGTAAGTGTTGTTGTGCTGTTAAACCCTATACTTACCTTGATTGAGGTAGGCCATTGATTTGTGGGCCAAATGATGATCCATGTTTTCCCCATTGCAATCTTACGCTGTGTTTTATTGCACACGCGTTTTACCGAGCGCAAGGATGCATTCGCAATTCATTATTTGATGCAGATGTACAACGAGTTTCACATTGTAGTAAGATTTTTAGGGGTGTGCCCCGAAAATGTAGGGTCGGCAAGTGTGCTGCTCATCAGGAGAACACGCGGGGTCAGTCCCCCTCCGAAATGCTAGCAACAATACGTAGGTTTTCCTTCATAGCAGGCATTTGTTGTCAGTAATCTCTGAGCACACGATGACGAGAAATTATGCTTGATGGCAGACATAAACGAAGACGTTTCAATTGAGGACTTAACGAATAACGCTGTTGACGCTGTTGATGGTATTCCCGCTAATTGAGGGAGATGATGTGAAGTGTACAGTTTAGGAAATCATTGGATACACTTGTCCAGAAACGTTGTCCATTCACTCAAATCTTAAACGTGGCTCTTCGTTTTTTCTCGCTATCAATCTCATATTCCACCTTAAGGTTGTTACAATGGACAGGCCGAAGGACTTTGGCATGAGGTGGCATTTGATTGGTACCTCAAAGATGCAAAACTGTTTCTGTTCACAGCACCTACACCAACGAACAAGAGAGGTTTAGATGCGCAATAATGTGCAAAAACCGAGATATTTTGTTTTGACCTTGACATCATAGAATAGCTCCGTGGATAATAGTTCGATTTTCACACATTTTGTATCATTTTGTAGCTTAATTCAAGCAAGTGCAATTTTTATCTAAATATTTACTGTTGTGAAAAATTAAGTTTTCCCAAGCGCCCCAGTTCGAAAAATCGTGGTATCAGTCCAAATGTCAACAAAAATTTCATGAATATTTCGAGCGCTTATTAAACAGTCAAAACATATCTGATGGCAAGAAAAATTGGGTCACATGTTCTCCGTGACAGCTTGAGTCGCATTCTATTGATTTCATGCATTCCGATGACGTCACTACCGGTTACAAAAGCAATGATTCAATGATTAATATACACGTGCATAATAATTTTAAAACAGTTTACATATTCTTAAAGTGTAATGACATAGTAATATTTATTAGTATACATGAAATTGTAAATAATTCATTGTTAAAAAAATTCTGACAGCCAAAATTTCTAAACATTTTAATTTTGCAATTAATCAACTAATTATAGTCCGATCGCAAAATTGTCTGAAAGCTGAATCAATTATCAAACCTTTATAATTGAAATATGTTTTCAAAGCGCGTTGAATTAGAAAAAAAAAAAATTCCACATGGACATTTTACCTCAAATTTTCGATTGCTTATAAAATAGTAAATACCAGTTCAATAGTCATAAAAATCAGCTCAGCTGTTGTCATTTACAGCACAAATAACCTCCTCGTAAACTCAGATGAAAAAATTGTGGTGGCGCGAAAATTGAAAATGGACTTCGATCATATACATGATATGAATGTTTGTTTTACAGTATGATAAGTATGCTAGGTGCCAACAAAAGGTAAGACCTTTCTTGCCTCATAACTTGAAGTTGTAAATAATGCAGTTTTAATGTAATTCTAGAATATCGTAAATGTCTTATAGCAAAAATCGGTAAAATACTTTCAATTCGTGATTGACAACCCAATTATCGACCGATCTGGAAAAAGATTTTCTGAAAGCTGAAACCGTTGTGAAGGGTTGTATCGTAGTAATTTTTTTCCAATTGAGGGTTGCCCATTCTATTCTGAACAAATTACTTATAGGTGCATTTCTGTATTCGCGATTGCTTCTGTAATAAACTATGCATAACCCGTGGTGATGACATGAAAATTAACACAACTGATAAACTAGATTTTGATCAAATAACGGCGCTATGATTTCTTCAGTTCTAATAGACTATTCTATCAATTTAATGGTTCTTTTTTCTTTCGCGGGTCAGGTATAGAAAGCCGAGTAAAGTTTAATTGTTTTCGTCATCATAGCAGTTATAAAGTTTGCCTAAATGCGATGATCGTATCGTAATTTTGTTTTAGCTCGTCGACAAGTTCATCAATTGGCAAATCGAATTCTTGTCTCGTAATCTTGGTTAGTCGCGTTTGTGGCTTTGTATGTATGTATGTTTGTATGCATGTTTGTTAACTTTTTTGATCCGCGATACAGGTCGCAATTTTTTAAAATTATTGAATTTTTTTTCTCCAATCGTTAGGCGTCAATGATGCGCAGAACCGATAGGTTTTGCGTTGATCTTGACCTGAAACTAAGGTCAAGGTCATTGAATAAGTGAAAAACTAATATCTCGAATAACTCTGTTAATAATGGTCGGATTGTTGCAAAATTCACATCATTGTGTCAAAATATATATGTGGACATCCAAACAACAGTTTTCGCAAGCGCCTAATGTCGAAAAATCGTGGTATCAGTCCAACTGTCAACAAAAGTTTCATGAATATTTCGCACGCTTATAAAACAGTGAATACATGTCCGATGGTAATAAAAATTCGTTTACATGTTTTCCGCGACATATTGAGACGTATCCTAAGATATCATGGATGTCGATGACGTCATTTCTGGTATAGAAAGCATAAAACTTTTCAAAAATGACACAAGTTCAATGCTCAATACGTCCATGCTTTAGAATTCCAGCTAAAACAGTTGACATATTCTAAAAGTGTTATGTAATTGTAAACTTTTTCTATATATACTTGATTGTAAATAATCCATTGTTAAAAAAATTGTAGCAGGTCGAAAATTTCTTGTAGTCCAAATCTCTAAACTTTTTAATTTTGCAAATAATTCACATTTTCTAAAAGCAGATACAATTACCAAACTTGTATAATTGACATATGCTATCAAAATATTTGTCGTTTTCAAAGCGCGTAGAGTTGAAAAAGCAAATTCCACTGAGTCAATTTTCGTCGCAATTTCGAATACTAATAAAATCGACAATATGCGTTCGACTGTCATTAAACGTGGGTCAAATGTTATCATGAAGAGCGTCAACCAAATTATAATTCTTTTTGGGAAGTCGCTGACGTCATTTTCGGTCACGAACGAATCAAAGTTAAAATTCTACTGAAATCTGAAGTTATCGCGTCATTTGTCCGTCGTAAATGGTCGTATTGTAAACTGGTTTACTTTAGAAGGAAGCCCATTTAATTCTTATCTTATGACTAAATCATGACTGATTTTAATAACCGACAGTTTTCTCACAAAGTAAGTTTGGAGTACAGTTGGCGTCATTTCTGCTGGCTTTCCATTGGTTTGTTAACAACAGCCGACCTGTCTTGCTGCACAAAGGTCACCGCTGCTCTGCGCTCGGCTCGCGGGGCGCGGCAAGTATGGCACGCTGCAGTACTATTTAATAATATATGTTTTTCCTTGTGTCAGCCAAATCATTGTCAATCTATCATAGACCCGGAAAACATGATTCCTTTAAGAAATTTGATTGCTTATAAAATCATCAATATATATGAGATGGTCATTAATATTGGTTGAATTGTGGTTGCCAAAAATTTAAAATCATATAAAATCTTGATCAATTATGGCCCGATTCTGAAATTTTCCGAACTTCTTCGCCTTGTTCTCCCACGTCCCATGGGCCTATTTTTGATTTCATGGTATCGTCGCATCAGGTCGGTGGTGTCTTTTGAGTAATTTCATAATCGTCACGCAGCTCAGCGTAGCTATTAACTCTTCGCTAGAAACCTTCACATCCCCCTGACATGCCAAAAATGTTTATGTCGACCCCAGGTCAGTTCCCTCGCTTCAGACATTTATTGACAATCTAGAACTACCATCCACAGTGCGGACATAGGGTGGACATGAAAGATCGAGGATTGTAAACTGCGCGGACGCTGTTGGAGGCGATCTTTTTTTCATGATTTATCAAGTTGGCATTTTTTCAGTAGAGTACTTGCTATTTTCGCTATTTATAAGCTTAATGTGCGACGTGTTTTGGCAGTGGCAAGGCTCTGTGAAAGGACATTTTTCCCGCTCTCAACAATCGCAGTGACGACAGCCCAGTATTCCCGTGTGCTTTTGTTTGTGTCACGGTAGCGCCACCTTACGATGGAAATGTATTATAATTAGGAAAGCGACCACCGCAGAGCCACTCGAAGTGAGCCCTCGTAGCGTATATGGCACAATCAAATTCAAGGTTATTGCTATTGAGCATCGTTGTTCATACTATCAAAGTGAATGTTTTAGTCTGGAAAAGGATGAATATATTTCCCGCCACGGTTAGCTCAATGGCTAATAACTTGGCTGTACTATGCTATAATGATATGTTATTAGCACAAACATATCCTCCACAACACAGAAGGAACTGTTACGTGATGCCAGCACAGCCATGCCAATACTGTACAACAGCATGGCACACTTACTACTATTTCGCCAGGACATTATAGCTACAGCTACACATCTCCACCAATCCGGTTTTGTCCAACTTGGCTTCGAGGTGTCTTACCAGATCTGCTCGACTAGCCTGCAACATTTGTAGCTAAGGCGACAGCGGTGCCGTGTGAATGGTCGATCCATATTTTTGAGGGTGCTAAATTGCTGATGCCAGTTCAATTAGGTGTGAAATTTCAGACTTAAAATCCAAAAAAGCATTCTTATTCCCATTTCTTACAATATGTATACTTAAAGTTTGTCGCTTATCAAATATGCGTTATAGTTCAGAATGCAAATAAAAAGCCATTAATCAAATGGCTCAATCATGCAACTGATTTATGAGCAAGATATCCTCATTTTTAAATAAATGAAAATAAGTGATAAATTGTGAGAATAAGCTGGTCATATTCAATAATATATTTGTTTTCTTCAATTTTACCTCTTCTAAAGGTTCAGGCCTACTTTATTGCTTTAACTGTTTACAAAGGGTCCAAAATCTCTGTAGCATATGATACAGAGTATCTTACGTTATCAAGCGTCATTGCCATCATTGCCTTTATACATGTTATTAATGATATATATTTCCCACAACCTATAACGCACCTATCATTTTCAGTTGATATGAGCTTTGTCACAAGTTTTAATCAGAAATTCATTTTTATTTTGCAGGTGCTTGCTTGATATGGCGCAAATGAGAAATTATTTCGTACCTATTCTCCTAGTGAGCATTGTGAGTGTGCTGGTTATATCCAGCAAATATCTTACACATACTTCCATTCGAGCACACGAAGGATCTGTGGAATGGCCATTTGACAATGGAACCAAAGTATTGTATGTTAGAGACCAAGATGATTGTGGTTACCTAACTGTTCAAAGCAATGGCAGCATTTGGCAGAGACTGCATACTTACAATGAGGTATTGACTGCCATCCGTGAAGATATCTGGTCTAAACGAGAGCCTGGTCATTGGAAACCTCTTCAACCATTACTAGATGTCTTTTACGGAGATGATGACAATTTTCTGTGTCAGCTGTCTAATATAAGCAATGTCAAAACTATAATTCTGCCGTTTCAGACAAACAATAAGAGTGAATGGTCGTCGTTGAATGACACGCAAAATGTGGTGGTGCAAAGCTACTATGAATGGACGGCCAGCAAACCGCTGAGTGAATGGATGGTCCAACCTGGGGTTATCAAGGCAAAATATGATGTGGTCTTTAACAAGACTTGTAATGAGAATATTGACACATCAATGAGGCCTAAGTCGCTGGAATATCTATACTTAAATGGCAAACCTGCATCGAATTATAAAAATTCGTATCCTGAGTACTTCTACACCCAGCCTCCTCGTGCGCTATTCTTTATCCATATTGTTGAGGATGTTTTGATCACAAAAATTGGTGATATCATAAGTAAAAACATCAAGCTTGTACCTCTTACTTGTAGTCGTGACACAGCAAATAAACCACCTGCTGATTATAAATCATCACCAGTATATCGTGAGGTCTTCGTCATCTCACAATACTGGGGTGATTTTTTTTTTCATAAGATGCTAGAAGATCTCCCCCGACTTATGCCATATTTAGAATTTCTGAAGAGACACAAAGATATTTTAGTTCATATATTTTCCGAGAACTTGTCACCCATGCTACAATTGTTAGGTGTAGAACACAAAAGGCTTGTCACTGGGATATGTCGAGCTGAATTGGTTTACCTACCACAAGGGACTCCATGTGGCTTCCCTTTACCTCAAAGAACACAAATTCTCTCCCATGAGCTGAGAGAAATAATGTCCAAGCAGTTCCTCAAGGAACAGAACCCAACAAAGAAAACCATTGTTTTGATCCGGAGAAGTGGCTACAGACACTTTGTTGAGAAAACATCAATGGAACATGTTGTGGCTAAGATCGCCGTGGATTACAATTTGACCTTTCATCTCTTTCCAGACAACCCTCTTCCTTCAATGGAGAGGACTTTCCGCATGTTTAATCAAGCTGTTGCTGTCGTCGCTCCACATGGAGCAGGTTTATCCAATATGTTGTATTGTGAACCTGGAGTTCTTATTCTAGAAGGTGTATGCAATCTACCCCATGTTAATCTGTGTTACCAATGGACGGCACATGGTCTGGGACATCGCTACCACGGAATACCTTCCAGAGGGGGCTGTGAAGGCCATATAGATCTGCCTCCGGAGTCTGTTGACGCGGTCCTACGCAGCTATATGGAACTTATGAAGCATCTCCACATGCTAACAAAAGGGTAACGGGTTTGCGAGAGTATTATTCACCACATGTCTTGATTGTGTAGCATACACGAATTTTGCGACACAGCAATGAGCAGCTTTGACACATTCAAACTAGTTTTAACTCCCAGTATCTATGGAAATGTCATGTGCATTTTTTCAAATTAATTTTTATTTTACCAACTATCAACTTACGATTTGATATATTTGCTAAGATATGTTAAGCTTGTGATTAACTTTAAAGCCTTTTTTGAGTATTAAGTTTAGGAAAGCAATCATTGTGATCAATTTTCCGTGTTGCATCGAGTGAAATATAATTCTATGTTATTTTTTAACGTGTGAGCGCGTGGATGCGAGCTTAGTTTCATGTAGTTGGTTAAACTGTATTTTGTGTGTATTAATGGAGAATGCATGTTTTTATTTATCTTTGTCCTAATATGACGCCAATTTAATTGATCCGGCAATGGAGTCTCCAAACACCTTTTAAATAGGTTTGTTCTCTTCACTCGAGGCACTTGCTGCTTAAGTCTCGCCACCTTGGCTGCTTTGCTCAGTTATTCCCGCTATTTTCTCTAGCTATACTCCCTGCTAAATCCTGCTTGTCTATCGCTTTTTGGCCCAGTTATATCCAATGATAGAAGCAGCAGAGCTTTTGTACTATTTAAGCTCCTTAATTGTCGCCTGACTGCATCAGGTTAACCAGGTGGGTAATGTTTGTGCTCCAAAGGTTCAATTGAAATGTTATGCTTAAACCCATATGTTCAAAAGTATGTTTGTGTTATGTTGTAAACCTTTTTGTTTAGGTTGTGAGTTCTCCAAATAAACAAGTAGCTGTAACTTGTTCAAGCTTATAAACATTGACAGCCTAATCCTGTTGATATAAACACCCGACTGGTAGCACGCAAGTGTAGATTGTAGGGTTTGTTGGTAAATAAAGCTGGTTACCGATTGTCATCTGAATTCCCGTAAATATCTGTTCACTTGGCCCAAAAACTGCCTTGTGTAAGTGAGATAGGCGCGGCGTCTGACCGCCCTATCGTGAATCAAAGAGTTTATAGCTACGCGGCGTTGATGATTATGAAATAACTCGAAAGACACCCCCTACATCAGGCGACGATACCATGTAATAAACAAAAGCACATGGGACTGTTAATCCAACGTCTCGGGACTCGGCCGCTGCTAAAGATAGGAATCACCTGATTAGTCGAGGCAATTACAGCTCCAAAGTAAACAGAGCATTCAACGTGGTTTTGAAGTCTGATGCGTGCAGCCACTCTCCATGGCAGACACGTTTGACGCTATGCTAACACAAAAAATCCTAGCCTGCGCCTGCAAATCCTAGCCTGCGCCGAAGCCGATGCGCATGGAGATCGGCGTGCAGCCTGGCCAGAAACATGGCCCCGAACATGGATTATATGTCAGGAAGCCCCTCTGTAACACTCTTGCCGCTCGTAAGGAGAGGGTGTAAGCGCCTCACACCTTTACCAGGCTTTACAAAAAAATTCATATCTACCGATCCGCATACGATAAGTTTGGATTTCAAGTATTTTGATCGATTTATGTATAAAACGTAATTCCTATTGCAAACTGCTATTGAGTTGGATAGTTTGGGTTTAGCCGCCCATACCCGCGGGTTTATATTTTGTTTCAGTATGTCGAGATTTTCTCCCGGCATTTTCCAACGATCATTGACAATGCAAATTCAATGAATGGTCCCTAGGTGACGTGCCGTGAATCACACGCTCGACAGCGCAAGCGCGCGAAGCTGTTACTGTATGCATTCAGAAATCAGCTGATCAGATTTTGAGATTTTTTTTGACGTACGACGGGTTATACATTTTCATAATACCTTGTACGACGGGGTACGCTTTTTCGCCATTTTCACCTTGTACGACGGGTTATACAGTTGCATTATACCTTGTACGACGGGGTATGCTTTTGGCCATTTTCACCTTGTACGACGGGTACGGGTTTTCGAGGAATCCGGTGGAATAATAAGAAAACTAAACTTGGCCAAGCGTTAGGAACTTAGGGCATGGTTTGACATCGATTTGCATTCGCGTGTGAAAATCATGTGATGATTATAGCGAAAGAATGACTCACATTAATTCCCCAAATAATGCTCGGTTTCAATCGTAAATCATGACTTAACATATCACATCTAAAGGGGGAAATGGATTAAATTGTTGCACTAACGTGATGCAGCGTGATTGAAAAGATGGCGAACATCAACTCTGTTGACATGAAAATCGTAGGCGCGTTACTATTGGTTACCAATCACAGCGTACTTCTATATACATCTGTATATAGCAGTTCTGGATGGTGATAAGAGGTGGCGCAAACAGCCGGTGTACTGGTTGGCTAGACCCCCCGGGGGCATTTTGGTGTACAAATGTGTCGTTATTTCTTTAAGACAGGTAAAGCAATGGGTCGGTTGATTGGCAATGACCTAGGATACCAATAGGTACGTGTGTTTGACAGCGAGTATAGCAATGGATATTTGTTTTGTGATGGATTTACAATTGGGTGTTTGCTCAAGTCCCCTGGGTCAATGGTGCCCCCACCCCCACCCACTTCCCCGCGCCCCTCTCCCCACCGGGGGCTAGACACAACATTTCAGGTTTAAGGCGTAGCCATATTTCATCATAAGCATTACAGAACGAACGAATGAGATTATATTTATTATTGGGTCAGGATAACATTGGTCCCAAGACCCAATATTAAGGACGAGTAAAAATGTCGACGAAGACCCAATAAGAATAAATTTACAAAACTGTATATATATATATATATATATATATATATATAGAGATATATATATATATATATATAGATATATATATATATATATATATATATATATATATATATATATATATATATATATATATATATATCTATATATATATATATATATATATATATATATATATATATATATATATATATATATATATATATATATATATATATATATATATATATATATAATCGTGCAATAGGACATATGCATTATCAGGTGAACTTGTAACTGCATTAATATATCAAAACCTCCGATTCGTTTGAACGGAAACCCGTCTACTACCAAACAGTTTCGTCAGCTACTCGATACGCCCATGAAGACTGCCAGCCTCTGATCACCTCCTATCAGTCGTCATATCATCAGGGTCGCGCGCGCTTGGTATAGCTACAAGTCGGCGCTTGTATTCTCTCTTCTTCCCTGTGGTGGGACGCGCTGATCAAGTGGGTTTTTTGGCCGCGCGTGCGCTGTCAAGCGGCCACTGGTTGACATCCATCCCTAGCTACGTCAATTAGGTCCTCACTCACTAAACTAGATAGGTAAAAGTTATCATTAACAATGGTTTTCAGTTTGAAAGGGCATAAAACTACATACACCAAAAACCAGTTCAACGCCATTAGATTCATGGTATTTTTCTAATGTTTTAGTCATTTATTAATATCATCAACCGCTAACCAGCAGTTAATCCCTTAAATATTTCAGTGTTCGGAGGCGCTTCATATTAAGATGTCACAGTTGCATGTTTGAAAGTGTATTGCACATCCACACATTTACCACCATATCTACGTACCGACCACATATCTTTGCAAAGCATAATTTTAAGAGCGTTAACCCCAAATTCGTCACAGAATGATAATAAGCTAACCGGGCTTATGCTGCTTAGTTGATGTCGGTGTTAACAGCAGCCACCACAGTACAAGTACATTGAAATATGTAGGGAATGAGGACCCGTAAAGTACAACATTTGAAGGAAGAGTTAGTGACGTCATTTTGAATGAGTATCAGCAATGTATAGCATGGCAAGGGAAGGTCGAGGTCGTGACAAGTGCTGTGTAGGACGACAAGGTTAAGGTGGGTGACGTCACTATAAATGATGTCCAGGCAGGTATTGGAGGAAAGGAACGGCGTGGAAAGGATAGATGAAGTCACAGCAAATGAGGAATGTTGAGGGAGCTCAGTTGAGTTGAGCACCTGCAATGCATGGGATGGTAAGGAAGGGAAGAGCTTTGAGAACCCCACAATTCGCAATAGTGATGTCAGGTGATGAGGGGAGCACTATATGCGCATGCCTTTTTTGTTCTCCACCAAACTCGGTCCGCGTAGGCCCATAAGATTGAGTTTCTGTTGTTGCTTTACTTCATTTGATATATATAAAGTATAGTGTGTCATGAAAAGCCCCTACAAAATTTAACATATTGATGCAACACACAGGAAACGAAACCATGCTAGTCAATAATATATAATCATCCTTGGCTATCGATGGTTTCCACTAGACATTACAACGATGATAGCGTAATTAAGATTTGTGCCTTATGATTTTTCTTTTCCTACGAATCACTTTGCAATCATAATGATTTTCGTAATTCCTGGGTGTATATAACTTATATACTTGATAATTTAGTCCATTATTGTACGGTCGTAAATGGTTTTCTTTTTTATGTTTATTTTTTAAGTTATCTTGGTCAGTCGCGTTTGTATGTATGTATGTATGTATGTATGTATGTATGTATGTATGTATGTATGTATGTATGTATGTATGTATGTATGTATGTATGTATGTATGTGTGTATGTGTGTGTGTGTGTGTGTGTGTGTGTGTGTGTGTGTGTGTGTGTGTGTGTGTGTGTGTGTGTGTATGTATGTATGTGTGTGTGTGTGTGTGTGTGTGTGTGTGTATGTATGTATGTATGTATGTATGTATGTATGTATGTATGTATGTATGTATGTATGTATGTATGTATGTATGTATGTATGTATGTATGTATGTATGTATGTATGTATATATGTTTGTTTGATTTTATGTGGACAATTTTTATTGATGTAAATTCCCCACCACCCCCATCCACAGACGGTAGCTTTGACACTGGCTTCGTCCAGGTGCAGGAGCTCCCAGCAAAGCACGCTTAGCATGATGTCACAAAAAAAAACCCTTGAAGGCAGTTGAAGTCCAAAAAACCACCCTGGTCACTTGTTGCATTGCAGTTGGCCAGATAGCTCCTTGGCTTCCTACGCGGGATTAATATATTTCAGACTGGAAGTAGAATCATATCTTCCAGACTTAGTATGGCAGTCCGTACCTAATCAGCCAACCAGCCGACTCAGTATTGAGCACCCTATAGCGCCGATGATGCTGAACAGCACTCGAGCTGACTTTCTTGCCAAGTCTTTCAAGGCATTCACTGAGAAGTTCAGCTGCTTATCCTCCACTCTTTTATGCCTGGTGGTACAGGCGCGGTGTTGGCAAACAAGGTATTTGGACACTTGTAAAAGAGAGCACCACCGTCGTGATGGCCATACAAATCGAGTAAGGATGCATGCAATTGCAACCCATGTTCTCCAATCAGGGTGAATAAACGTTAGGCTATCGTCCTTGTAAAGCATTCTGGGGACTACCTGCAGGGTCTGTATAACCCAATTCGGTTTTAAAAGGCTGACAGCCTTTCCAGGTCTGCCTTTGTTCTCATGTCTATGAATTTTGTGTCTGTCTCGCTCCCTTTCACATTCACTTGTGCAGCTAATAGTCTGCTCATTTGTCAACTTCGTCACATAGTCAACTTCGTGGAGGTTTGTGGTATCTCCTGGTGTCTTTGTGCGGAGCTACTGAACCGCGATTTTATCATAGGTGATGATGATGATGATGGTTAATGGCTATTATTGACAATGCAAGAGGCGGTTCTTCTGTCGGGATAGGGCCTCAAACGTAATTCGTTACCTATGGCATTATGATAGTCATTGACAGCTGATACTAGAAGCCTTTGTTTTTGGTAGGTGTCCATCGATGGGTATGAACCCTGTAAGGATCCCACCAGCTATGATTCCAAATTCCTCAGGGTCAAATGAAGGGATCCAGCACATAATAAGAGAAGTTTTCAGACTGCCCTATCACTGCCATTGTTTGCAGTAAGATCTGGTGTGGATGGCAGACTCTTGTACGTGGGTGTTGCTGCACAACTACTTATAGTTTACAAGTTGATTCAATGAATTCCCCCCAAAACAAGCAAGGCTGCAACTGGGCGGACAATCAGTCACAGCAGCCCTAAACACTAAGTGAGAAAAGACCAAGGCCAAACTTGCCAGGGCTTGCAACAAATGGTGCATGCCAGATGGACGTGATAAGTTTGCTGCGGCTAATTGATACATGGGCCCTCCTTTGCAAGGGCTCGCTATTTCAACTAGTTTGGTAGGCTTGAGGGTGACCGTCTTTGCTTTACTGACCCTGTGTGATCCATGAAGGTGGGACGCTCTGCCACCAATCCTGATGAACCTGTGATCTACTGGTCCTGTGTAACAGTAACATTCCTGAATAGATAGGCCAATTGAGGACCAATCGGCTCATCAAATACACTGGACCCAGCAGCAGACTGGCCCAGCATGATATTTTCATGGACCTCACAGCAACTGCACTTGGAACAACTCGTCAATAAGTACATATTTCACCCGGTCGAGACCTTACGTCGCTTGGGAAAGTGCGTGTGCATTCAAACCTGACAAAAGTGTGAAATGGGAAAATCTTTTACAGATGAGACAGTGGATTATTAGATTCTGAGCGTGTGCGATCATGCCCAACGCACTACACATCTAGGTCATTGTTATAACGTTCGTTTTACTTATATATCACTCTCTATGAAATTGTAGGGCTCAATGTTGTCGAACAGACTGTATGTCTACGACGTAAAGGTTACCACGGGCCTTCCTACAATATACATCTATTACCTATTACGTATTGCCTATGCAATCAAACCTCATAAGTTATTAAGTTGCCTGCATACACCCGAACATGCGCTAACAGGTCTTCACCTTGGCCCACAGCGGCCCCACAAAGCTCCTTACGACTGATCTTACGGGTGTTCCCAAACCCACGCAGATGTCGGGGCCCGCAAGGAGCCGGTATAGTGCACGTTCGGGTTGTATGGACCCCATAGCTAAATCCCCGCCAAACCACCCGCAGTCCGCCATAAAGGTTGTACCACAGTTAATGTGATTGTCCTTTGCCTTATGTATAGTTCACCTACAGTCGTGTCAATATGATATAGCAGGGGCACTACCTCCACGCTTCAGTCATTTGTCTGATACACAGTTAACTATGCCAGCCTCTCTTTTCACTAGCAACGGCACATATACAGCATGCAGGGTATATGTACGGAAAGATTGCGACATGCAAAAAGACGTGTCTCTTGAGTACTGCATTCAACACTCGCCAAACAGTAAGTGTGATGGACATTACACTCCCCAGAAGCTAATTAACACCGAGAACCTGTCATGAATCTTACCTAATTGCTTGAATCTGAAGCCCCAGCCACTATTAAAAGTATATATGGACATTAGCAGTAAACCAAACACTTGTGAAGTCTGGGATAACCCACGATAGAGGAGCTGGCTGCAGTCGAAGAATGTCTAATTAACTAGCTTAAATATCCATACAAGCTTTAAGAACCGTTGGTTGAGATCGTAGCAATGGCGCACCTGCAGTCTTCTCTGAGTGGATGATAGAAGGAGAGAATCCACTGTGTCGCATCAAATGCAAGACCGAGTATGTCTTACTTAAGGGTGTGGAGTTGTCCTGGGTTCAAGCATGACGGACAAGAGGTTGGCAATGGCCAAATCCAACAAAAAGGAAGCTTTATTTCCTAAATGCAATATAATAGTTATTACGTGATATATAATGTGAATGCTTCAAGATCTTTGCATTATTTTATGATGCAGTAAATGTTACTGATAGAGCTTGTAATTACGGGCTGAATGAAGTTCATTTTTGTGATTGCATTTAGTTGGTATGCGCTCTTTATGTCGCTATTTCATCTCATTAAGTGGCATCACAATTGTGACGATCATTAACTTGGCGATATCGAATCGCCAAGTTATGGCGATCGGCCCGGTTTGTAAGCTTGTATGTATGTTTGTTAACATTTTTTTGATCCGCGATATAGGTCGCAATTTTTGATATTTTTCAATTTATTTTTCGTCAATCGCTAGGCGTCAATTATGCGCAGAACCGAGAGGTTTTGTTTTGACCTTGACTCAAAACTAAGGTCATCGAATAAGTGAAAAACTAGTGTCTATTGACATATGTGGCCATCCAACCAACGGTTTTCCCAAGCGCCTGAGGTCGAAAAAACGTGGTATCGGTCCAAATGGCAACATAAGTTTCATGAATAGTTTGAGCGCCTATAAGTTATCAATTTATTTGATCCGCGATACAGGTAGCAATTTTGCAAATTTTTCATTTTTTTTTTCGTTAATCGCTAGGCGTAGATAATGCGCAGAACCGAGAGGTTTAATTTTGATCTTGACCTAAAACTAAGGTCAAGGTCATCGAATAAGTGAAAAACTAGTATCTCGAATAACTCCGTTAATAATGATCGGATTGTTACATCGTTTACACCATTGTGTAGCTCGTCCTAATTGCAAACTCTTTCTTATGACATATGTGGCCATCTAACCAACGGTTTTCCCAAGCGCCTACGGTCGAAAAAACGTGGTATCGGTCCAAATGGCAACATAAGTTTCATGAATATTTTGAGCGCCTATAAACCCGTCAATACATGTCCAATGGTATATTGTTTTGTGATTAGTTTATAAGGCCAAGTTCTCCATGGTTTCATGGGCATCTTGTTTGAAATGGCACCCAGTCTTACCTCCCGGGATGCCACATTTTTACCCTTGAATCAATGAATATGGCCAATCCAGCAAAAGTGAGTTGCGTTATTAATCTATTCAAAAACCCGTGGACTGACTTTTAAACATATAAACAGCAAAACATGCGTCATTACTGCAACCATACATCAGCCACCAAGAAATATAACTATTTTTTTGAAATACAAAGGAATACAACAAACACATGTACAATATATGCCTACTGAGCCAACGTTGAACCACTAATACTCAATTTTAGAATTTGTCAGTATAAGTTAATGTGGATATAAAAACAATATGCAAGCGAATATTGACACTCTTTGTCGTTTTCAGATGTAAGCAAACATTTAGTACACCATGGACGAGGAGCCATGTGAAAAACTCTTGAGAGAGCAACGACCTCGCATAGTCGACGATCTGGAGCATGTAGAAATCATCGTAGACAAACTAAGCCAAAATCAGCTTCTTACGAAAAAGGAAGCTCAGGATATACTTTGGGAATGGAAACAACGACCGTATCGTGGGATTCAGGCGCTAGTGGACAAGTTAAAAATGAAAGGTCGGGAAGAAGCTCGAGAAAACTTCATTGCTCTTTTACAGAGGACAGATCAGCGCAACCTTTGTCCAATCACTGATCCAAACATCAAGGAAGATGTGGAAAGACTGGCCAATAGCATGGGTGATGTTTTGCCCAGCGAAGTCTATAAAACGCAGCTGCAGGCACACGCTGCAACCATAGTTAAAGACACACAAAAAAGAGAACAACTTCTTTTCGGTAACACAATCGACATCAGTCAGCACCAGCCTGTTATTCTTAATCTCGGGCGACAAATACCCAAGGAGGAAAAACGCTGCAGCTTGTATGAATTCCATGCACACGACGACCATGAGGCAGTTGACAATATCAGCATGGCTTTACATGCGGCAAAAGGCAATGATCTTCCCAGGACTGCATTGCTTATTGGACCACCAGGTGGCGGGAAAACATCTTTGTGTATGCAAATACTCAACATGTACAGCGTCAATAAATGGGAAGGGCATGAATTCATTTTTCATATTCCTCTAAAAACAATCAGAAATATATGTCCAATGTCAGCCGTCGACTTCATGATCGGACGCCATGGGCCGCCAACAACGGATCGGAATAAAATTTGGGAAATTATAGTGAAACATGAGCAACGCGTACTTGTGGTGCTAGATGGATTAGATGAAGTCAATGTTGATTTCAGAGAAGACATGGGTTACACCAGCGACACTACTGTACCTACAGAAACTATGACTATCATTAACAGCTTAATAGAGGGTCGTCTCTTGCCTAAGTGCCAATTGATGATGACAACTAGGCCATATAAGATGGATGTCCTTACATTTAATGTTGACAGGGTTTTAGAGCTTGCTGGCTTAGAAGTCGCTTCTATTGAAGCATTGATAAACATGGCCCTTGAACACGATCCGGACGAAGCCAAATACCTTACAAATTACATTCGGACGCATAAGGAAATGGAGACATTCTATCGATTACCAATAAACATTCAAATTTTAATCTCAATCTGTAAATCAAATATCGCGAGAGGTGCAGGTTCCAGAGAGCTAAACATGCTTCCTAAAAGAAAGACAGCCCTCCACATGCTAAGTCTAGGACAGTTCATGAAGCAGTCCATGCGTGGTGCGAACCAGCAAACAGCAGCAGTGAGCAATGTGTGGGACAATGAAGAGTGCGTAGCTACATTCCGGAAGGTTGTTGATCTTGCCGGTCATGCCATGAGATCGTATGATGGTCGACAGATCATGTTCGAAGATAGTGATCTGAGTAAAGTTGGTTTGTCTGATGATGAGGCTAGGCGATGCGGTTTTCTGATAGCAACTGAACAAGAGGTAAACCAGCCTGGGATGAGAGCTAGAATACTGTACATGTTCGGTCATTTGCTACAGCTTGAAATTTGCGCCAGCCTTCACCACGTGAATCGTTCTGTGACAGACATAATGAAGCTTATTGGACATGGCAGTGGTCATATGGATGCTGTCTGTATCTTTATTGTGGGGCTTTTAGGAGATCCTCGCTGTAGAGATATATTATCGTCACTGTATGTTGGAACAACAGAAGGAGACTGGAGAAGAAAACTTCGTGACATCATGGAGGAACTATCATCCTCAAGTCGCATTGCTTCCACATCCGGGAAGTTTATGCTGCTTGAAGCTTATCACGAGTCGCAAGGAAACGACCCAAATCAAATGTCTAGGGCATTACGCCAGGGTAACCAATGGAACGCCCTCGACCTTAGCGGGCTACGTTCATACCACATCCGGTCTTTGCTGTATTTCCTGAGACATCTGCAGGGTAGATCTTCGGACACAGAACCTGTCGTGGAGCCCGATCGTCCTGGTGTTATTGTGACAACACTGGGCACACCACTTGCAGCAGTTAAGTTAGACTTCTCGGATAAAGACGCTGCCAACGATTGTCTCCGTGAACTGTCCAATATGAAATCTGTCAAGTGTGTTATCGGTCCCACTCTATCATATCATAACATGCTACATACGATGACTAGTCTCTTCGGCCATCTTGTGCTTGTTGACATCAATGGTGCCTACAACCTAGATGTAGAGCCGTTATGTGATAGTCTGGCTGACCCGGTCTGTTCAGTACAGGGAATACGGGTGGTATGTTCTCAGCCTGATGCTGCTAGGCTGATTGCTACCCGAAACAGCTCGCTCGCTGTTCTCGCTGTACGGGTAAGATGAGTTGTATGCTCGATGGTAATTGGTTAATGGTTATACAACTACAATACTGTTGCTTGATTCTTGAACCAGATTGTGGCTGAGTCAACTTTCGTGTAAATGACATGTAGGATAAGAGGGCACAGACACTTTGGTGTCTGACACATAGCCGTAAATCAAGCTATGTGTTAGATCAACTACGTCCACTAAAGAACATACTAACATCCTAGTATATATCGTAAACAATTATATTGTTTTAGATGCTAAACATGCTATTTGTTAAATCAATTTGAATGCTCTCTACTGTAGTGTAATAACTCTAATGTTCTGTGTTTTACATTCATCGCAAACAACAACAGGAGGTACGTCGTATTTTTGCATTTCATACCAAAGTATGCATTGCTTGTTCCATATTCGTTAGTTCCGAATGTTCGACTCAACGCAGATCGTGGAATGCAATTGTGGCAATATATGAGAGTATTATATACTGCAATAGATGAACGAGTTTGCCGAAGGGAGTCGTTGTCTCGTATCCTATGATGTAAAAATTGACGTTATTATAAATTTGTGGAATAATAATCATTATTATGGCAGCAATATATAATTGAGTCGTAGTTTTTAGATATTCGTACTTTCGTATTCGTCATTTTGTATATAGATTAAAAACCAACAGCAAGTAAGTCGTATTGTTTTATTTCAAACCAAATTATACTTCATTCAATGTATTTAAAAAGCTAAAATATTTATTGTCGTCCATTGACTGAATTGATGCGGCTAATGCACTCCTTTATTCGATGTTCTATTCCACAATCTAACAACCAGAATTTTCTCTGTGTAACATTCATCGTGAAAACCAACAGGAGGTAAGTCGTATTGTTTCATTTCATACCAATTTATACTTCATGCAATGTATTAAACACGATAAATTCTTTGTTGTCGTCCATTGACTGAATGGGTGCGGCTAATACACTCCTTTATTTGAGGTTCAAATCTGGAATCTAACAACCAAAATTTTCTGTGTGTTACTTTCATCGTGAAAACCAACAGCTGGTAAGTCGTATTATTTCATTTCACTCAAAATTATACTTCATACAATGCCTTAAACACGCTAATTGTTTTGTTGTCGTCCATTGACTGAATTGGTGCGGCTAAATAAAATTCTTTATTTGAGGTTCTATTCCGTAATCTACAATTATAATATTCTGTGTGTTACATTCATCTTGAAAACCAACAGCAAGTAAGTCGTATTGTTTCATTTCAGACCAAATTATACATCGTACAATTTGTTAATACGCTAAATTCTTAGTTATCGTCCATTGACTGAATTGGAGCGGCTAATACACTCCTTTATTTGAGGTTTTATTCTGTTATCTAACAACCAGAATTGTCTGTGTGTTACTTACATCGTGCAAACCAACAGGCGGTAAGTCATATTGTTTCATTGCAAATCAAATTATTCTTCAATCAATGTATTTAAAAGGCTAAATTATTTGTTGTTGTCCCTTGACTGAATTGGTGCGGCTTATACACTCCTTTATTTGATGTTCTATTCAATAATCTAACAACCAGAATTTTCTTTGTGTTACATTTATCGTGAAAACCAAAAGGAGGTAAGTCGTATTATTTCATTGCATATCAAATTATACTTCATTCAATGTATTAAACACGATACATTCTTTGTTGTCGTCCATTGACTGAATTGGTGCGGCTAATACACTGTATTATTTGATGTTCTGTTCTATTCCGTTATCTAACAACCAGAATTTTCTGTGTTTTACATTCATCTGGAAAACCAACAGAAGGTACGTCGTATTGTTTCATTTCATACCGAAATATACTTCATTCAATCTATTACAAACGCTTAATTCTTTGTTGTCGTCCATTTTCTGAATTGGAACGGCTAATACACTCCAGTATTTTAGGTTCTATTCTGTAATCTACAATTAGTATTATCTGTGTGTTACATTCATTTTGCTTGGAATGTATTCAGAAGACGTTCTTTTACACCAGTCTTTGCGTTTGTACAATTGTGTCGGCGTAAATGCTATGTTACGGTTTTACCCAGCTATTGTTACGCTATTTAATTACAGACTGCTATTGATAATCATTGTGAACTTTTCTGATCGAAGTACAAGGTGTTTCTACTTGAGTGTTTTCTGTTGATCAAATCATTATGTTTTATGTGCAACGTTGTGACGTTTGCGTTTGCATTATTCGGTCGTCCGATTTATTCGGTGATGCTAAATATGTTCCAAGTAGCATTTCCTCTTTTCCGGCATTAACTGTCACTGGCGCCCAGCTTGATGATGCAGTGGTTATTGTACGTTGAGTGACAGGTCTCGACGTTATAGGTTTGTCGATAGGGTAGTGGATAGCAGCGGGTATGAATGACAGTTGAATCAGATGTTTTGTTCACAACAAACAACGATGATGTCTGCAATTTCAATGCACAGTGTCTTGTTGATAAAGAGTGTTTAATTATTCCATAACTTATTGTGAGCCTACACGCTATGTTACAAACGTATGTCAATGCGTTGTGCGTTTACGTACTACTAGTCCTGCTGCGTAGGACATTTACATTCGATTTACTTTTGCATGCACATATAATATGCAGTCATGGAATTGCAGCCATTTCTGTATTACATAGATGTTCACCTACTCTGGTCTGGTTAGATACATGCAGGATTATAAACAACTGGCAGCATATTGTTCCTTCCCTAAGAAACTACTATTTCTAAAATCTGCAAGGTGTGCGTCGGTTGTATTTGATTGCGTGCATTATAATGCCACAAATTATTATTATCGTGTTTGTTGTATGAAACGATTTGATCGATCATATTTCTGTTATGTGATATTTTGTTTCCCTTTTTCCCTTTTTTGTGCGATTTCATATTGTTTAATTGAGGCAGTTTAGCAAATTATACAATAGAGCGTCTACGTCATGACGACCTCCACTTATCACGTTATGATAGGTAATGATGAGTTGACACGAGGGGTATTTTCCGATAATGTGTGTGTTCAATGCATAATACGTTGCAAGTTGGTAGGACTAGCACATGGATTGCTGTGGCTTCTCTAGTAATCACCGTTGCCTTTTACGCAGTCATGTCCATGATATGATTGTATTTGTTTCTGATGATTTGGTGCCAACACGATTGCTGCTTGTATTTAGAGCTGTTAAGTTGATATTGCTCGTTGAATAGCCAATATATGTCCGTTGCTCATATACGCATTTATCTTATTTGTTGAAGCTACCAGCATATCCTCTTATATCACATGAAGCCTTATCATTTGAGCAGGTTGATTTATTGCTGAATGAAATGCAGATAGAAGTGTATAAAAACTGCACATTGTAGGGCATATAATTGTATAATGATGTTATTTATCATTTGTTTACAAGTGGCAAGTTTTATCCCTATTTGCTGCACATAGATGCGTCCCAAACTTAGCATGGACGAGCTCATAGAAAGTTTCTGTAATCGAACAACTGAATTTGTCTTGTGGACGCAATTGTTGCTGCATAGATTCTAAGGTTTTATAGACAATTTATTGACAATCTCAATACTGCATCTATAATATCCGTAGCATTGTCTAATTAGCGCTTCGATATAGGATTGATCCTCTAGGTATCCCATTTTAATGAATGTGCATTATTTGCGTGCGCGTTTTGAATGTGAGTGACTGTGTTTTGCAGGTGGATATCCATGAGGTTGGCTTACGAAGTCTGGAGTACTTGCACATGGACTCTGGGTTTATTCTTTCGGGTGACACTGAACAGACTTTAGCCTCACACCCACGATTGAAAAAAGTATCGGAGGAGGAGTGCATGACAAGGATGGACATAATCTACAGAGCTATGTCAAAGGTTGTTCTTTTTTTCAGCTGGAAGTAATTTTCGGATTTAATTAGCATTGTACAGTGCGTCGCATGCGGCTCCAGTTAATCAGTATAAAGTCGGTTCACAGCTCTTCTATGCTCATTGTTATTTAATTCAAAGTAGGGTGCCGTTTTTCATTCTAGGCTGATCAGTTGATGTTGATGCAGAGCAACCAGGAAGAAACAAACAAACAAGAAAAACAAAGTGACAAACGGGGGAAAAAAGTTGTGTAACTATATGAATATCGATGTTCAAGGAATATGTTTTCTTTAGCCTGTTTGTATTGCATTAACTGCATATCCTATGTTCGATACGCCGTCTTTTAAGCTGTTGTTGAAAACACTGGTCAAATTCATGCATATTACATGCATATTGCCTTTGTACACTCTGTTCATTTGACTAGTTCTTTTCATGTTTGATCCAATTAAGAACACATGTACAGCATCTATTTGCATGGGGCCTCTAGAACGTAGATTTCGGATTATGGAAATGTCACTTTCCATTATTGGTTTGATTTGCCACTGAAACTCTGTGTTATATTGTTATTGTACGGCTCGCGCGCAATACGTAGATTGCTTTTGTCACTACCTATTATTCAAAAATGTCCACATTCGAAAGCAACTTCTACAGTCTGTGCATCTCCTTATTTGTTCATAAAGCATTTATATTAGTTTCTGTATTGCTTAGATTCATTTTGGTTGCCACTGTGTTAGCCACAACCTCCGTCTTGAGTGACGACGTCAACGATCACTAAGACAATCGGCGTTTGTAAATGGATCCAGAGTCGAATGTATGAAGCCATATGGAAATATTGGCACAGCGTACCCAGAATCGTTATAATTTGGCGTCAGTTGACAAGCAAAGTGAAACCAGGTATTCTTGGTAAAGAAACTGTCATCTTATCTTAGTGTGCATATATGGTTAAAGAAGTAGTGGTACCATATATTATGTAATTAGGTAACCTGGTCTATGTACTTAATGGCTTTATAACTAACACAGTTCACCAACTATCAATGGCCATTAATATACTGTGACTACAGAGCGCAAACCACGAAATGTCGATTATCCTGCTGGTGTAACAAAATATTTGGAATATTTGTGTTGCAAATACTAGAACTGTCGCTACTGATAGAATAACAAATATCCAATGATGTCCGACCTTTATATTATTTATCGTTCATAATTATTATCAGCTGCTTTTGTGTATTCTATTATTAATTTCTTTTCTATTGCGTACGATCTAAAGTAAACATACAGCTTTGTTTATTACATGTGGAATAATTGTATTTGCATTAGGTTGAACGATAAAATTGTCACGTGCCGGCTGTTCTGTTTCACATAATTACTTGGTCCTACGCTGCACCATATTTGTATATGGTCACTATTGGTTGTATGGCTGTGATGCATCTAACTACAAGTGATAGTTAAGAGCAAGATGAGCATGACAATGAGCAACGTGTGTGCTACTCCCAAAACATCTCGTTTACTTATAGATACTATAACTAACATTTGCCAACTCCGATGCATGAAACAAAAAGAGATAAATCACTTTCCATTGATTTTGTTGGCTCGCTAAATCTGATATTTACTACGCTGTCTGAGATGTGATCGTGTTTTAGATCATTAACCTTATTGTGTTTGATTGGTACGTTCAATTGCACCGGTTTGAGAATTATTCAGATTTGTAACAAGGTATATAATCACAGAATAGCGCCGTGAAACAATGTTAATTGACAATGTAATCACACAAATTGGACTTAATCAAGATATATTTATTGGCATGCATACGTATTGTCACGATCAAATAAATAATCCGCTTGTTGTAATCTACAACGTACGTTTTTGGGTTATACTTACACATACCCATACACGCACTTAAGTACAAACGCATATGCAGACATACATACATCCGTATATACATGCATTCATAAATACATGCATATATACATAAATACACATATCACATACAATACATACATAGAAAAACACATAAAACATACATATATACACACATACATACAAACATGCAAACATATATACAACTATGCATACATAAATACATACATACATACCTGGTCCCTGTCAATGAAGCATAGCCATCCAAATGACAGAATTATGTACTTCTGTTATGCAGCTGAGAATATAGTTGATGTCGCTTTTCACCTTGGTGATGACTAGCATTGTGAGATATGATTCTTAGCCTGGACGAGGTTGTCCTGCTTTACATCCATTTCAATCTGGGAGAGAGATGTGGGGGAATCGATGATTGTGAGGTCTATGCCTCCTTCGTTTATGTATTGGATGTATTTTGAAGGTCTCTTTGGGACCTTTGCAGATATATGTATATATATAAATATATGTATATATATATATATATATATATGTACATATATATATGCATATGTATATATATATATTAATGTATATATATATTTATATATATACATACATGTAATTATATATATAAATATATATATATATATATATATATATATATATATATATAGAGTACATATATTAATGTTTATTTGTGTACTTACTTTATATATGTATATATATATATTTATATATATATATATATATATCTATATATTATATATATCTCTCTATCTATATCTCTCTATATCTCTCTCTATCTCTATCTCTATCTCTCTCTATATATATATATATCTATATCTCTATATATATATATATATATATATATATATATATATATATATACGAATGCAACCTTTTTGATGCAATCGACGAACTCGAACTATTTTGGCACTCAGTCACAGCTTGGCACACGATGCGAGTGCCAAAAAAGTCGTGATCTTTTTGAGTGCTTTGTTCTGAAATTTGTTATTTCAGATTGATGTTACCTTGTTATTTATCTCCATTCACATTTATCCATTGCAAGGTTTTGACCTATTCTTTGCGCAGGAATTATTTATGGACGTTTGAAATTCTTTATATATTGGACTAACGACCATTTTGGTACTCTGCATTTAACAGCTTGTTTCTCGTTATTATCCGATATATCATAATCCCAACTTCTGATATATTGCTTAGAATTACTTCCTTCACAAATATATACTATCCACGTGACATTCAATAGGGGGAATAAAAAATATATATATTTGGTTTCGACGTTTTTCAATGAGCTGGAGGCAGATATATATTCGCCTGGACAAACCGAAATGCTTCGGCTGGTCGGATAATTCGTAAGGCATCTCGTGCTTTGAGATGAAGTTGCGTTGCTGGCCCAGAATATCTTGATTTGGTAAGCAATAACCACAACTCCTGAATATGTTATGGTGTTATTTAAGACGCTTATACCCAAGTCAACCATATGAGAGCGACAAAATATATATAATGTCGCTAAAGTGACTCGACAACCTGGATTCTCAGCCTGGGTTTTCAATTGTCGCCCACTGTGACATTTTGTCGTTGATTCAAATTATGACAACGTTGTTTCAATAGATTGGATATATTGTGTAGTATACTCAATCTGACATATAAATGAAATCTGGTCAATGTTTGAGGTACTTTATTATAGCTATGTGTCAAGCCGGCCTTGGCAAATCGCTTCGCCCAGCTCTGTTGGTTATTTGCGTTTGTCATAATGCATGTATGTATGTTAGGCGTCAATAATGCGCAAAACCGAGAGGTTTTGTTTTAACCTTGATCTGAAACTAATGTCAAGGTCATCGAATAAGTGAAAAACTAGTATCTCGAATAACTCCGTTAATAATGGTCGGATTGTAAAAAAGATTACATCATTGTGTAGCTCATTCCAATTGCAAGCTTTTGCTAAAATAAATGTGGACATCGTACCAACAGTTTTCTCAAGCGCCCCAGCCCCGCTGTAATTGGAGCCTTATTTAAGCATAAATACCTCTTGGAGTGAGAGCCAGATAAATATTTATCAGCGCTAATCAGTGGATGTTTGGACAGTAGACGACTTAAAACTTCACAAAAACCTTATGGAAGATTGTCAACTCCATTAATAGGTCCTAAAAGTATATTCCCATCCACAAATATACTTCAATTACTCAATAACCAACCCAATGCATGTCAGATATCCGGAATCCAATACATAGCAATTTTGGATCCAGAACATTCAGAAAATCATTGTGGTTGCTACACCTGAGGAGATATTGCCATGAAAATTTGTCATAATATGCAATAACTAGTTCAGATTTTGCTTAAGCTGTCTCTGTGAAAACCTTATGTGAAAAAACACCTATATGATCATGCTACACCCTACCCCTTAGATAGTAGCTGATGATTCATTATTGTTTTTTTATGCAATTACCATGTCTACCAAATATGATATTACTTATCATCAATAATTTTTAAGACTTTAATGTATAATGTTTTGAATCCTATATACAGAGAATGATGTTCATTGGCCACTGTAGATAGCATGCTGTAGAGCAAGTTAATTGTTCAAGCAGAAAGGTTGGAATATAACAAGTCCATGTAAAACTGAGCTATTTAATAACAATTGATATGTTGCATTTTCTTCATTTCAGCATATCATTTTACCCTGATATAGATGTATATGGAATTATCACTATTTATATTTTTGATTATTTCTGTATCAGTTGCTGATTAGTCATGGATGCACCATATATGGTATAAAATGGGATATGTGTTTATTTACTGCTAAAAGTGTCATGTTGATTCGAAAGTAACTCTTATCCCCTACCTACCATTACATTGGGAAGCATAAGTGATAGTATTGTTGATTTCATAGAATTGAAGAATGTTTGCACGCTTATTCATAACCAGTCCGCTAAGACCTTTAAACGATTCATATACCCCCAGCAGGCCCGTAGCCAGAGGGGGGGGGGGGGGGTTGGGTTCGAGGGGTTTGAACGTACCGCCCACTTTGCCCAGAAAGGTCTGCCTTACTCTAGCGCATTTGTGTATATATATAGATATATCGTGTGTCGATGGTGTCTTTAATTATGGCCTTATAGCCACATAAGTATGAGCCAGGAGAAAGGTCCACTATTGAGGGGAAAAGAACACCCCCCCCCCACCACCCACTAAAAATACTGGCTACGGGCCTGCCGTGACCCAGTTAACTGTAGCGCTGTATGTTCTTAAACCCCTTACGCATCTTACTCCAACGCGACAATGCTCTTCTGTCCTTACCCACCAGACGACCATCATCCTACACCGTGGTAACTGTCCACAATTGTTTTGGAAAATTTCCATGCAAGTCTGACAAAATTGTTGTATTCTGAGTATCATGACAGAGTTCTTCGGTATTTGCTTAAAGATAAGGGATGGAGAGAAGAGGTGAGTTTTCAAAACAATGCAGGTCAAATAGTTCATTTGGGATGTTCCAATAAGCAGGGTTGATATATTCAGCGGGATGACATAAAAACAAATTTAAATATTTTAAACATGGCAACAGTTTCTGTCACACATGCCAAATGGCTGTGAATTGTGCAAATGACTACAACAGTCCAATTGATCTTGTAAATAAGGTTAATTCCATATCGACTAACTTTAAAAAAACCTACTCAGACTCGCCAACCTTTGACAAAGTCGCAATATGAAATCTCCCAAGAACGCGGATCGTTGCCATGACGCCGAAGAGCGACAGATCGGCGAAATATATAGCGAAAAACTAGCAGACGATTACCAAAGTCAAGTCACATAAAATTGCCAATCTGACAAATAATTATCATTAAAATTCAATTTAACGTATTTTATCACAGCCCTGGTTAAGAATGATACGATTGTTATAGTATTTCGGCTAATAATGACATTTCATAAATTACGAAACTCGTAAACAATAACATTAGGCCGCCAACTTCGTGACTTCGCGGAAAGCATGGAAATTTGTTGTTAAATACGGATTTCCCCGACAAAAACATTCTGACATGGACGGAAAAGAAGCTGTGTCTGTAAAATAATATACTATCTCTATTACTGTGTGCTCTGTATTACCTCTGTATTACCGCGTTTTACCCCTACCCAGACCGAATTTATATCCATGACCCAATTCCCTCGGCGGAACGAGCGCGAACAGCTGATCAGCTGATCAACAATTTCGGCGTTAGCAGCTTTCGTTTCAATACTGTTAGATGGTTCTGTTAAGTTGAAAAACAAATTGTTGTTTGACAGACTTGTTTGGCCATTATAGTTATGACTGTCCGGTGATATGTAAATGTAAAGAGAACTTGACAGTAGTATAGAGACTGGAGGTACGAGCACATCAATCCAATACAGCAACCCAGAAAACACACGTATACAGGGTGACTCACATGAGTCAGCGAACCGCTCGCACCTCCTCCCCCCTATATTATACCATATGAGCCCAGCCCTTCCAGCCCCTATGGTATAGGCCCACTAAAGAGGGCGACAGCAATGTCAACCATCTACAATAGGACCCTGAGGAATAAGCTATTCTAAACGACTCACGCGCTTCAAAAGGTCCTCATACTTCGATTCCAATTCCCTCACCTTCTCCTCTACACCAGGACCCTGAGGAATAAGCTCTTCTAAACGACTCACGCACTCCAAAAGGTCCTCATACTTTGATTCCAAATCCCTCACCTCAATCTCAAGGTCTACCTTCTCCTCCCATATATGTTCCACGTCTGCCTGCAGCTTGGCCACCCCCATATGTTCATCGGTGCTCATTCTATACCTCAGCCCCCCATATGTTCAACATATCGACGCGTGCCCATAGACCAGAGTGTCTACACCACCTGGAGCTATCCACCGCTTTGAGTCAAAGGGGGAGAGAGACACCTTGTTAACGTGGAGCTCATATATTTTATGACAGTCACTCCTGAGCATGTTCATTCCGGGGCGAAACTGCTTTTGGGCGAACAGTGACTCCACGTACTGAGCGTGTCGTAGATGCTTCTTCACCACCACCTTCTTCACACCTTTTGCTTTTTTGATCTCATCCCGACTCGACATCAAGATCGAGTACATCTTAGGGCGCAGACCAACATACTCCTTGATGGGCACGCCGGCACTCATCCTTCATCTTCCCCAGAACCTTCTTGTTCACACTGCTGTAGAGACTACGGGAGGGATGAAAGTTGCTGGTGTCAAGGAGATGGACATCTTTCTTCATGTCAGCATACATGTCAGGCGTGCGTATCTCCATTAGCAGCGAATCCGTATCTGTGTACAACAAGCCAAGGTTCTTGCCGTATCTGGGCTTCATGGTATTATAATAGAAGTCATACATCAGGTGTTTGGAGAGGTCGAGTATACACATGCCCACATACACAGGGCAGTTCAGTACCAGGTGAGTCTTGTGCATGTGCAGAGCGGCCAGGTCATTATCAAACACCTGATGACGCGCGTAGGCGGGACTTGCAATAAGCCTACGCATTCTTTCGTCTTCCGTAGATCGCACAATCTTGACATTGACCCGCCTGCGGAGGTTCTCCATAGTCTTACCGAACACAGAGTTGTTCATAAGCTTATACAGGTCCTTCTCAAAGTCGCTGGTGGCCACCTTACGCAGATCCGTATTCATCTGAATGAAAGGCTCCATCCAGGGGCTCTGGGTGAAGACAAGTGCTCGATGGATCTTGGTAAGTCTCATCCCCAAAGACAGATACAGCTTGAGGTTCCTGTAGTGCACCACACACTTATTCCTTATTCCGCAGGTTTGGCACCAGCTTTTCAACCTCGCCCAGGGTGCCACCCAACTCGCCAAGGAGGTTCTTGTGATAGATAGACAACCAGTCGTTCTCTACAAGAAGCCGCTCCGGAGCCAGCGGGTAGTCGTTGTGCTCGTCATGAAGTGCAGTAGGATACTCCAAGTCAACCTCAAGTATGTATCCAGTCTCGGCATCATCTGGGTGGTCCTGTATCTGTAGATCCTCCGGCCGAGCCACCCACTCAATACCCGCAGTTGGCAAAGGCTGACTCATAGCCCACCCATACAAATTGTTAGCATCAAGGTACTGGATGTAGCTCGTTGGTTTATCCTGGTCAAAGTCATCCACGAGCGGGTTATTGGCCTTAGCGTGGCGGCGCGACACCATGCTTATACCGCCGCGTAGACCTTTCTCAGTGAACAGGTGCTTGTCATAGTCGGTGAGTAGCTCGAGTTCCACGCCTGTGCTCTTAAGCAAAGCATCCCATGACAAACCGGGGCTGGTATAGTAGTGGGCCGGATCCAACCCGTACTGCTTAAGACAGGTCTTGCGGAACACCTCAAACACATCTGCCAGGAGCAGTACATCTGTCCGCAGGTACAGGTTATGGTAGTCACCCATGTTCTTACACCCGAACACGCTCCAGACCTTTTGTGCATGGGCATAGTCTACAGTAGATATACCCTCCTCAGAGAGCTTGCTGTAGAACTCCTGGATTGGCGGCAGAGGGGAATCAAACTTATACCAGCTGTCCATGAACTCATAGGGGAAGACTCCCTTACGCAACAGCAACCGCCGCTTCATCTGGTCTGGCTCATATTCAGTGGTGACAGCAAAGGCATCTGGGTTGTTAGCAGACACCAGCTTATCAAGTGAGGCCAGGAGAAACTGTGCACTGTCAATGAAGCGCAACTGTCCAAGCGACAGGGAGATATATTTCTCCATGTTGTTGGGGATACAGTTGATGTTCCCCTCCACTTTGCTTATACCCTGCATCAAGAGATGGGAGTCGTAGCCCCGCAGGTTATGGAACACCACAGGGATGGGTGTTGTCAGGTTACACACGTTATGGGCTGGCCCTCTGTACAAGCCTGTTATATGGCAGTGATCGCCCAGTTTTTTCTTGCACACATGACAGTGAGTGTGCCCTTCTATCCTCCCGAGTCATCCGCATAGGGACAGGCTTGGACAGAACTGCTTTGATCTTTTGCTCCTCCTGCTGCAGAACCTGTAAGAACTTCTCCACAGTATCGCTTCCTCTGTAAACCACAGGGGGTTCGGTCTTACCGTCACAACGAACAACCACATAGCTGTAGCCGCATCCTTGGTGTTCCTGCGTTCTCTGCGTGTTGCTCTTACCAGGATTAAGCGCAGGACCCAGAAGCTTCACTGTGAGCGCTTCAAAGTCAGCATAGATGACGTAGGGTGCAGCAAGCTGTTTCTGCCAGTTCTGGAAGGATAATATGTTCTTCCCTTCCTCAGGCATATCCACTCGCACAGCAGTTTGCCCTATCCCCATACACTCAGGCTTATGCACCAGGAGCAGACCCTCTGAGGTATATCCATGCAGACATAGCTCACAGAAGAACTTGCGCTCTTTATGTTTTGTCTGGTCATACAGCAAGCGGTTCAGGTCTTTGATTTGCGTGTAATGAAACTTGCCGTCCTTCTCAATCAGTATGAGGTTTATACGGGTACCAGAGTGTTTGATTCCACCTAGCTCTTCTAGCTCACCAGTCAAAAATTTATGCATCTTCCGACGCATGCCCTTAAAGAACATCATAAGGTCCGAGCTAAGGGGGTGAGACTCAGGAACGTTCATCACCCATCCACGCAAATAGTTTTTAACAGCCCACTTAGTCTTCTTGAAGGCAAGACGCGCTGTGGGGACTGGGGACTGGGTTGTGGTGATGCGTGGGGCAGGGACAGGTCTGTGTGGGGCAGGGACTGGTCTGTGTGGGGCAGCAGTGGGGACAGGGGTGCGTGCCACCCCAGCCTTTAATCTAGCCAACATCTCCTTGTATGTACGGTCATATTCATTATGCACTTGGAGTGCTTTGAGTGCAACCTTAGAGCGTGGATAAGGAGGCTTAAAACCGTGAATTGAAACATAATCGTTTTGGGCTTCACGTGCCCCCTGATTATGAGTCATGTTTACTATACCGTTCCATAAGTCTAAAAGAGAATTTGTTGATACACAAAAGGCAATGACAATACAGCGAGCGGACTTTGACCTACGCAGTAAACACCCGTCTCTGACAAAGTGCCACGCTTCGTCGCACATAGGCCTGACCGCCAAACCATGTTGTTGACAGCGCCACAAGATTTCTATTTTTATACAGTGGGGAATCCCCGTTCAGTGGCGTCGACTGGCGAGTCAGTGTCCCCAGCTATTGACGAAGACGACTGTGGTTGACTTTATCGAACCCTCAATCCATACACAATCCTACCTTATTATTTTTTATAGCCTTCTGACAACCCGTACAAAGATGATTAATGACACCATGTTTTATCTTATATCTGTGTAAATTACAAAACTCTTGTTCTTGCGTACAGGGCCTGTTACAGGGGTCTTTCTTCCCGAGTAAAATCCATGGGCACTTATTGTCAAATCCTACCATTTGTTATATATATAAATATCTATTAGTCTAATTGATAATTCCGTCTGGCGGCAACTGGGTATCGGACGGCACCACAAGCAACTCCTCCTTTACAAAGCCACGGAGAGGTCCATCCAACAAATAGTATAGTACAGGTTCACCAGATTTAGTGACAGAGCTTCCAATCCGGTAAACCACACAGGACCATACAGGGTCAGTGGCCCGCTGACGCTGATCTTGCTCTGCCACACCAGGCTGGTAGAGGTAGCGAACGCCAACATCAGAGGGAAGCTTTTGCTCTTTGACCCCCAGAGGGCGCCCTGGTACGACTGCAGATGGCTTTTGTGCAACTCGTTTTGCCTTTATAGCATATTTATCGCAGAGACTACAGCCTGCAGTCTAGAAACCCACTCAGTCGATCGTTTTCCAGTATCCCTTAACTACGGCATACTGGTGACCAAAGAGACGCTCAGCCAGGGTTCGGTTAGAGAGTTCCACTATACCCTGATCTCGATGGATATTCACACGGCCACGTCTGACTGATACTCCATGTTTTACTAACAGCTGATTCGCTGTACCCATAAACTTCCGTCCGGGGTCCACCTGAAGTAGTTTAGGCCACCCCAGCGGTCCTCGCTTGTATATCCTCTCGAGTGCACCTGCGACCTCCTTAGCCTCTTTTGTAGTCAATGGCTCAGCCGCTTTGTAGCGCGAGGCCACATCAACCAATGTTAGGGCATACTTGTAAGTGCGACGCTTCACAACATCATGAGGAAGAAATAAGAGATCGGCTTGGTGCACCTCACTAGGGACAGGGACATCAAAATTTGGTCTGGGAATGTGTTTTGGCACTGGCAGGTAGATTTGCCATATAGCTTGCTTTGTTAGCCACCCCCTTGCAACTTCCTCAGAAACCCTCGCTTCTGTTGCAAGCTTCTTGATAGCTGTTATGCCTTTCCAGTAGCCCTTAGGACCATAGTAGATCTTTTGCATGCGACCATCCATATACAGTAAACGCTCGAGACTCCAAATAACCTACTTAGCAAGCCTGTATGCAACCAGCCCAGTCGCAGCCATACCCAGTATAATGAACGCCACCTCACGCCCCCTGTTCATCTGAGGGCTCGTAGAAGTCTGAAAGCTGCGGCTCAGAGCCCAACGGGTCGACGGTTTTATTCGTAATCAGGGAGTACTCACGCATAGCCTCGTCCGCATCCCTAAAAGTATGCTCGGCATGTCCCTGGCGGCGCAGTTGCTCATTGATGAAGTCTAAACGCTCAGTTCTCTTCTTGGCCCATGCTGCCTGAGCAGATTGAAGCTGCTCGATTGTCATATCATGACGTTTACGTTCCGCGTCCACTTGGCTGTCTCGTAATTTAGAGAATAAAAAGTTGCTCCCAGAGAATGCAAGGGCGTTAACAAGAGCACCCCCAACAAGTAGCGCGAGTGTGGCCATTACTTCAGTATATCAACTGGTAAGATTCCTTGTTTAATTAGCATATCCTTTGTGGCCATAGCTAGTGATACATCGGCAACAACCATAGCCAGGTCCCGTGGGGTGAAATCAAGACGTGGCACCCCACCACCCAGAGCCATCTTAGCAAGCTTGGCATAACCTATTGAAATACCGGAAACAACTACACCGTGGTACAGAGCGTTGATGAGCATTTTTCCATCAGTAATTGGTGTTGTCATCTTATTCCATATAAAACGGATCCTTTAAATGAGCGTCCGGAGGCTTTTGTACCACAACCTGTTTAGGGTGTGAGGCTACCATCTGGTGCCTGTAGCAATACAATGCTAGTCCAAACACGCCAACACCGCCGACAACCAAAGGTGCAGCCCATGTTGGCCATGCCCACCTTTCCGGAGGTTTGCTCGTTGATATATGCTCGACAGCTTCGTCTCTACCATCTGTAAGCGCTGCCTTAGCCTCTCAGAGCTCTCTCAGAAGCTTATTTTGATTGGCTTTTCGAGCTGCAGCACCGTTTCGTCCTGCCGCAACCCTTTTAGCGTTTTTTGTCACTGACATTATCTCCACCGGTGTTGTCTCCTCTTGATTCGTGTTTGTTTCTTCCATGTTTACTTACTAAATTTATTTGTCCAATTGACAGCTCTTAGTAAGAACCTGTTATAGCGTAGCTAAGCACATGCTATAGCGGAGTTAAGCACATGCTATAGCGGAGTTAAACGCATACTACAGCAAGGAAGTGGTGTCTTCCTCTCCACCGGCCCCTGTTGTTTCGGTGCTTGTTTTTCCAAATTGACAGTGCCTAACTGTTGTTAAAGCCGCAGTTAAGGGAGCTAAAAACATACCATAGCGATGATATAGCTCACAAGTGGCAGTGCTTAGCGCGTGTCCAACAAACGGGTCCGTCTCGAGGTCTGTAATTAGCCTTGGCTGATGTTCTGATGGTATTGGTAGAAACATACAAGCAATAGCTGTAGCAATGATTGACCTAGAGTGCGCGTCATGCTAGCGCCTAGCCGAGCCTCGTATCTCACATACAGCTTTATGATCTCTTCATCAGACATTGATTCAACCTGGTCAATTGTAATGCGCTCCAAACCAAGGTACTGACGAGCCTGACAGCCGGCTATGACGGCAGCAAGCCTATCTCTCTTAGAAGACATATCTACACCAGGGGTGCAACTAGGTTCCGCTCCCCCAGACTTTGTCTCCACTAAGCTAGGCGAGTCCTGTTCAAGGAGTTTATCAATAATGGTATCAGGATCCATGAATATACGTATACACCTTCGAGTTTCAAAATACTGCACCGCTACCCAGATGAAGAAACCTAAATTGATTACTGAGGCAGCGGCTGCTATCAAGGCCAATATCACTTCAATCGACGGCATATGCAGTAGGCTGATCAGTCTTCAGCAGCAGTTTTGCGTGCTTGGTCTTTGCTAGTAGTTGGCGCACTGTGGCACGTTCCTCCTTTGTTGGAATTACATCATTTTCACGTAAGGCGTCTTCAAACGAGTCACGGTCCTTGGTGTGAAAGAGCACCATCCAGCGAGTCTGCTCACGTAAGTCCTTCAGCACAGAGTTGTACTTTTGGCTGAGGACCCAGACACTTTGCCGCGCATGGCGGCCGCTAAAGGCCATTTCGGATAACATGTCTTTCTTCTTGGTTTGGGCCTTTGTTGCGGAACAGTCATCAATAATGTACAGGGTTGGCTCGCCCTTAAAACAATGATAGAAAGCCCTCAGTTGGTCATGGAGCCGCACCCCTGGATCAACCACGTACACCTCTGAATCATCCCACACCCATGGCCGCGTCTGATAGGCCTCGTTGAAACGTATGGTAGGGCAGAGGATTACAATATGCTCGAAGGCACCGAAGAAGGGCCCTTCAAGGAGGTCGAGGATAAATGCGGTTTTCCCACATCCTGTCTGCCCACAAACAATTGCCGAACAGGGACCATCTGGAAATGTAAACTTAGTAGACTGCGCTGACGAACCTGCCATCTTTAATGTTAAGCTGTGCATCCATTACAATATACATATAAACGTTCAATGCGCCCACCGCCTCTGCCTTTTTTGTGATCTGTATGGTGATGCCCTCAGACGCATTCTCCACAGCCCTGCCACTACCGTGCAGCTGGTCGTCATCACTCGTCCTTAGGTCGAGCCACAGAGCATACTTACTGGTTAGGTACTCTTCTAGGGACACGTCTGACAATGCCAAGTCTTTTGCAGCTATTTCTACACTGGGGTCTCGTTTACTCGTTGCTGCAAAGGCCTTCTTCACCTCATCCCACTGCTGGTAGCCACGCATGCCTTGGGCATAGAGTTGGTTGGGGATGCCCTCAATGGTCACCTCAACTTTTGTAATCTTTGGGTTGTAGAACGACTCTGTTTTCATAGCGAATGAGGCGTTGGTCGGGTCTTCAAAGAGCAGTAGGATGCCCTTCATGCTGCGAGCCGGCACGTTCAGGTTGATGTTCCACAGTGTATCTCTTTTATTGTATGCAAGCTTCCTGTGACGAAGCACACGGTCATACAGAATCGAGAGTCGACCTGTGTACTGGGTGCGTATCATGCGGGCCAACTCTGTTTGGGTAACCATGTCATACTCCAGGGATATGCCATCAATTTTGTAGCTTGCAGCGGTGTCGCCTGTTGCGTGAATCACGCGGTTGTAGTCGTTGAATGTGAGCTCGTATTCCAGTCTGTCACTAAGCGCACTCTGGTAGAATGGCATGTGGCTCTCCAGGAGTTCAAAATCAAACGGAACGTAGAACCTGTTACTATAAACATCGGCTACCGCCTTGTCCTCTTCCTCGGTCTCAACCTTGTCTCCTGACCCCACTCGTATCTTAGTTGCGTTTCTGTCATCTGATGTGTCAATGCCCTGATACAGGAGGCCCTGTCTCTCCTGTGCAGTCCGCCACAAGTCGTGATAACAGTGGTACACATCGCTGTCATCAATAGACATGACCTCATTGCCAGAAATCTTGATTGTCATTTTCTTGACCACGGCGCGGCCCAGGTTTTGCACAACGCTGCGGTTAACATCAGTCGAGGTCAGCGTGACGTCGTCTGCGCCTAGATTGGGGAAGCGAACCAGCAGTTGTTGGTTCTGGTCAATAGTGCTTGGATTGTTTGTAACGACTACAGATTGTCGCACGCCCTTTACCCCGAGCGGTTCGCGTATCCGGCGGTGTGGGTTTAGTTTGTGTCCGTAAGAACTTGTCATGTTGAATGCTTAATTACACTTATATCTTTAACACACAGACATGGAGTTTGATAACCCAGGATTTGACGATGCAGATGAGGAGAGGGCTATGGGATGGGAGAGTAATGTGACTAACTTTGATGATGAGGAGACTAACCTGATTGACGAAACTTTAGATACATCAAGTACGATTATTCCACCTTGGACTATTACTGAAATGCCTGCGGGGTTAACAGAAGATCAGGTGGGTTCCAAAGAAGAAACTGAAGTCTTTGTTACGAGGTGAGAGAAGGCAGTGTCTAAGCATGGGCTGCAGGCCACTCTGGAGTTTAGATCGTCTAAACAAGGTGACCTTTGGGTTAAGTGGGGCCGAGAATGGAAGCTTCTTACATGGAAGAACAATCACAACAAATTCCTCTCTCCTAGGAGTATCCTAGATTTCGGTGGTACACAGCTTGCTCGGGCTCATGGAGTGACACCTGAACTATCCACAATGGCAGCAAAAGCCCTACAAGGCGTTGACCAAGCTGCTGCTAAAGCGGAAGCTGCACTTCCAAAGTTAAAAATGAGCAGCCCCGAAGCCATGACAGAGCAAGTTGGTGTGGAAGAAACAAGCTTCATAGAGGGCGTTCATAACGCCATAGAAGACCTAGGTACACAAACAGACAACCAACTACCACTCAGAGAGCTTATGGGGCTTGATAAGGCTATGCAGACCCAGAGGGGTGAGCTGGTCAACAACCTAGCTAAGATAACTGAGATAGAAAGGAATATAAAACATCGGGAAGCTAAAATGGCAAGCCTGGAGGAGGAAGGGAGGGGTGATAGTCGAGCATGGAGATTCCAAGCATATGAGCTTGCAGAGCTGCAGGACCTGCGGCCTGTCCGTGTTGAGGCTGCCTTTGTAAACCGTGAACGTCTGCGAACCCAAATTAACCGCATCAGGGAAACGATCAACAGACTTCTTAACGAGGACACAACGCTAGCTGAGCGTGTACGCACTCTGTTCCGAGAGCAGGGTATAACAATAGCCTCCATACTAACTGCGATTGGATTGGCAATCTCTACCCTGGTAGTTGCTTTGACGGGCGGAGGGAGCACTAGGTCAACCCCGGCACCAACGCCGACACCAGCTGATAAGCCTGGTTTAAAGGAATGGATTAAAAAACAGCTGAACTCCTTGTCAAACGTCCTGATGAGCCTATCCGGTAAGGCAGCAGCTGCCCTTCCAGGAATCATTGGCTCCATCGTATCATGGCTGCTTACGTCAGCTGCAAAGGTGGCTGGTAGGATGGCAGAACATGTATGGGCCGCAGCTGTGGCGGTTGGGGGAGCTATCCTCCTGATACTCTGTGACTTACTATGTAGCAAACCAAAGCACAGATAAGCCTATAGCGATTCCGCCTATAATAAGAGCGGTTTTCTCATCCTCGTGCGCCCCACGCAGACCGGTCTCGTCCATAGGGGCCGGCCCTGGAGAGGGGAGTTCCATATCTGTATCTGTATCTGGCGGAGGGTCAAAGCTTCCTCTATCCGGAACCACCGGAACCAAGTTGACATCAGCATTGCTGCCTATCTGCTGCTCCTCAGTTGCAATAGTAATCAGATTGTTGTACCCAGCAACGTCTCCAATGGCGAGGCTCATATCAGACGGAGCCATGTACAGGCCCGTTCCAAACACATAATCAACCTTTGAAGAGGCATTCTGGAGGACGTTCTGATACCGTCGGATAGATGACGGAATATCCACTGGGGAGTTGATGGCATCCTCAACGTTGGCCTGAAATTTCTTTTGAGCATCAAAGGACGTTCCAACACCTAGTATCTCTGAGCGGGTCTGCGCCTGAGCCTCAAGAATGGCCCATACATAGGTCCTGATGCTGTCGTTAATTTGCTCAACGCCGGTTTGTGTAAAACCCTCAGACGTGTCCAGTATGAAGGTACTCCAGGCCTCGTCTGCTTCAGGTCCCTGTGCTAGATGTAAGGATTGTAGGTTTTTCGCGTGAGCAAAACCTGGCTTTGTATCCTTTTCCGCCTCAAAGGCCATCCGTGTAGGGTCATAACGAACGTTTCGACCAGCAACCTTGACGACACTCCCGTAACCATACGCATCATGTGCATATAAGATACCAAGACCACTATTAGCTACGGTTGCCTTCTGGCGCCAGTCTGTGTTTGGTTGAACACCAAAGTTAGTGCAGAGTCTCTCATATGCCCTCTTGTCATATGTATTGTTATAGGAGTCATAGGCATGATCCTGAGGTAGAGGCGCTTGCAGTTCTGCTAATAGGCGACGCACTGTGTAATAAAGGTGAAAGGTGTATAGAGCTTTCACGAGTAGAATCCCAGCCTCGAGGTGGTCGTGGGATGACACACCGCAGCCGGATGTTGCACACCACACTGCAAAGTTTATCTGGTTCTGCCAAAACTGCATTGGATTTGTCAACCAGTCTTTTACTACTTTGTCCGCTGTTACCGGTGGCACCTTATAGTTACTGAATAGATAAGGAAACTTTGCTTGTTTATTCATAGTGCTATGTATCACACTCTGTCAAATGTTCAAAGCGGCGACGCTGTGTCCCTGCAAAAACCTATTGACAACACTGCGGGCGGTCTATGTGTTGGCCTAAGGTTAATCACGTATACTGTGGGCTGGTACAATCTCGAAATAAACGAGACCATTCAATGGCAGTCAAGAAGAGGGAGGATCTGTCCAATTAAAACCTGGTCTCTGGAGTTTCAGCCTTCTTCAGCAGCAGATTACATCAATAGGTCTTGGTTTAGAGGTTAATGCTGCAAATGGGGTTATAACCCTCACAATTCTTGATAATGGGGCTGCACGCATATCAGACGGTGTGTTAAAAATGTTGGGTCTTGATGACGGTCAGGGTAGGCAATTAATTCCTTCAGGTACTTACATAGGTGACCGGCCCATCAACTTTAGCATCTTTAACACAATTTATGTTCACCTCAATCAAGTCAGCACCACGCACAACATGCTAGATGGTGCGCCCACTACGCTTCTTGAAGTTGTTGGCTTGGAGGGTGGCTCTTTCGTTGATATTATAACCACGAACATCGCTAATCCTGTCTGTAAGCGTGTCACTAGCGGAACAGTGCATGAGTTAAAGGTTCAGTTACGCGATAATAAAGGAAGGCTATTGGATAACCACGACTTACCTGTTAGCGTTGTTCTTGAATTTACAAGGACCTAGGCAAAAACCGGCAAGCACTGTGCGTGGTGCTGACCTCTCGGAATATGCCACAAAGACCTATGTATCTATTGGTGACTCACAAAAAAATAAGTGCCGTAGGGGACACAATGGAAGGGGATCTTAATATGAATGGCAACATGATCACGGGACTTCCTACGATAGGCCTTCCATCCTCTGGAGGACAAGCAATGTCATACCAAAACACAATAGATCTGGTAACTACCGCAGCCAATTCACGCGTTAGTAAACAAGGTGATGATATGTACGGAGACCTTGAAATGGGAGATAATAAAATCGTTCTGTTGGGAGACCCAATATCGCCTAAAGATGCTGCTAATAAAAAGTATGTTGATGCACAACACAGACAGCATCGCAGGGACCTGAGAGAACACATAAACTCCCAAACGAAACATCTCATTACTATATGGGCAGAAGCAAGTGGTGCTCTTCGCAGAGGATATGAGTGGTCGTTTGGCCATGGGGCTAGGGGTCGAGACTCACAAGACTCAAGCTGTGGATATACCATGTTATGTAATGGCAAGATCATTCGTATGGGGTTGTCTTCGGGTGTTAGTGCTGATACTGGTCCTATAGCAGTCGTTCCTGTTATTAATGGAACGAATCAATTGGTAGGAATAAGTAAGCCTGCTAACCAACGGGCTGTTGTAATAACTTTAGACCAGCCTTTACAGCTAGAACAAGGCAACGTTATTAACTTTTATACAACCACACAAAACAGAGGGGCGACTTGGTCTGTAGCTTCACTCCTAATTGAACAACCAACGACTGCACCGTTAAATCCGGAGCCTCCTCCATGTGGTCTGGGGCACTCCTATCGGCTAAATGGGATCAGTCTTAAGAAGCAATACCTTGAGAAAGAAATTGAAAAATATGGTGCTATGTACAAAAAATATAGGTGTGCAGTAAACTCAGTGGACGCTGTAGACACTGCTTTAGTTGCTGTGGGTATATGTCTTGGCGCAAGTGGTGCAGGTGTAATGTCTACAGTAGTTGCCATTCCTATTGCCACAGTGTTGGGTGCTACTGGAGCCGCTTGTGGGCTACTTGTAATTGCTGGAAAATTCATCAGTCGGCGACTGACCATTAAGTTGAAAAGCATGACCAGATCCGCATTCTCGCTCAGAGCAAATTGAATACCATTGCTGACATTGTATCGGCGGCGCTTGAAGATGGGTATATCTCAGATGATGTGTTTAAGCTCGTTTCGGTCGAGATCACGAAATATAGTCAAATGAAAAGTGACATTAAAGCAAAATGTTTGATAGCGGCAGAATCGCCCCCTAGACCTGCTAAGTTATAACCCTGACAGTCCATTGGAAGAGTGGGGGTTGCTAGATATAATGGAGGCGGCGATAAAATCTTTCTGCAACGATCATACTGGAGTCAAACAAAATACAGACCAGTGGGAGACCACGAGGAAGGGCTGTGTTGGAGGAAGTGACTACTCCGCTATCATAGGGCAAAACTACTTCAGCAGCTATAGCAAGAAGCTGACAGAAAAAACTAGCAACGAGGGTGTTCGCTTTAGCGCACCCTGCCTCTGGGGTACGACTTTTGAGGAGGTTGCAATTGCGGTATTGGAGAAGGTGTACGACACCAAGGTCTACGGAAATAATATCTATATTGAGGGCAGCGCGACGGCCTACTCTCCGGATGGCTTTTGTGTGCTCCCGATCCAGCGGGCTGGAGTGGATGCTGTCTGTCTGGGGCATCCTGAGGAGGTTGTGCTGCTCGAGATAAAGTGCCCCTACACTCGGAGTCCTGGGAGAGTGATTCCGAATATGTATAAGCCTCAGGTTCTGTTGGGGTTGCACCACAGTCCGGTGGCGACAATCGGGGTGTTTGTCGACTGCGTTTTCAGGTTGTGCTCCTTTGAGGACCTGGGGAGAGCTGAGGCTTATAACCAGGTGTATCACAAGGATCAGAAGAAGTATAAGGAGACGGTGGCTTGGGGTGGGTGTCCATTGAGGGGCTTGAAGACGGCGACTATAGTGCGAACGGGAGGTTTAATAGTTGCCTGGGCTTGGAACAGGAGCATCACGGTCCTTGGTTGGGAAGACCGAGTGGGACCACAGAGAGGCCGGTGGGGGCTTTCTAATATTGGAAGCTCTTTACGATGAGATTGATAACCGCTCGTCCCGATCCCGACTTTATCGAGAACAACCACGCTAAGGTTGCCCAGTTTATACAGGACCTCAACCGCGTGAAAAATGGAACTTACAGCGACGGTCGCAGATATTTATCACTCAATGACCTCTATGGTGACCAACTACTGGTGTGGGCCTATACCATAGGGGCTGGAAGGGCTGGGCTCATATGGTATAGTATAGGGGGGGGGGAGGTGCGAGCGGTTCGCTGACTCATGTGAGTCACCCTGTATATGTGTGTTTTCTGGGTTGCTGTATTAGATTGCTGTGTTCGTACCCCCAGTCTCTATACTACTTTGACTATGGAACATCAACTTAACAATTTTAACAATTAATGGAGGCCCAAGTTATTAGCGTATATTTCTATGAACTAGAACCAAAAAAAAGCCAGTCTGTGAACTACATTGGATGAGAAAAAATGAAAGAGTGCATACGACAGAGCTTGAACGATTAAGCGTTATGATGAACCACGGGGGTTGTCCACTGGGACACTTAAAACGTTTGCTGTACGGATGGTTACGTAATCCGCTCTGGTGCTCTTCTTGGATGAGGTTTATGTCGGATATGGGGAGTTGGTCACCGTTTATCTGGTCGCGTTGTGTCCACATTTCACGAGCTGATAGACCACGGCCACGGATCCTGGTGTTGAGGGATCCAGTCGCAGCTGCTAGAGAGATAGGTGTGACTCATCGCTTGTCAGGGTCGGCGAGCAGTAATTCGTTACCAAGTTCAGCAATGGCCTTTTTTTCTGCGACGGGGTTTTTATTGATGTTCTTCGCACAACACAGTCCGTATCCCCTAAGCACAGGGTCGTTCACAAGGGATTTGAATGCAGGGGCGCAATCGACGTGGATGACCGCACCTGGGCCGCCTATAGTGCGGAGATCGAGACATAACTTGATGAGTCCATCGCGGAGGCTCTCGGCAAGCTCACTCTCGATGAGGGAAGATGTTGTGTATGACGTGACGGTTTTCCTCGCGACAAGTACAAGCTGTCGGTAGCGGCGGAGGACATCAGCTGCGAACAACATGCCAATGGCACTGGGTGGATCCCCAGTTGACTGGGTCACAAGCTCATTTGGGAGCTTGGCAAGGGAAGTACATGTGTGACAAGACGTCGAGAGGGTATCGAGGGCCTTGTCAAGGTCGAGCACGTAAAAGTAACGAGAAAACATGGTATTCAACTGGGAATTTGAAGGATGGTCGAACCTCAAATGTAGAGCCATAAGGAGGCCATCAACGACGGAGCGCGGAACGACGATAGTTTCACGTGTAGCAATAAATGGTACCTCTTTGCGAACGATCACCAACCCATCTGACGCGATAACGGCAACTTGGAGGCATCGTTTAACATCTCTGGTGTTGGTGATTTTCTTGGACGGTCTTGTTCCTTGTTGTAAATGGGCATGGGCACGTCTAAGGTCCGCACAGTCAGACTGGGTTTGTAGCCAGGCGGCACTTTCAAAAAGATAGGCGAGCGTTGCCTGACAGGACGTCTTTGACGGTAACACTAAGCGCTGAAGCCGATGCGTTCCTGGCGAGGAATCGGCACACCTGGCAATTGGGCTCGTCACAGGCGGGAGAGTCGCGACTGGCGAAGTCCGCAGGGGTATTCGCAGAGCCAGCGAGATGACGGATAGAGACTTGATACCTGCTAGCAGCTAAGAGAAAAGTGGTTACCCGAACACTAGAAGAAAACTCGCCTCGACAGAGCTTTTCGAAAGCATGCACACACGGCTTGCAGTCAGTGAGGATACAGGTAAGGTGGGTCGATTGAATGATGAGAGGTGCTTGATGGCTGCCGCAATGGACACAGCTTCTATAGCCGGTGATGTTGGGGTTGAACACGTGGTCGTACTGTTGGAGGTTGGAAACAAATTCTGCTCGTGTTTTGGGGTCCAGTATCGAGTCCGAATCCATTTGCACGGTAGCGGAATAGAGCTGTGAGCCTGACGAGCATTGCCGGATCGGAGCGGGGAAGAGGCAGATGAGGCAGCTTCAGGGTCTAGCTCATGGTTTTCAATGACAGGTCGGGTTTGACAGAAGTGTTCTAGCTTGCGGAGACGAACTGGATCACATGTCGAATTGACCAGGCGCACACGGCTACCAATGTATTGTATAATCTCAGGGGGTGGCCAGAGAGTCTGCCGAGCACGGGGTGTGTCGACACGGGGTTCATTAGCTAGAGGGGTATAACAGGGCAGCTCGAAGGGGGGGGGGGGTGCTACTTCCACAAACTCACCAGGCCACACCATGGTAGAGGAGTCAGGGGCGCGCAGTGTGTGCTACTGCACGGTGGACGGTGTGATGACCCGCTTGGCCCTGTTTGTAGCCATATCGAGCTGAAGAGTGGGAGCCACAGGGATTTATATAAATCATCTATTACTATAACTACATCCGTATAGTTATCTTAGTAGCAGAGGATGTCAATTCGATATAATAAATCCTTATGCGGAGTGTGTGCAAGATTGGGGCTTAACCTCGCTTGCAACATCGAAGACGGAGCGTACAGGTCTCGGACATGATGTGAAAGGGATGTGGAATGCTTCTGAACTATGTTCGCGTTTTCTCAATGATAAGACAGCCGACCCCGGTCAAGTTCATATTCAGACTCTCGACATATATTGCGCGTTCCATCCCACGAGTTCCTGTACGACTTCCAGTTTCACAGTGTGCGTATCTCGGTGTAGATATAACTATTCATGCGCCGGACCAGGCACTCGAAAGCGCCAGACATTTAGAGCCTTTGCTCCTCCATGTTTGAATTACGCTGGAGAGCACTTCTTTCAATATGAAATAAATGAATCGTCATTAATTAAACATGCATTGCCCCTTAACTGCACATTAATTCTATCGCTTATTATCATTTCAAAGTAAGATTCCCAGTCATTCAGACAGGGATGAAAGACATACCCCATGGCATAGATGCAAACATTTAATTCCCGCCACAACAAGTTCACCACACTGTCGCATAATGGTTGGTTTTTGTTGTGTCCCAAAGCGTTTTTTTTTGTGATGTCCCAAAATGGTTGGTTTTTTTGTTATGTCCCAAAATAGTTGTTTTTTTGTGATGTCCCAAATTAGTTGTTTTCTAACGTGTCCCTAATACCCGAACTATTTTGGAACACACATTTTGGCACACAAAATATATAAAATGGTCGCATTCGTATATATATATATATATATATATATATATATATATATATATATATATATATATATATATATATATATATATATATATATATATATATATATATATATATATATATATATGTCTTAGAGAAAACCATTTGTCATGTTTACCCGTAAGATTTTCACAAGCTATGGGATTTTATGACCATAATTACAGCCAAATTAGTTTTAATTTTTCTTTATATATTCTAATAGAGATTGAGTTCTTACTGACAATAGGATAATTTATACTATTCTAATGATCTTGGTATATGATCCTACTAAGAGGTAATCACTCAGCATCTAATTACACGTGCCTTCCTGCAGTCGGTTGTGTGGCTGGCACGCAACGTGCGCGAACATTGTGACACACATATATTAAGCTGTCCACTGCCAAACTGGTCTCTCTTTTCTACAGAGGTTCACCGTGGTGATACAATGCTATGCATATTACTTTATTGAACTTCACATGGATCAATTCAATGAGTTAAAGTTTGCTTCTTGATTATTTCGGAATTAGTATTTAGCATGCCCCCATGTTTTTCATGTGGGCACCAAATATTATACTTGCGTTGGTATGTTGTTAAATCCTATACTTTTCATGTGTGGCCTTAAGGGTGCATTGCGTCAAACGTTTGTTGTACTACTTTAGTAATTAATATCCATAAAATCGGGTTAATTCCATGACCCATGCTTTTTCGCTTGTCTTAGCTATGTCCCATTCATTTTGTGGTAGGACATACATGAAGCTGGAAATGTGCGGAGTTTAATTGATGACACCAGAAAATAATGGAATAGCGTATGTGTAGTCACTTGACCCTCTGCTTTTCATTGACGAAAATGCATCTTGAAGTTACAGAGGTTGAATAGCTCTGGAGGCATATGATATCTATAAGACCTTTTTCACATTGTACACTTGTGACTCTAAAGTGCCTCGAAAGCACGGCAATTGAATATAAAATATTGAATTTCAGACCACAGAGAAGTGGTATTTATATAAAGTAGACATACGTAAGGGATCGAAATGAGTAAGAGGTGTGCAAAAGTAAGAGGTGTACACAAGAGTAATAGGTCAACACGAGGTGGTCATGAGTAAGACCTCCACATGTGTCAGAGGACGAAATCTGTAACAAATCAACACGAGGGAGATGTGGACATGAGTAAGGTGTCGACACGAGCACGAGTAGGTGGCCGATATATGTAAGAAGTCAATTTAGGTAATAGGTCTACATGTGAGTATGACAAGTAAGAAAATGAAGCAGGCCCATTTGCGCCGCAGAAAACTTGGCACAACAACACAACGCATATGTAGATGCTTATGCCACTTGAAAGCAATATAGAAAAAAGAATGCACTCTGAATGTAAAGCATTAAAAATAGGAAGGTCATTTACCAGTGGTGCTCAGCAACTTCGCCATGCCTGAGTTTGTTTTACACGACAGCACATCTGCAGCATATAATCCATCCTTACCCTCTGCAGCAAACAGTAACTCAGCACGGACCTTGCAAAGCACATTTTATTGTATGCGTGTTTTGCTCCTGACATTAGCGAGCCATCATGCACAGAAGAAACGAGCCATGATGTTTTCATGGCACGAAATTGTTTATTGCTTGCCAATCAACGGAAACATTGTAGCTCTTAGAGTATGTACCGTACATCCGTTGATGTGCCAATAACATGGTACTTTTCACGGTGCCGTCGACCTGTATGTGAGGTTGACGTGAGTAAGAGGTGCACATGTGTAGGAAGTCGCCACATGCAAGAAGCCGAGAGTTTTAGAGGTAGACATATGTAAGAATTCAGCTTATGCAGGATATTCAAGAGAGATCGACATTTGTAAGCGGCGAAATAGAATGAGCTGGACCTGTGTAGCAGGAAGATTTGTTTGGATTTCAATTTGCATCTATTGACACATGGAAGTAGAAGGTTGGAGGCACTCTATTACAGCATTATGTCGCCATACCGCGTGCTACAGTGTCATGCCACCATACAAAGTGCTTTAACAACATGTCACAATGCCAAGTGTTTCAGCATCATGCCTCCATGCCTTGAGTATCGTGCAACCATATCAAGTGCTACAGCACCATGCCACTTCGTCAAGTGCTACAGCATGATGCCACCATGCTAAGTGCTACAGCATCATGCCACTACGCGTTATCGTTCATTAAGATAAGCAGCAAAGGTGGATCGATTTTGCGTTTTTACGCATGGGGAAAACCACGTCAATTAAACCTCAGGCGGTTATACCCCTTCGAAGCATAACTAATTACTTCTCGATTCTTAAATGTTTTCGTTCTTCGATATTAGTAAAATCCTTTAGAGCTCAAACTATTCGATTGCTGATTGGCCGATTATTATGTCGGTAAGAATAGAACTCGACTGAAAAACACGATTCGGTGAACTCCAAAAGTTGGGGAATTACAAAAGTCACAATCGCATCGATAAAACATTCAGAGTGTGTTGGTGTGAATGTCGTAATATCGTACCAATGTGAAAAATGTTGGATCCAAAGTTTGATTGCTTTGCCCTTCAGTTGCTATTCCGCTATATTGGTAGATATTATGTTACTGTTACTACAATACAGCGGCTGGTCCCATGAGACCATAACACCCAACATGAACGGCCTGTTGGGCACTTCTATACATAGATAACCTTCAATGTGAAACAAACTGTAACAACAGATCTCTGCTAATCGAGTTGGTTGTGGCCCTTGTCTGTTGTCGGATGGCTCACTTGGCTCTGCCGTTGATTGGGTCTGCTGAGGAACTTCATTATGGATGACCATCCGGGTGTGTACGGATATGTTTCTAGGTTAAATGGCCAGACAGACTATTGCATGGCAAAGTCCTGTAACAGGTGCTACTATGTGCGCGTTTGCACATGTAGAGCAGCCTTTGCATCGCTGGAAGTAGTTGGCTGTCTTATTGAAGGTATTCAGGGAGACAGGCTGACCACATGGGGCCAGTAAACATCAAGAGGTGCAACCAGTTGGTGTTTCATGACAACTATTCCTGATATTAATGCCTGCTTGCTAAGGTACATTTGCCTACTCTTGAGCTTGTAAGGCTACGATGCACAGCCCTCGAGGTGTTCAAAGCATACCATAACATGGTGACCTCCTTCTCCACAAATGATATGCTCATCACAAACCAATCTGGTCATAACAATAGCAACGGCCCTTTAACCACATATATGTGTCAATGTGGAATCTTCTGCCTACCAATGTTCCAACTTGCACCGACTGTGGTGCGTTCAGGATCCAGATCCCTGCATGACCTGGTACAAAGTGTAATTAACCCTTTGTGTGGCACTATTTATTCCGTTGCAATCATGCTTCTTTTGGTATCTGTTACCTGTTTGATTAATGCAGGTTGTAAAACGGTTGTCAACTCGACTTCAACAGGATGAGATGTAGACATCTCACTGATTTCCACTCAGATGAAATTGCATCTGGAAATGGGTGCAGCAATCAAGAAAAATAAGGCAAGCGGCTGTATGCTACCTGCCTCGCTACACAATCAATTATTAACCTAATGGAACTTTCAGCGTTTTTACCTGACTTTCAGATTATACTGGTTCATGGCTATGGCGACAACCGACAGCAGAGACGAAGGAAGAATTTCCTCACTTTCCAATAAATATCAAAGTTCTTGTTCAGTAGATGGTAACAAAATAAAGCAGCTGAGCTGAGCAGCATTGTCAAATTGCGCTTGCATGGAGAGATACTTTGTACTTATTTTCTGGGCTGGCTATTTGTAACATAGAAGCATCCTTTGTGTGCACTATCCACCAAGATATCCGTTCGCAAGATGCATTCTACCAACATTAAGCAATAGTCGGTGGTATGACGGGAAGTTGCTTCCCGACAATAATATTAATAACTTTTTTGTCGGAATGCATTGAAAAGACAAGCTTCATATTTAGCTCGTGGGAATGACACGAGGCCCCACAAAACTCACAGGAATCACAAGCCAACGCAACGGGATAATGAGACTTAAACGCCCACGCAACGAGCTCGAGGGAATGACACTGTATGCATAGGGCTCGTGGAAATAATATGCCCATGCAGAGGGCTTGTGGCAATTAGTTCTCTCACTGCGAGTACGCCTACCCCAAAATACCGGATTCGTGCCGGATATTTCGGACATTCTAAGGTTGCAGTCACCATAGATAATGTCGTACTACCCTACAAAGATTTGAATGCACATATAAAGAGAGTGCTTTTTAAACTCTGAAGTGTTATGCTCTGTCAAGCTTCGTCCCAGTCCATTAACTCCCTCTAACACCTCTAGTTTCTAGACCCACAGACAAGTTAAAGGAATCGTGATTGGCTAGTGAGTCGTGAGGACGGATGTCTTAAATTCTTGCGTGATGTGTTCAATGCCTGGTTCTTTATGCTTCAACATTTATCGGTAAGTTTCAACACTTTGCATGATGGTACGATGCATCATAAAATCTACTAACGACCTGATGTCAAAGCCAATCATATTTTAGTAAAGTGCAATCCCGTCATGTTACAAGTCTTCTTATGATGGTCAGATGTTTTAGAACGTTGCAAGCTGCTTTTAGATCATTAGATGTGTAAGCAATGAGACAACACCTGGCAGTTCATGTCATGTGCGCGTCATCTGTCACTATATTCACATGCGACCAATTACTCATGCATAGTCACAAATGATCAAGCCAGTATAAGGAGAAACTGAAATGTATTTCTGTTGTTTATTACCAGAAACGAGCCACCGAGTTATTGCTGCTTTCTAATCTAACATTTCGGCATGATATCCTTAGTGGTGTTTACTATTTGTTTACAATGCAGTGAACTGGGTTACATGCATACAGTTGTCTTAAGGGATATCAGTGATATCGGTGCAGGTCTTAATAGTATTCTTCAAGCAATTGGACATATTATTTGTGAAGATGACTGATGCGGGACCTACCTGTCTATCGATTGCGTAATTTTGAACAGATGTTGTAAGTTCTTCTCCAGACTGTATCCTATCCAATTCAACCCGAACGACGAGTTACGTGCGCGAAAGATTCCTCGACTTTTGCTTTCATGCATGTTCGGCCTCGGCAATTGTCATTCTGTAGCATCATGTAAATATGTCGTGACTAAGAATATTCCTTTGTAATACAGCAATATATGACCAAATACTTTACTTTGTAACAATGTTATCACGATGGAACTAGAGAAGCAGTCTTTGATCAGTCACAGTGCGAGGTTTTATCAACTAACATCCTTATAAGAAGTAAACTGGCATTGCCAATTCGATTACGTATTGATGAACTCGAAATGTAACATATCATTATACGATTGATTTGCACTGCTTGCGTTGTATTTGGCCAGGTTCTGCAGATGCTATGTGGCCTGTAATTGCCTTCTGCCGGTGAATGTGAGATTTTGATATTGTGATTTAGCTGAGATGTGGCGTTCAGATATAGTTATGTGCATCATTATGTAGAACAGGGCGATAGCAATTAGCTAATGAATTCTGATATTCGCGAAAATTCTGTACAGATCTTATGTATTTGGCAAGATTCAAAAACTAGACATATGTTTACTGTCATTCGTTGGCAGTTTATTCACAGACTGAAATATACAAAGCGTTACAGCTTAGACAAATACGACTACAAACAGTGATACAAATAACCATTCTAGACAGACCTAGATGGAGACATAACACTAATAATCGATGCTTAAAGGCGCATTTCATCTGAAATCATCTAAATGGCCGTAGCGAGAGCCATGACACCGGCATATTAATTGACAAAATTATCGGGACATTGGTGTTGCCTTAACCAAGAAAGGAATAAATTCATGTCATTTTATCAACTACACATGAACACCAATTAAACCATTTCCACTACCAGCAAATATGCTTGATATGCGCTACTTCAAAACATGTAACTTCCAGCTAAAACCAAGCATACGCCTCCCACTGTTCGATTGTCTTATCTATCATATAGCTCGGTAATGCCCTGCAATGACTCTAAGTTTTGGCTCGTGAGTGGTTTACTTGTGTTGGGTGCTACTATATTTACCGCTCACGGAACCTTGGTCACATATTAGCATAAATTTCGCTTATATTCCACCTGACCAACTACTGTATGATGCACCTATCACGCAGCTCATCGCGTGTCGTAAAAAAAGGCCTAATGAAGGAAAGCTTTCACCTTAAACGAGTTATGGCTCCGTTCTCACGCTGGAGGTTCCAAAATGTAACAGTCTCGAGGGCGCCGTAATTAATGATGTGAGAGTCCTTATCACGTAAACACTAAGGTTAGTCGACTGCAGTTAACGCGTTAGTTCGTTAAATACAGCAAAAGAGGATTAACTTGCCTACCATAGATTTTAATACTGGACTTCGCAAGCGATAAATGTGTTTAAATCGTGATCAGATTGTGTAAAGCCTCCCATTAATATAGAGAAGCCGTCAACATCATCAGGAAAAGTACATTTTATGCAACACGTGTTAACCTAATTGCTATCAATTTTTCCCCTGTAATATTCATTGGTGTATTGTGTTTGTTTACAGAACGATTGGTGATTAAATGTGGATTTCGTCACAATCTGGAACTGTTAATTTCTCATCAGTCACCAAGCGCTTTGCTCTGACAAAAAATGCATTCCTTATCAATCCAACAACGGTCCTATAGTAGCTAAGTCTGATTGCCCATCTTAATTCATGTCCTGTTGCGGAAACGTCACAAAAGTATCTGAACATATTTAATCCTAGTCTTGACATTCCCTTAGTAATCCTTTTGCTTTTGCTAACATACACCATGTCTTGACTATGCTGCAAACACGTTAGTCTGGTCATTCTCGTATCTGGTTATGTATGTTTCATTTGAAGCCTGTTGGTTGTAGACGCCCCAGGCATGAAAAATAAGCAACCTTCACCCTTAAGGTTTGCGCCTATATGCTCCGTTAACAGTGTACTAATGGCCAAACAAGAATGAATACTTGTTCAGGTCAACAATGGAAATGGAAATTAGAAATCAATCTTCCCGCCACCAAACAGTACATACCGCCGTGTACATGATTCTTCCGCCATCAAACAAAACATTATTCTTCCTGCCACCAAACATTACCGCCGTGTACACGCATCTTCCCGCCAGCTGATATCATAGCTATATCTTTCTTAATATCTCGAATATTGAGATGCACATTTATTGGGGCAATTAAAAATGTTGGCCATCATAATCACTCACTGTCATCAGGCTCAGACATTTATAGGAATAACATTATGCAGCGTCGCGATTGGGAATTGTATTAAGACCCTCAATCCTGTACATTACATCACATATGAAAGACTCGACACATAAATATTTTCATTGTCATAGCATTCCAACGGACTTCAATATTGCGCATGTTGCATAAAAACCTATGTGCAAATGCTGCCACACATATTTCATCCTTATAAAGTCATGTATGGCTATTCCCACGGATTGGTAGAACAAATGTAGTCACAGGTGACCTTCTCTACCCACACATTGGTCGACCAAATTTAGTCAGAGGTGACTATCTCTACCCATTCATGCTCCGATTCGTCCATCGACTTAAGCCCAGCGTAGGAGGGAATGTTACAAGCAATCATCTTAGGCATAATGAATTGCATTTGACTCATAAAATGTCCTAGTAACATAGGTTGAACTCATCTAGCATGAGGAATGCGCCCATAATAGAGCCAGATTAGCAACATTAACAACAGCGCTTTGAATATGCTTATGAATATTGAAATCGGACAGAATTGTTTTTTGGCTGAATTTGCCACCTGACCACTGTGGACACGTGTCACTCAACTGACGAAAGCGCTGCAACTGTAAAAGCTTTTAGCAAATGTTGCTCAATCCAATCGGGGCTTAAGTGCACCTAACAGACGCTTAAGCATCGATAATTCGCGGCTACACATCTAAATGCAAAGGCCAGCCATTAACTAGATAGAGTCATACACTCCATTTGTTACATTGTAGCATCAACGGAACAACCCATCACAGACAATTGATGCCTGTGGTACCTGTCAAATGATGTGAGTGCTTCATACAACAGCAAACCATCGGGCATCATATATGGGTAATTCATTGTTTTCTGTGGGGTAATTACGCCCACCATGCTCATAGACTTACACCGCAATTGGAATAACATTATGAATATTTTGAAAGCTAATGCAATAACGTATTTTCAAGGAAGAGTAGAATTAACGCGTCTTCACATGGCTGACAAATCAACCCTATGTACGGAAGTGAACGCTACTTGATTAGGGTACAACAATCTTTTCAATATACATGTTAGATGTTATATACAATAAGCCTCAAAACGCATCGATTTTGTAAGAGAATGAAACCATCAACGTCATCACCTGACCGATTATCTTAATTTATGGGGCACTAACTTCGCACCTGGCGACAAAAACCATTAGAAGAGTCATAGAAATTGACTCGCTTTCCATAATTCCCACTGGTCCTTGTTGGGTAGATAGCAGTCCATAACGCAGCTGCGCTCAGCACCATCGTCAAATTATGTAGTTTTATAGGACCTCAAATCCCCATATTTGAATAACTGAATAACTACGCCATTTGCATGCATGTAAGATATTCCGCAGTCTGATAAGGGAGCCCTTAGCGCCTTGTTCTCAATGAACAATGATTATAAGCAGGAAACAGCAAATGCAGAAGGAATAAAATTGTCTGCTTATGTTCTGTTCATAATGTTATCCACCTTAGATACAATTACTCTACAAGCGCACACAATGAGGACTTAGGAACAATTTCAGTAGCTAACAGTAGGTATCTCTATATAAACAGTATCGTCCGATTTGTGCTATGTATGATTGCCTACTTGAAAATAGTAGCAGTTGTCTTGCTATGAACCTTAGTCATCAGGTCATCATGCAACGTTAAGCGGCATTAGGTCAATATATGAAATGTGAGGACAATATACGCTAGGTGTGGAATTAGCTATTCCAAATGTTACGATATTCATATTTTGGAGGATATGGTGTTAAGTCATCATCCCATTTATTAAGCCATTCTCTAACCATACGAAATGTTTCTACATCAGGTCACCATGCTAGGTATGAAGACATCAGATTCTCATGTAAAGTATCTACAGATTCAGACATCAGGCTAAGTGCAAATATATAGGGTCAATATACCATGATCTAAGATATAGTTTGAAGTATTGCACAATTACCATACCATGAGTTAAGACATTATTAACCGAGTGTTGAGACATTACTTCATATCATCAAAACATTAAGAAACCATACGTGGTCGCCCTATATATAGAAATAAGGTATCTGTGCCAGTTGTAAGTACACTACCTCACCATGCCGAGTTTAAAGACACCTGCCGAGCGTTATGGCAGTTGATGGCTTCAACGAATACCACTCAGGTTATATAAACTCATCAAATGGAGCAGACCAGGATTTTCAGCATTCTTTAATTTAAAACCGGATTCAGAACTTGAACAGTAATTTGCGTGTCCAAGTCGATTCTGCAGCAGAACTGCTATAATGATTTCGTTCCTAGTTTGATGCCAAACTGAATTTCAGGTACATTCTTAAATCGAGGTTAAAAGCGCCGTCTTCGAAGAAATACGATGCAGACCAGGACACAAAAGACATCCGTGACGTCATCGATTTCATACCGTGAGGATGTGTATAATTCATTCGCTGAATTGGCACGAGAAGACCCTGGTTTTATTTACTGGTTCTTACTTGGTGATAGGTCTAGTACGCACAGTGTTAAAATCCAGTGTGCCTCATTACTTTTGCTTTAAATGACGATACGGAAATAATATGAGTGTCCTGCACATGGCTAGCGCACTAACGGCAGATGTCAATGTGTTTTTGATTGTAAAATCTAACCAGGAAAGTCTAAAACGCTGATGAATGCGTCATCGCTTGTCACTATTACCAACACCTCTCTCAGGGGAAGATAATCGCAGACAATGATTCGTTCTATATTCAAAAGTGCAACCGAGAGACAACAAAACATTGGACACAGAATGTACGAATGCCGGTTGAATCGGATGCAGCAGTTACGGAAACGTCTTCTGAATATGCCATTTAAACTTTACAAGAACTTACCTCACAAAAACATCGATTTCTCAAATGAATGTCAGCCACCATTGGACAATTGCTTATCAACTATGCTCATCAAAAATGTTTATAAGTAAGTTCGTGACGCCTCGATGTGCGGGTAGATGCTTGTGTTAAATGTCCGTGCTAATGAACCCGCCATGTGAGGCCATGTTAGCTGGTTGTTGACTCTACCGGTAATTTACCCGAAAATAACCATTCTATTCAAAATGAGGTGTCGCACTGCAAAGGTACCACACGTTTTAGTTGGTCTGGCTCGGGGAAATGATGGCGGCCTGATGTGTTCTAATCTCCGCATTAAATTGGATGTCCCATAACTGCTTGCTGGTGTGATAGACTTATGATTGCCTCTTCCTTGTCGGCATGATCAATCACGTCTAGTATGCAAGCATCTTTACTAAATGTATACTGTTCGTAGCATCGCGCGTTCGTTAACGACGATCAGGTAACGTTATCATCTGTTAGACATGATAGATTCTCTACTGGAGAACCCTCTAAGCGAATTTATGTTTGCATTCTGATCATTCCGTTATTTCATACTAGGGAAGAACTTTTACGCTGGTGACAATGTTGATACGGAGGACGAGCTTTTACCCCGGTGACACTGTCCATACTGGGAAAGAGCTTATACCCTGAATTATGTGATGTTTCATTTGCACGTTGGATCCTTCGCAGGGGAGACGAGCAAAATAAAATCACCAATCACTGTCCACGTTTTTAATGCTTGTTGTTAACATGGTACAGATTGTTAAACCACTACTATCCCGTTAACAGAACGACCAGCGTGTGTGTAGTAGTAACTTTGTCATTAATAATTTAGTCTTGTTTGCATAGAGACATTTCCGATATAGCTGTGTTAGTGTGCTGTTTAATCAAAGTACACACAATCAGGTTATTGCCCAGATATCACTAACGTCGCTTTCCACTACGGGGCGATAGCCGTTAAATTGGCTATTCGTGTAACCTGCTCATTGCATATGGGAAGATAGCCGTTAAATAGGCTAATTGTGTTTCCTGCTCATTACAAACGGTAAGATAGCCGTTGTAACCTGCTCACTGCATACTGACGTCGTCACCAAGGGACGATATCCGTCAAATCGGCTATTTGTGTAACGTGCTAACTGCATACGGGACGATAGCCGTTAAATAGGGTATTTGCGTAACCTGCTCCATGCATACGGGACGATAGCCGTTGAACAGGCTATTTGTGTAACCTGCTTTTTGCTTACGGGACGATATCCGTTAAATAGGCCATTTGTGTAACCTGCTCACTGCATACGGGACGATAGCCGTTAAATATGCCATTTGTGTAACCTGCTCACTGCATACGGGACGATAGCCGTTAAATAGGCCATTTGCGTAACTCTGCTCACTGCATACGGGACGATAGCCGTTAAATAGGCCATTTGTGTAATCTGCTCACTGCATGATGGCGTCGGTTTGGTGTACAGATCACAGCATCAAATATCAATATCTGGTGTATTTTCAACAGTATGCTCATGCCCATAGCTTCAAGTTACAAACGAGGACTTACAACATTGTGGATTAAGTAATAAAACCCGGTACGTTAGCAGGACTTTCACATACACCTGCTTGGCTGACGTTAGACTGACTGTATGTCGATGTTCCAGACTCTAAAAGAATACACAGGACCATGAAAGATGATATCGATCTTCACTGCTCAATCAGACGCTCTGGACGCCGGCAAAACATATGATGGTTAATGCCGAGGGATTGGTTGGGTATGGCCAATCCTTGACGCTGATACGCAGGCGTCGGTAAGACATGAGGCAACTCGTCTACTAAGCGGAATATTATTCCATTCGAATTCCATATGTCAGTGAGTGTGGGAGCCTGATGCATGTGTGATGAGTGGCTACGTGGGATGAGTGGTCATGTGGGATGAGTGGTAACGTTGGATTGGTTTATCCTTAAAGATGAGCGGTCAATTCCGGTGAATGGTCATTTGGGGGTGGGATATCATTTGGTATGAGCAATCAAGTGGGGTGAGTAATCACGTGGGATGAGTGATCATATGAGATGGGTGATCATTTGGGATAAGTGGTCGTGTAGAATGGGTGGTCATGGCTGTGGTTACAGCTTCTCAACAAAGAACGTCCAACTTTAGAACCGACAAATGCGTCGTAAAAGATAAAACCCCTACTCGTGAGCATCGGAGGCAGTTATCTGAGATGGCTACAATGCCCTACATTTAACGGGTATTTATATGGGCGTGTTATTCTATGTGCTCGTTAATTGTATAGATTGCTATAAATGTGTTTTGCAACTTCCCTACTTTGCCCATTACCGACGAGAGCAACATGCAAAGGGATCACGTCAACACGAACAAGCATTGCAATAAGCTTTCCCCCATTTGGCTAAGGAAGCCACATGCAGCATATATTTGAATTTTGTTAATGTTGTCATAACGTATATGATCGGGGGCGTTTTATGGAATATCACGGTACCAGCAATATTAAATGAATCGATTTTTTTGTGAACAGAGCCATAATATTGAATGGCGCTACAATATTCCGTGTTGAACTTTCATGTATACATGTACTCTTTTGACTCTTAAATAGCCGTAGTACAGTGGCAAACGAGGATCATCGGGAATATTGCACGGCCGCCGATAAACGAATATTGAACTTTGTCGAGTATCATCCATCTAACCAATGATATGCTGTTCGAGTATGGTGCACGCGTTGTGCCTCTGTGCTATATATCGTGAGCGTGGCCTAATATGCGCATGGTATTATACAACGCTAACGGGATTTGACGATGCTAAGCTCAGCTGGTTATTGGATTGCCATCTCCCAAAACGGAACATTTGCATTCAGAGGAAAGTTTTATTTGGCCGACTCCGCTGCGCGAATCATAATCAAACGGACTAGCACAAGGAAGATGATTTTATTATTGCTAGATGCTTGAAATACTTATGGAATAAAAATCACACGGCGGTTGCGGCGACTTTCACAATTTATAATTAACCCTTTCAGCTTGATATAGCTGTCTGAGGACATTCAACCTTAGCTATGGATCTCTCAATGAAAACTGCATCCGGAGCTATCATCAAAGGGAAGGTATATTGTGCCAGCTGGTTGCTTGAATAACAATCAGACGATTATGCAGCCACGATGTAATCAGGACTCGTCACGATTGATATTGCTAACCTGTTATACGACAATATTCACCAACCTTTCTGTACAGTGAGATTGCAATCTTGTTTCGAGCTACGGATCTTCTCCTCTTGCAATACAAAAACACGCAAGAGTACACATGGTCACGTTCTCGCCCACAACATGCTCAACCGGATTGGATGTTTGACTGATTATTCGCATTGCCCACATTCATACGACCAGGTGCTCTCATCGTCCGTGAACAGCGGTCGCGCTATGCTCTCCACACACCAAAGGCATACAAATGATATAATAAGAGGTGTTCTTCGAACATTGATTGGAAATGATAAAATCAGCTCCATCGGGTTTTGTGTCTACTTACGTGAGTGTCAAGAACATTGCCTTATAACCCAATGCCGCAGATGGCTACAACAGTGTATTCGGATTTTTCTATATTTTTCAAGGGCTCACAACTGATTTGTGTCTAAATATTCAATTGATTTCACTATTGAATTAACTGGATAATCTGTTTCATAACTTATAGTCTGGATATTACTCTTTTTATACCGTTGTGATAGAAAACCCACAGTCGGTATTCTGTTATATGCTGATCTACGTAACGCGTCCTGGTAAATCTCTAAATAGCATTGCTAACAAAATCGAAACCGCTCTCAGTGCCATTTGCTTTGGAGACGAGGTTTAGCTAAAGGCCATTCCGAATTCACGGGTCACGCCCGGAGAGCGAGAAGTACTGCTCATCATTGATCGAATGATCGTTCAAAGACGTCATCTGCTGTGATTCGTTAACATGAGTTATTCAGGGACAATGTTTGTTACATGTCTAAGGTCTATAGCATATGCAGGTCAGCACCGCATGGGGTAGCACCATAGGTCCGCCGATTGATCGTCGCTAATGCATTGGATGTCCACCTCCTGCACCTCACTATTACGTATGGACTGAAGCCAGACAAACCCTGCAAAGTGAAATGTACAATGGTTGAATCTTATGGCAAGCGTTTTTTATTACATCATAAGCGCGCTAATATTATACATGGCGTCCAGAAAGAGTTACTTCTTCGAGCCTCGTCTGGGATCCACGTCCATGAAGCGGACAACTCTTGCAAGTGAATTTATAACGTATTGTCAACGAGGTGATATATTTTGAAATCGATAACAAACACGGTGGTACAGACATTGGGGTCTAATGTCGCAATACTCCTTTTGTATGGTGTTCCTATGTCTGATGTCACAACACGTTTACTGGTGTTCTTATGTCACAATACATATGATTGTGTACTTATGTCTTAACACTTGACATGATGGCGTTGTGTCATAACACTTGTCATGGTCGCCTAACGCCTTAAATTAGCATTTTTACCTTGTGTCAACTCGCACGCCACCCCCCCCCCCCCCCCCGTGTATTGACAGACTCAACACCCATTATATTGACCAAGACGATAACCCCCTTGACCATGACTGATATCTTATGTCATGAACCACATTTTCATTTCAGATCCCTTGCTGAAACACCAAGAAATTCCCCTTCGGGGATTATGCTGAATTGCTTGTCCATGATGCATAACATAGGAGGTATATACTGACCTGATCTAAGAACAAATTGGCACTTGGGGTCTAAGTTTAGCAAGTAATGGTCTCGTTCAATCACATTAGACGTTGATTTATTGCAACAACGTCGTCCAGAGAGCGACCAAGATGATTCAGTACAAGACAGCCTGGCAAAGAATCATAAACGTTGTCTTCGCTGTTCATTCTTAGCATAAAAATGGGTGTGACAATATTTTGCCCCGGTAATGTGGACTGTTCATATGTATATATTCTGGTGCTCTTTAGCATTCATCCTATTTGGCTGTTTGTATCAATAAAGCAAAATGTTGTTTAAGCCCTCTGAACTGTCACTGTTATGAACGCTTCTTCCAGATGGCGTCATCTATGAGACAGTTAACGGCGACAACAAAATGCTTGACGTCAGCATAACTTTAGTTCAAGTCCGTATGTGGCTAGCCCGCTCAATGGTGGGCGCGCAAAAATCAAAATGTGATAAGTCACAAACTCGATGACAATTTACAATTTTTCTTGCAATGAACTACACGCGTATGTAACTACCTGACACTACATGGATAATGGCGTTGTGATCTGGCCTGTCAGGCTCCATCAGTTAAACCACGCTCCCCTGGCGACGGCTTCATAAGGTGATAACAGGACAATACCCTGTAACAGGCTACATTAGTTCCAAGTCAAGGCGTAGTTGAGGCTCTCCGCTCAAGTTGGATGATGCTGCCCCTCAGGCGTTGATGGAAAACTAGGTGTTATTTTCGTGATGGGTATTCGAATTGTGATAAAACGTCACAAACTCGATGACAGTTTACAATTTGTTCTTGCAATGAACTACACGCGTATGTAACTACCTGACACTACCGTGGATAATGGCGTTGTGATAACCCACGCTCCCCTGTCTGTCCGGATTCATCAGGTGATAACCCACGCTCCCCTGTCTGTCAGGCTACATTAGGTCGTAACTCACGCGCTCTGTCATCAAGGATGCACCTGCGTGCCCCCTTGAGAAGGCGTTGATGGAAAACTAGGTGTTATTTTCGGTTTTAACCTATTGGTATTCGAATTGTGAGGTAGCGCCGCTATATATTGATCGCTGCATGTTCCATGACGTTATCAATGATTTTAGTTTGCACCGTATGCAATAATGTTTTGCTTAATGTTTCTAGATCAACTTACAGCCAGGTTTATACAACTTGCTTTACATGTCGCATGTTACGTAGAGAACACCCACACTATCGGCTCTAAGGGGTTAACATATAAATGGCATCCAAGAACATACTGATTTGACTAATGAAGATTTATGGTGATTATTTCTACAGGGATCTAGTTGGACTTATCTGCGAGCTGATGAAGCACATGTATCTCCTAACAACGATGTCTTAGAGCAGTTTGTGCTAAGGGACCTCATCGAGCGCGAAGTAGCCTGGTAACTAGTTGGTGCGGGCCAAAACCATTGGCACATTTGAAACCTGGTTTCATAATTGGCAATAAATCTGGCGCAATACAATATTTGATGTATTTTGATCGTATGCCTCGTCAGTGAGGACGCGTTGCAGGATAATGGTAGTAGAAGTGTGAGAGATATGCCGTTCTCATGGACGAATGTGCTATCGCACAGCTACGTACCTGATGATGTCCTCAACTAGTACATCATAACGAGTGGAAACCAATGTAATACTCATTTACAATAGATTGAACTGGGCAATAGTCAGCTGAAACGAAGATTGATCGGATATCGGGATGTAGAACGTTAAGCTATACAATACCAAGCCATTCTCGTTCCGTCCGTATGAGATCTGACCGCTGGGACAAATTTGATCCAACCGCATAGCCAATATAACATCATCACAAGTACGTAAATTTGTTGACATTTTCTCAGTGAACTCTCATCGATCATAAAGAGTCTAACAGCTCGATGGGGTCCATTTAACGATCATATCGTGTGATATATCGAGCAATATTATCAGGGCAGGCACTTCCCTGCTTCTAAATCTGGCTCTACTTAGCTCACATTGTTCATTAGCGAAGAATATCTGCAGCTGGTGCTTAGGTCCTCAGAGAAATCCCATGAATATACTGGGGTCCTTTTTTTGTGATGCGTGACAACCGGCCAGTATACCGGGACTCAGGGACAACATGGATATATAAGTCACTGATAAAAGGGGTCCCGATTGTTGGCATCGTTCACAGTTTTATCGTTGACAGGAATAAGCTGCCACTTCTAGTGTGGTTCAGCTCACCACGGCGCCATCAAGCAAGCAGCTTTGACACCACGGCGTCACAAAGCGATCAATATACCGGATACCGGCTAGTGGACACAGGCGAAGGGCAATGATATCGAAAACTCATTGTCGTCACGAATATATAATCCGCAGGTGGATATTTACTTTCCGATGACTCATTGCAAGTGAAAATGCTGCGGAGGTATTGAATGCATTGTTTCTATGTTAATGCCTTTATACTAAGTATCTAATTTATCATATCCAGACTGCACTTAACTCACAATAGACCAATGTCTTAGTTAAAAGCTTGGATTAGGATTGAATTGGACGCAGTATGCGACGGCATTTCTATGATAAATCAAACCAGTGTATACAAATCTACACCCTGGTCGCATTAGTCATGGGTCATTAGAAGGCGCATTGAAACGGCACACGTTTAAACTCAACAATCCGTGATTAGATTACTGCGGTAATAATAATCTCAACAAAAGCATTGTTGTTGTAAAATGACTGTTTTAATAAGTGTTAAAAACCATATTTGCATTTATTAGCTGTAAGAACGATACTAAATCAAACCATCACCCGTTCATGACATCAATGCCGGGATGGCTTATTGTTTTACTGTAGCATTAGAGTGTGTAATAGTCAACATTGCAATGTAAGTTACATCGCGGATATTGCGTATTGAGATGGCAATTACACAATACATACCGGAGCGGAAATTACACTCAACGAAAGCCTGGAATATGGCGAGTACAAATGGAACTCTTGATCAGTGAGATTGATGAGGATTGTTCTGTCGTGGATTTTGCAACTTCTCTTTATTCTCATTGGATTACACTGACTGCAGTGGTGTGTGCCGTTAGATTTGATTCGTTGATTGCCTTTAGTCGTCAATAGCCATCTCGTTACCTGTGTTCCATTCTGGCGAGTGCACAATTAGCAGACTATACAAGACTACCTCTCGCTAATTTAAAATGTATTAATTGATTCCTTTATTTAACAGTGAGCTAACAAGACCACGACCTAGATATTGTCATTTTATTGCTCTGCACCTTGTTATTCGTTGCAACTTTGTCGTTATACGTTGGGCAATCTATGAAGTGTTAACCATCTTTAACAGTTTAGACTTGGATGCGGTGTGTCAGGGGGAGCTGACCACTCCACGTGCGTTGCTGCCATAAACAACTTCTTATTGACAAGTGTCCTTTTCCTCGTGCTCATGTCGTGAAAAAAGTAACGCAATCATTACTTGGCATGGTATCATTCGTGATTAAGCAACACCGCCTGTGCGCTGTCATCCACAGTCATCATTGCATGTATTAAACATGCAAGGAATTGAATATATAATAAGTCACCAAATGTTGGATCTCTAACAGTAAGACATTCTTTTGAATGTATAGCTATGTCATCAACCTCTACAGTATACAAAGGAAATACTACATGGTAGAGTTAGGAGACTAATAATTGCTGTCTATGATGTCCGCCCTGTGTTCGAAGCATCGTTTTGATTTATGATTTAATGGCATTTGTATTCTGATTTAAAATATATATATATATATATATATATATATATATATATATATATATATATATATATATATATATATATATATATATATATATATATATATATATATATATGCATGTTATGTATATATATATATATATATCATATATATATGTTGTGTGTATATATATATATAAATATATACGTTTACATGTATATTATATATATATTATATATACATATATATATATAAATATATATATATATATATATATATATATAGATATATAAATATATACGTATACATATATATATATAATATATATATATAGAATATATATAGATATATATCTAAATATATATATATATATATATATATATATATATATATACTCTCTAAATATATATATATTTTCTATATATATACCTAGAGATGTCTATATATATATTATAGATATATATATATATATTTTTTAAAAGATATATCTATATATATATATATCCTCTATATATCTCTCTATATCTATCTCTATCTCTCTCTATATCTATATCTATATATATATATATATATATATATATATCTCTCTCTATATAGACATATGAAGGTATTCGTTGTAAATAATCAATACTGATAGAAATAATAACTTTATAAGGGACACGGCAAAGGGGTTTGATTGGCAAAAAAGCGGATTCGATGACGGGAAAATGTAATTATACAAATTGGCTACAAAGGCTACTTTTAATGCAACCTTCAACCGGTAGTAAAGTAAGGGCTTTTGGCTGCTTTCTTTGTGACTTTTACATGGCTATGCTTCTTAGATGGACAGCTAAATTACATGTGAAACATCTCACGATATTTAGTGGTATTCCATATGGCGTAATTACACCTTTCCTCAGTGGTCTTGATGGAGTTGTCCCTCACATTGGTTAAAAGCTCAGCTAATAAATATATCTTCATTCGACATTTTGTTTCCGCCCGAGGTCACCAACTTGCTACCTTCATGAAAAATGCAAGCAGACACCTGCTCCAAATAATGTTAATGGCCTTCAACGTGTCCTTGAATGAATGTCGTCCTTCATCCGTGTTATAAAACGAGCCAACATGGAGGTCGCCTTTCATCTTACCTACATAATGGCCCAACCTGAAGGTAGCATTTTATACAGAATAATCTAACCCGAATGGAGTCTTTCAACTTCAGTGGCATGCACTAGTTTCACTGTTAAGGATAACGTTTTGGCCAAAGAAAGCGGCTTATCAACCAGGTTGAGTCAATTTATTATCCAGGTAGACGTCAGCTTATCAGCCAGGTGGACGCCAGCCTATTAGCCAGGTAGACGATAGCTTATCAGCCAGGTAGATGTCAGCTTATCAGCCAGGTAGATGTCAGCTTATCAGTCAGGTAAAAATCAGCTCATCAGCCGGGTTAACGTCAGCTTATCAGCCAGGTAGACGCTAACCTGATAAACGTGAACCTAATCGTTTCCCGCGTTAACGTCAGACATGAAAACGTTTATTTGTGTGAACCAGGTAATGAACTCGGCCCACCAACGCCGAGTATGACATGTGGGGGTAGCGTCATTTGTACATGACATCATATTCTTGTCCAACTTAATCCGCAGGCATCTATTCCACACTAACATTGACGAGATATATTTAATGACACATCCGTTCCAGTACAATAAATACATGTACTACTCTGGAAATGCATTTGTTCAGGGTTTAAAGGGTTGTCCATCGTTGAAGGATTGTCGTAAGCATCCCGAGTGGCGTAATCCCTCTGATGACATTTGGGGCGAATAATCTCATGTTCCGTTATATTAATCCTATCCCCGGAGTGGCGAAAGCACAGCAGGATGAAAATAGCACGAGTCTTTAGGCTAGAACCCTAACACTAAGCGAGGATTTCATATTAACCATTCAGTGAATTATTCCCGTTGCGCTCACACCCAACAAGCATCCTGCCTGTACAACCCGTCACTGGGACATGTAGCGTGGGGATCATTAACAGCGCATCCAATCTAATGGGGCTGTGCGTGGGTCCTTAATTTTCCATATTTGTTTCCCATGGAAATCTTATTCGGTCGACGAATTTCCTACATAGACAGCTGCGCTTGGGCAGCTGAGCGTGCGCGGCGTCATTTTGGGTATATCCACCGAATACACATGTACAGCGCCAGCCGCTGGTGGATAATATGTCACAGACAAGCGTCATATCATGTTATGTACGCCTCTTAACATACAAGGAAAAGTACCATGATATACATCCTTCAGTAGGACGATCACCTCTGCATATCAAGCGTGTAACCTAGTTCTGATTATGGCTGTCCTTTTGAAACGCCAATGCGTCAACGTCAATGTGCATGTGTCTGTGTGTGTGTATGTGTGTGTATGTGTGTGTTTGTTTATGTGCGTGTGTGTGTGAGAGAGAGAGAGAGAGAGAGAGAGAGAGAGAGAGAGCGAGAGAGAGACAGACAGAGAGATAGAGGTAGAAAAAGATAGAGAGAGAGGGAGAGAGATAAAGAGGGAGGGGGAGTGAGAAAGACAGAGAGAGAGAGAGTGTGTGTGTGAGAGAGAGAGAGACAGAGAGAGAGAGATATTGTGTTTTATGAACAATGTATAAAAGCAGTCAATGGCTTGATGCGCCAGAACACACTGGAAATATTGGGCTGTGATATAACCAATATGCTCTCTATTCCTCAGACGTAACTTCCTGTCTTCTGGCGTTTTTCTGTTATTTTGCAACATTTCTTCAGCGTTTGCTGTATACGTATTAAACACGATCGGGATATTTTTAAGTAAAAGAGGCAGGCTTGGGTGGGCAAAATTTTTAAAAAAAGGCCCAAGTCGACGAAATTTAATATCATACACTTAACAGGTCAGGCGGAAGAAAACAAATGAGCTGTTGCTTGGTTGGATTTAATGAAATAACATCTGATGTAATGAAATGACATCCAAAGCAGTGATGACAATGAAATACCGTCTTTATTGAACCCCATCTGTTGTGGTATTTTGAGCTCCAATTTTACATAAACCAGAGATAGCCAAGTTTACAATACGTAGTCAACAGTGTCCAGAGCGTTGTGACAAATATCTTCGGTCTATCATAATTTCGGATACATCTATCCCGTTGGATGACGTCATTCGGTCAGCAGATGTGACTGCGAGGCAATGGCACTGGCCATTCTCACAAGAGAAACAAGCAATAACAACAAATTACACCGTTTTTGCACAAACAAATGCCCCTTGACATGTGCGCAGCCAGAAAGGAACGTTTTAACTGCAATAAATAACTTGCCTCGTTAAACATCCAATCCTAAAAGTAATGGCAAATTCATAGGTCATATATTTAAACGGTAGGGGACTACGTAAAATGGAAGAGACATAATTATTTGATTCATTTAAATTAGATTGTATGGTTGATTTGATGGTAATCCAATAAGCAGCTGTACTGAACACCGTCGTCCTATTACGATGGCGCGGAGAGACGCCGTGCGCGAATATGCACGGCTTGTGATTCATGGTACAGTAACACCCACGTGCGCAAAACTCTGCGGCTAATAAAGTACCAAGGAAGATGTTGGACAGTTTTTGGATTCCTGCTGATCTCGGGTTGCCTCTGCATCGCGTCAATGAAACAATCAAAAGAGTACCTGCTTAAGCCACAGAACAGATATTATTTTATTATGTCAACTAGTTCATAGTTTAATTTCATTAAACCTATTCGAACAGTTCCTTAATTTTGTTGGCGTCTCGCGCAGAGAAATTTAATTAAGGACACTGATACTACATGCAACATTAATTACGCTTATCTTTGTTAGCTACGGGTTAACAGAAGAGCAAACTACCTTGACCTGAAACATGTAGTAGCGTGGGTGTACATCGCATACGTGTATGCTTCCATTCAACTATGGAAACAATTTCCATACACAGAGTACCTGATTGATCTGTAAACCGAACTTGTTGCAGATCCCTCGCAGTAATGGTTTTAGAATTGGAATGAGGGAATATTTCCAACACTGACACTCACAACTCTAACTTAGCCTCGAGTAGCCATATATACTTGTGGAATAATCCTTGAAATATAATACTCTGTTGAGTCGATGTAAACCTCCTATTATCTTTACTGACGCTAGGTTAAATGAGATCTAGCGTGGTGACGAGATGCTTCCATTGGCAATATCCCATTTATTTACATCATACGGATCAGCATCACATACCAGTGCCTCACCCCCCTGGCTACATCATCTTCTGCAAAAGGTTGATAACCAGTTGAATTCATGAAAAAATGCCTTCGCCTTATGCTTTATATTTGTCTTTCTGTGATGCTGCATATAACATGACTGGTGACGCCGATAAACACCGGTATATTCACACCATGAATTGCTTTACCTGGACTTTTCTATTAATTATTTTTATACCAACAATTAAGGTGGCACATGTTAGAGGGTGGATGTATGGTAGCATATCAATACTCTAGAGGGTCTGTTGTCTAAGTCAATCTCTTACTGGCCAGATAGTTAATAGCATGCCTTTATTAAAGAGCTTATAGCTACCCTAAGAGGTTCACTCTGATTTATCGTTTATGAATTCAATGTCATTTTGTCATAATTCAGAATAATATTACACCATTACAAAAACAGGTTATTTCTATTCCACGGTCGACATTGTAACTGAGCCCATTGCGACTGAATTCATTGACACGATATTGCCATAGAAACAATTGGTTTATGATTTTGCGACTGCTGGTGGTGTGCAAGGCATCGTGGATTAGGTTCCACAATGGATGCCACCCGCTTTAGACCTCACTATTAGCCCTGTATAGACCGTTGTTGATTACCTTTCTTATGCCAGATGCTCCACAGGCGGTTGAATATTCTGCCTGCTGTGTCTCGAATCAACCCCCTGTCTGATAGGAATACCGGAATATTTCCATTGATTTTCCTTATAGCAAAAGTCAAGGTGATAACTTGCGCAGGTTAACTTCGTCAGATAAGCCATTCTTACATAGAATATGATTTATCCAAGTAGATCGCGATTTACTAAACGACGAAATAATACTGTAACAAATAACATAAAAGCCATTGAAAGCAATTCATTTACTTGTTTGATCGATTGTTCAGGCCAACAAAAGGAAATTACGCTTTTTAAACTCCTATTTATGTTTTTGAGCAGATGCAGACGTTATTACATCATACATATTCGTCTTGGGTTGATAGTGCAATATATGACAGAACATTTCCGTAACCGAGCTGATCGACACTCTAGGATTGGATTGCCGAAGCAATAAAGCAATCGAGCGCCGTTTATTAATTAGCAAATGACGTTTCCTGTATGTACGTATCAGCTCAAATGCTTGATCATTGAATGACTCTGACAAAGATTGATGGCTAATTGATGGGACTAATTTATTGTCATGTGGTATTTTAGGTCATTAGACAAGTATGCTCGACTAAAATTATGGAAATCGATATCGTTGGAGCTTATGAGTATTGGAGCATGATCACAAAAGTTATTTCCGCTCTACTACAACATGGCTGTACTCACACGTACGCAGAAAGATATCAACCGGATATAAAATTATCAACTTGGTAGAAAAGTATCAAATGGGTAGGAAAGTAATAACCAGCTCTACTGAGCAGCTGCGACACATTGCGACAGCGCTGGGAGGCATCATGCGCTGAATAGAATATCGAACGAGCCACCAGGACAGGTAGAGGACATGAGGCAGCATATGATGGTTATGTATAGGTCGATAAGCAGCATATCATGTAGAGGTCACGAGGCGGCACATTAAGGTCATTTCATCACATTACTGCAATGGCAACGTATTGGTCTATGGTAATAGTGCAACATTGAACAAATTATTTTGTTCACCAAGTGATTAACTAGGCGGATCAACGCTGAGTTTGCCGTGTGCATGTAGCGAAAAGTGCCCCAGCTTCTAATGGAATTTGCATCTGCAGATAGTGTGCGAAATTCTTTTGGTATATATAGTTAGTTCATGGGTAGATTGTCGGCATCATTTTTCCGGCTCTGTCTTCCCCAGATAGGGTTAGGTCAGTGGTCGAGCTAGATCGAGTCTACAAAAGTGGTAGATTGGTGACAATTACAATCTATCAGTCTCGTTTCCATTCGTTATCCATGTGACTTGGTACCTTATGCAGTTCAAACGTTTTTCTAGATGGTTTAACCCATGTTAAGTGGAATATGCATCTGTATATATCATGCTGAATTAGTTGGTATGCCTAGTTCGCCATTGTGAGAATGGCCAATATCATTGTATGACGTTATCTTCCTCCGAAAATGGACGATATTTAGTTGCAAAATTCAACACGCATGTAAAAACAACTCTGTCACAAGGAGGAAAATTATTATGAACAGCTGAGCTGCGACTGCATTTTGGCTTCTGAGATATATCACCGGCTCCTAGCTCAGCATACTTCATTGTACGCTTTACTTATTATTCGCAATGTTTACTCAGCGTAAGTCCAAGTTAAGTTGACTATTACCCGTAAGTACGTACATATCACGTCTACGTGGGTGATAAGCTGACATATATCTGGCTGATAGGTTGACGATAATCTGGTTGATAAGCTGACATCTACCTAGCTGTTAGGCTGACGTTCACCTGGCTGATAAGCTGACGTCTACTTGTGTGATAAGCTGACGCTCACCTGGTTGATAAGCTGACGTCTACCTGGCTGATAAGTTCATCAGTTACAGTGAAAACAGTATTTGCCTCTGACGTTGAAAGACGACCCCCGCGTTAGACCACGATATACTACCTCTTAACATTAACCTGACCACGATATACTGCCTCTTTGCTTCTGCCTGTCGTTGTGCTTCGTTCTGTATTTTCTCTGGTGCACGGCGCTCACATAATGTGACGAGGTTACTAAGAAGAGCTGCTGATTGGATTGCCATCTACCTAGCAATAATGACAATCAGGTGAAAAGTAACTGCTGATTATGTATTCCCTGCTGCCTGTAGTCACAAGGCGTACGAACTGCCAGCAACCAGAATGATTATGTGGTTTGGCAATTTCGTTGATTATCCCATTAATTCAAGTAGTGGTAACGTGATAAAACGGTTTAACGATGGCGGACAGACTGCCCATTGAATACTATGTAGTGTCAAGCACGTGAGCCTTCGCCGGCTCCTCAAATGTCCACATCATTCTGCTAATAGCTGTAGCATATTTAGACCGATTTATGCTCGTATTAAACTAACACTGAACGTATGATACTGCAAGTAAGACTGATTCATAAGCTACAATGAATATCCGTATTGTGCAGTCCATATTTTTGCAAAACGTCTTACGTTGCATTACGCAAACAGCAATTTCATCATATTTGTTTGATTGCATCCTAATATTTCAAAAGGGCGGGCGCAGCAATATTAATTGAAATGCAATGTTCACAGGGGAAAAATGTAGGGAACATTCATATGAATAACCATGAAAAGACCTTAAGTGCAACATGGCACGTGTAACTGTTTTAACCGCTTCTAGATCCTAGATTTGGTGACTTATTCTATATCAGATTCCTTACCATGTATAATGGACGCAATGCCAAGTAATGATTGCGTAACAGTATTCACGGTATGAGCATGATGAATACGACACTTGTCAGCAAGACAAACCGCACGTACAGTTGTTAACAACCCTCCACACACAACCTCCACCTACACTCCTCCTCTTCACACAACCTCCACCTACACTGCTATGGATTGTAAGCACCACATAGATTGCCTGATGTTTAACGAAAAACGAATACCAATTTGCAAAGCTTATGTAAAGTTGGATTGACATTATTGAGGTCGTGGTCTTGCATGTGTGTTATTAAATAACTTAAATAATAAGTTCCTGAGCAATTGGTGAGAGGTAGTCTATCATTACCTGCTCATTATGCACTCGCCAGAATGGAACACGGGAAACGCGATGGATATCGACGACAATAGGTAATCAACGAATCCAATCTAACGGCGCACACTGCGGTAGTCAGTATAATCCAGTGAGTTTAAAGAGAAGTTGCAAAATACAACAGAATGATCCACATCAATCCCAATGATCAAGAACTTAATTCGCACTAACGATATACCAGGCTTTGGTTTCATGCAATTTCCACTCCGGCGATTCTCTTCTGGTATGTATCGTGCAATTACAATCCCAATTCGCAATATCCGCCATGGAGCTAACATGGATTTTCACACTCGAATGATATAGAAATAAAAGATGCAATGAACAGGTCGAGGTTTTATTTAGTATTGTCCTAGCAGCCAACAAATACAACCATGGTTTTAACCCCTTATTTAAAAACAAATTATATCATCAAAGCTTTGGATGCGATTATAATCAAAGACTTTATAGCTACAGATAAGAGGGTTGACTCAATCCTCAGGCCGAGAAAAAAATGTCAAGACGCCACCTGTGAGCCGCCGTGTGTCGATTTTTTACGGACGCCGACCCCGAGGCGTCGGATCAACAATCCCATGTTCTTTTGTTGGGTTTATGGTATCGTCGCCTAACGCATGATGGTTTTAGGCAATCTAATATCACCCTCTACAGCGCGGAGGTTAAACTGCTTTCGAAAGGTTTACCGGGGCAATTTATCATGTTGATATTATTTCACATTGTAGATGTTATTTTGGGTATTTTTAAGTCTGCGTGTAACGTGTTATGGCTGCGTAAAAAAACCTGCAAAATGACGTTTTTCCCTCTCTCATAAATTTATTATTCGGGGGGTGATCACCACAGAGCCACTTGAAGTCCTTTTGTCGTAGCTAAAAACTCCGTTTTATGACGGTACACCAACGCTAGTGTATTATATGACGCCTCGAAAGGAGGTATGAACATGCAGAGATAAGTTTGACCCGATTGAGCAGCAACCTTCTAGGATAAGTGGGTAAAAAAGAAGGAAATACACGTGAATGATGATGATGATGATGATGATGATGATGATGATGATGATGTTGATGAAACAAATAAATATGCAAACGATTATGCCAGGGCATGTCACCACGAGCAGATCGACTGGTCCAGATCATTCCAGCCCCTCGTTTAGCAGAAATCCGCACCAAAGTTGTGCGTTGCAGATGTAGCCCTCGCAAGAATCTCTCCACCAGGATCCCATTGTTCACCGACACGAGTCGCAACAACGGTCCGCAAGTGACCCCATAAAAGCCGCCTCCCGCGACACACAGGAGGTTACAGAGGACCTATTATACTCCCGGGGGAAGGCTCCATGTAGGCAGCACATTATCATTGTTTGCATACAACATGCCATAATCCTTGCTTGTTAGCAATTAACGTAAGACCTCAAGTTGCGCCTTCAAATGACCCCTGACTAATGTGACCAGGATGTAGACAGCTGTATAAACAGATCATAGTATTCACTGGTTGGATTTATCAAAGAACTGCCGTCGCATATTACATCCAACTCGATAATAAGACAAGCGTTTAGCTGAGGCGGTGGTATAATGTGAATAAAGCGCAGTCTGGACATGGACAATAAGATACTTAGTATAACCATAAAACTCATGCAGTTATTACCTCTGCGGCATAATGACCTAGAATGGAAATATCCAGTTGCGGATAATATATTCGTGATGGCAATATATAGCATGTTGTCGATATCATTGCCCCTCCCCTGTGTCGCTAGTCGTGTTCTGTATATTGATGAGGTCGCTTTGTGATGCCGTGGTGTCGCAGCTGCTTTCTTGATGGCGCTGTGGTGAGCTGAACCACGATTGATGTGATTGCTTAAGAAAGAGCTGTGAACGATGCCAATAATCGGGACAGTTTGCTTGGTAGAATGTTGTAGTCTACCCCTTTTATCGTTAATTTGTCCCTGGGACAAAAGCAGACCCCGGTAGATTGTTTCATTTCTGCACCGAATTCCTGTAGTTACGTGTAATTATGTAATGAATAGCGGTGAAGTTTCTGATAGATATCTTTCTATTAACATTTATAAATACGATGCAAAATAGAGGTACGACATTGAACTCAAGTGGGCCGTGCTGGGCTTCCGATCAGGTTATCAACAGACAGCGTCACTAGAGCATTAAATGAGCAGACACACTTATTTAACTTGCGATTGTAATGGGTATCTCGTCCAACTCTCTCTCTCTCTCTCTCTCTCTCTCTCTCTCTCTCTCTCTCTCTCTCTCATCTTTGCCATAACATTATTTAAATGTGACTTCGTCGGGAACTACTGATGTAAGTATACATTTAGCAAGTATGCTTGTCATCGCGCTCTGACATGCGGTACAAGGCATGGTTAACAATGCTAGTCATCTTAGTTAGAGTCAAATAAAACGTCTGGTCTGGAGATGCGAATGTTCTGTACATTAATGAGCTCGCTTTGTGGCGCCTTAGTGTCACAGCTGCTTGCGTGATGGCGCCATGGTGAGCTGGACCACGCTAGAAGTGATTGCATATTCTTGTCAACGATAAAACTGTGAACGATCCATTTGGTGATTAACATATCCAAGTTGTCCCTGGGACACGGAAAACTGCCATGTAAGACCACTGGCACGTCAGGTATTAGATGTCAGTGGGATTCCCCTACTGATTTTATATCCTCGCTGACTGTCTATCCTCACTAAGCTGTCCATGTATTAGATGTCAATGGGATTCCCCTGCTGATTTGTTATCCTCACTGACTGTCTATCCTCACTAAGCTGTCCATGTATTAGATGTCAATGGGAATCCCCTACTGATTTTATATCTTCACTGACTGTCTATCCTCAGTAAGCTGTCCATGTATTAGATGTCAATGAGAATCCTCTATTTATTTTATATCCTCACTGACTGTCTATCCTCACTAGATGTCTATGGGATTCCCCTACTGATGCTATCTTAGGACTCCGGCTGGAAGCGTGGCATTGTTTTCGCTTAACCTTCCACATCCCGATGTCTAATCAATGCTCGTTTTAGTTTTATCTAGATGTGAATATGTATTATTCTGATTCCACTCGTTATGATGTACTAGTTGAGGACATCTATAGGTACCTAGCTGTTCGATAGCACATTCGTCCATGAGAACGGCATATCTCGCACACGTCTACCACCATTATCCTGCAACGAGTCTTCACTGACGAGGCTTAACATAACGATGTTATATACACGACTCCGCACAGATAAACCTTAAGCAACATATGTTTTACAGCGCTAGATTTATTGCCAATAAGCAAACAAGGCTTCGAATGCGCCAAACAATTACTAAGCTAATTTGTGCTCAATGAAGTCCCTTTGCACAAACTGCCCTAGAACACTGCAGTTCGGGGTTATATGTTCTTCATCATTAGATCCATGTAGGAATACACGCACTTAAATGTGATATAAATCGTCCGTAGCCAAATCGGTATGTCCTTGGAATGGTTTTCCATTTGTTTGTTAATCCCGTGAAGCCGACGGTGTGCGTTCTCTCCATGACATGCGACATGTAAAGCAGGAGGTTGTAAAAACCTGTCTGTAAGATAGATACATTTAAACCAACATTTTAGCAAACTGACATCATCGTTGCCTCTATAAAAGGTACACAGATGGCCGGGAGGGCTGAATAAAGATCTCGGCCAATATTTTCTATCTACCGCTGTGAAGCACTTGTCCTGATTCATTCCTGATGTCCTGCATGTTTGTGTGTAGCTGTTGTCTTTCCCAGACAAGATGATGTCATCATGTATGGCAGAAACGTTCATAACAGTGACAGTTCAGATACGGCTTAACAACGTTTTTCGCGTTGCTACACAGGTTTTATCTCACCAAATAAGATGAAATGCCACAGAGCACCAGAATATATACTGAAATATAATTTTTTACTCACCTGAATATTCCATGGTACTGGAGCAAAATATTGCCACAACCATTTTTATGTTAAGAAGGAACAGCTAAGACACTGTTTATAATTCTTTGCCAGGCTGTCTTGTACTGAATCATCATGGTCGCTCTCGGGACCACGTTGTTGCATTAAAGCAGCCTGTAATGTAATTGAACGAGACTATTACTTGGGGGTGGGGCAGTTCGTCAAAACATGAGGGGGCACTGTGCGTCAATACAAGGTGGGGGCGCTGTCCGTCAATGCATGAGGGGGCGCTGTAAGTCAATACATGAGGGGGCACTGTCCGTCAGTACGTAGTGGGGGCGCTGTCCTTCAATACATGAGGCGGCGCTGTACGTTAATACACGGTGGAAGAGGAGGGGCAGGGGTGCGCGTTGACGGGAGGCAAAAATGCTAAATTTAAGGCTTTAGGCGGCCATGACAAGTGTTATGACACAACATCCTTAGGTCAAATGTTATGACATCAGACCAATATGATAAGTATTGTGACATATGAACACCATGCAAAGGAGTACTGCGATATTAGACCTACATATCTGTACCACCTGTTATTGATTTCAAAAGATATCGCCTCATTGACAATAAGTTACAAAATCAAACACAAAATTGGTCCGCTTCATGGACATGGAATCCGCTTATGATGTTATAAAACGAACGAAAATTAATTGTATTTTGCATGTTAAGACAGTCAATAATTGCGTTTGTATAGCAAGCAGCAACATAGGTAACCGGTCATTTCATTTCCCTTATCACATATAACCATTGCTTTATTTCACCATGCGTTAAGGCACAATATCACCATGCCAAGTTTTATGACTTGATATCACCATGCCAAGTGCTCAGACATTATATCACCAAGCCAAATGTTAAGATATTTTATCACTATGCCAAGTGTAAATACATTATACCACCTTGCAAAATGTAAATACATTATATCACCTTGCCATGGGTCACGCCATATATCACCAGAACAACGGGTGTTGAAGACAGTGAGCCATTATGCCACGTCTTAGAGAACAACAACTCGATGTATGTGTTTGCTTCTGTAGTGATTGCCTCTGGAACCTAAACCAAAAGTCTGTGATCACGTACGGCTATGACGAAATCAACAATTCACACATAATTAGCCACAAATAGTGAATTGTTGTTGTACTTCTTAGCATACTTACAAGATAGGACATTGAGCCTCTGCATATTTGCCCAATATGGAGATGCTCGTTTAGTGGGCATTTGATTATCAAAGACCTGCAACATATCGCCTTGTGCATAGCACTGTGCCAATGCTGCCACACATATTGCATCCTCATAGAGTCATGTATGTTTATTCCCAATTATTGGTCGAACAAATGTAGTCATTTGTAACCTCTGCCAACTCTTGCTTTGGTTTGTCCATCGACTTAAGACATCGTAAAAGGGAATGTTACAAGCAATCATCTTAGGCCTAATAAATTACATATGATTAATAAAATGGGGTATATTTTCTGTATTTCATTTGCTCTCGTAATATACATCGAGTTTATATAGCATGGTGAAAGCGTCCATAATAGTGATAGATTGGTGACCATAACAACAGCGCTGTCGACATGGTGTGGAGTATCTAGTCTGTAGTGAATTTTAGGTCTATAGAGCAAAATGGAGGATACAAACCGACTAATTGTCAGAACTAAATAAACCTAACATATAAGAGAAGAGATACAAGCATCTCACTGCTAATGGAGAGGTCTGTGCGCATGCTCTTAAGCTCATCATCTTGCAGTGTCTGTCTATATATTGCTCATTTGTGGCTTTTACTATGATTGGATCGCTAGTTAGTCGAATGTGATTGCCTGCCCCACTTGTCTCCTTCGCGAGTTTATTCTCATTTAATAGCAGTTCAAACAACTGCATCACAGCAGTCTATATATGACAATGCACTGTGGCGGTAGTTACTGTGCGAATATCCAGGATTGCAGAGCCATATGGCCCAGGTGCAATAGAAAAACATGCTGCCACGCCGTCTAACGTATTATGTGCCTCAATTGTAAGACCTCCAACATTAACTGGACGAATCGAATTCCCGATCACCTTTACATGACAATATAAATATGATTCTACGATTAATGTGGATACCGAGATATTGACTGTTCTGTATAAGTTGTCTCAAGCCACAGCTATTTCGTTCGAGATTGGAATCAGCAACGTCAATACCTGACAACCCGATTATTCTGGTTTAGCGGGCATTAACTTCACACACATGGCGACGAAAACCATTACAGGAGAACGAGAAAAGGCTTCGCTTTCCATAATGACATTAACACGAGCTTACCATTCCGAGATTTACAGGGATGGTGTAACAGCACGCTGCTTTATGACATTAAGTCATTATCCCAAGCATTAACACACGTTGTAGCCACACCAAATTTTGGGACATCAGATCACCTTGTTACGTCAAATCTTCGTGCCAAGTTCTAATAAGTTCAGACACCAGGCTAAGTGCAAAGAGATAGGGTCACTTTGCCAAGTTCCTGGATGTTCAACCAAGTATCGCAAATATATCATGCCATATCAGATGGAACAGACCTGCATTTTAAACTTCTTGGGTTTAACACCGGAGCGAGACCTTGAACGTAAACTCCGTTTGGACGCAATGTATAACATATATCCAATACAAGCTGCTCACCACTAAATTGAGCTATCTGCGTCATGGTCCCAGTACTCATGAATAGTGAATGTGTCGGACTTTAGATGTTTCACCTGCGGCTCTTAAGCTGATTGGGTCGATAGCACAGATTACTTGGCGATGAATATGATAAATTGTTTTGTTTGCCATACGACTGGCTTTCTTCATATCGAAGATTATCGACTTAAATGATTGCAATAGAAGATGGATATGTGGCATTAATATATTCATAGTTAAAGTTGGATTTCCAAGGTCAAATATGTCAAGATAAATAATTAAACATATATTATGAAATAGAAGATTATTAATCGCTGCAAGGGTCGGCTGATCATTACTCTGTAAGTTAATATGATATTCCTGCCTAACGCAGGAAACACTTTTCATCTTTCACGACGGTTTTGTCGATTCTCAAGCCGGGTGTTGCTTGTTGAGAAGCTGTATCTTCAGCCATGACCTCTCATGCCACATGACACTAATCTCACATTGCAAAAACTTATCCAAGATGACAACTTATCCCACATGACCACTAATCTCACATGACCACTCATCAAAGATGACCACTCGTCCCGCATGACCACTCATCACATATGCATCAGGCTCTTACACTTACTGGCACACGGAATGCAAATAGACTGATGTTCCGCTTGGTAGTCACGTTGTCTCACGTCTTACCGACACTGCGCATCAGAGTCAAGGACTTGCCATAACCCACCAGTTACTCGGCATTAACCATCACATGTACTACCAGCGACAGGAGTGTTTGATCGAGCATTGAAGACATGTATTATATGATCCTGTGTGTGGGACTGGAAAGCCGTCGCAAGGTCAGTCTCACTACAGTCAAACAGGTCCGGGAAACGTAGATCTGGTTGTGCGTCCTCGCAGTATGAAGTTATTCACATGAGCCCATTGTTGGATGAATACTACTTTGAATCATGCATGACATTTGATGCTATCATCTGAACACCAGATGCATCAGTATGCAATCAGTATTTAATGAGCAGGTTACATAAATAACCTGTTTAACGTGGAAAGCAACGTGAGGGTTATCCGGGCACTAACCTGAATATATATAATATGACTAAACAGTAAACTAACGCAGCTAAAACGGAGATATCCTGACGTGATGAGCGTTAAGAAGATGGCTGACAAACAATAATGCGGAATGGTCATCGAGCTTATAAGCAGTGGACGATTTTCGTAATAAAGTGACGAAACAGCACCCGTGCATGTCGAGACGTAATCTACGGAAAAAAACATAACTGGAGCAATTATCTATGAAAATATGGACGAATCGTTGAAAGCAATAAAATGAAAGCTACTGTAAAAGGACTATCAGACACAATTGACTCGACTCGAATTCAATACTACAGAGGTGGAGCTATTAAAAGTAGCCCTCTCGACAAAGGACACATACATTTCGGGCTTGAAATCGACATCTGACTCAGCTCTAGTAAGAATAGAAGGGAATAAATCTGTCCTTGAAATGCACGAAAAGTGCAGCACAACATAATAATCATCGGAACACAGGAGAAAATTCTCGTGACACATCAATCAAGACATTAACATCACATTAAGATAGCACACCGCACAGGAAGAAAAGGTCAAGCACGACATCTGATTATCAGATTCAACCAACTAGCAATACTAACAGACATTCTCAAAGCCATCCGTAACCGAAACACACAGAGTATGATCAAAATAGTTAAAGAAGTGAGGAGGAGCGAATTTCCACAGATGGTAGCAGTCTGGAAAGTAGGACATAAATCGGGATTAAATAATGACTTGCTGAAACATGCATAATTGCCCAGGCCAAATACTACTTTTTGCGGATTGACGCGGACAGACAAACACCAAAATTACTTAAAATATTTACCAGTAACGAGCTACTACCACAGATTGCTACACCTACTCAAATACGAGGACATACTTCACCGCTCATAGATGATAAGTCTATGTATCAGACCACCTGCCTATTTAATGAAACAAGCCTCTATATAAGACATACAAATGACAGCTTGAACAATAAGACAAGGAAAAGCTTAGGCCTAACCTCACCAAAACTAATTGTCTTCTATAGTTGCTAGTTAATGGAACTGTTAACGATGGAGTCTTTCCCGAGAGATTGAACGTGACCAAGATTTGCCTACTTACCAAATGTCCCCAGAGAGACCATGCTAATAACTGTCGACCAATCTGAATCCACCTGGCATTTTCAAAAGTATCCAAAAACGTTATATATTCTAACTAATGCACTTCTTCTATCATACTGGTTTCCCTATGACAAACAATTCGGCTTTCGGCCAAAGCTGTCACTTTTGACGCAGTATATGATATATGTCTTGGGTTCACAGAATAATCTTGACAAGAACACAAAGACCTTTGCAGCTCCATTGATTTACAAAGACACCATTCTATCAATCATAATATTCTTTTATCTAAACATTATTAAATAAGAGGAACACCCCTTTAGGCTTATCAACTCGTACATAACTGGGTGTAAACAGGCAGTGCAGTGGAATGATACCACCTCCATCCTGCAGTTTATTACTCACGGTGCATCACAGGGGTCCATTATAGGGCCACTTTTAATTTCTGTCTACATTACTGATTTGTATTTATATTTAATGCGGAAATAAGCCAATGGGCTGACGACAACTCAATCATTTTAATAGCAAAACATTTAATGAACTTAAAGAGATGACATTGCGGTGTTTTCGACAACTTGAAAACGGGTTGGTTGAAAACAGGGTTTTGTTTAACGTTAATACGACCAAACGCATGCTATTTGGACCCTCAAACAGCAACATGGGCAAAATTAAGATCCTGCTACGTAAATGAGTTTATAATATTCGGCTTTTATTATATTCGAGGCTCAGCTGGAAGTCCCATGTTAAAATGATAAAATTTATTCGATGGACAATTTTGCCTGGTGAATACTCTGTGGGTGCGGGAGTAGAATAAGCCCACTGTATCCTCCTGCATGTCGTATCAGGCGACTAATATAGGGGGCAACCTGTTGGACGTGGGTTGCGACTCATGGCGGTGGAAGATGGGATCTTGCTGGTTAAGTGGAGCGGTCCTTGCGAGGGCCATATCTGTAACACACCACGTTGACCTGAATTTCATCTAATCGAGAGACTGGAATGGCTCGGTTCAGTCATTCGGCTAGTGGCGACTTGCCCTGCATTTTCATTTATCCTAGATAAGTTAAAGATATTCCGGTCGTTCGATACCACGTACACAATTCAGCTTTAGGTCTGCCGCACCCGATAAGCTACTAGGCTACAGTAAATTTGCAAAAATACTTCCCCCATAATATGTGTATAACGTATATGCCTTCATGAAAATGACTACATGATTTCGATTCTTATGTAATCCTACTAAAGTGTTGAACTATGAACAGTGCTGCCGGTCAGTGACGAAATTAAGAGATGTGTGCTGTTGTATATCAGTTTCGATTCATAGCTAAGCTGATTAAGGCCGTATCCGGGGGCCTACTGTGGAAGTTCATAGGTTTCTGATATCAGTAATTATTATACAATTATTGGTTAATACATTGCACATATAATGTAGGATCCACTCTTGAGCAAGAATGACAAACTTTGGACAGGTGGCACAGCCAGTGCATGTGTATGTAAGGCTATTGAGTGGATATATAAATATATTATATATATATATATATATATATATATATATATATATATATATATATATATATATATAAATATATATATATAAATGTATTTTTATATATATGTATATATGTTATATATATATATATATATATACGCATATATATGTATATATATATATATATATATATGTGTGTGTGTGTGTGTGTGTGTGTGTGTGTGTGTGTGTGTGTGTGTGTGTGTGTGTGTGTGTGTGTGTGTGTGTGTGTGTGTGTGTGTGTGTGTGTGTGTATAAATAGTCATACATGCCACTCGGGGGTATTAAAACATCGCTGTATTTTTTCAGGAATGATCATTATGTTCATGTGACATTTTTTGAAAACGCTGGCCTTTTTAGGACAACTATCGAAGGTGTTAGTGTCTTAACAGCTGATTGAACTTGTGGCGAAGTTAAGATATAGTCTCCCACTCCCCGAACTACAAATCCTGGCTACGGCCCTGAATGACTGAGTGCGATTTCTCACTTCAGTCGTGTGCCGTAGTGCTAGATGCCACAATCGTGAGGTGCCGTGCTGGCTAGGGGCCGTAGTGGTCAAGGTGCCGTATCGATCGGCTACTGGTGTAGATGTCTCGTAGCGTGAGGCAGTAGCCAATAATCTGTCTTCTATGGGGCTGTTCATTTTCCTCCATTTAAAGAGACCGCAGCAGCGCTGTTATCCAGATATGTTCACGGCTCGGCAAACACTGCTGCCATGTTTCGTATGAAGGTCACCTTCGCTCTAATAGTCTTGGGGCAATTTGTTAAACAAGCATTCATCCGTAAGAATCCACCACCAGTAATGATTTGTGCTTTGCAGCATTTGGTGATTCATGGTTTCTCATTCAAATGATACGGCAAGGATCTGCGCAGCATCAGAAAAGCATAGAGTACGTTAGTTAATTGTGCACTCGGAAGTAGGCAGCCAATCCGCCGCCATAGTAGACAAACATTGTAAGTCACAGTGAAGCCTTCCACGTTTCATATGTGTAGCCCATGATAAAGACAATGCATTATTTGTTGTAATCGGCCTGAGGCAGTTAATAGTGTTTATGCTAGCTCTGCTGAGCATATAAGTATACCAATAAGGAATAATGAAATAGCCGCTCCGACAAAGATTTCATTGCTTTGTCCTTCAGTCGTTAATCTACAATCGGGACGAAGAGCTTGTTGATGTTGCTACTATACAGCGGTTGGTGCCCTGAGACCATTACGCCCACAATGAGCTGCATAATCGCAATTATGTTGAAAATATTCATAGAATTAATGTACATGCACAGATAGTTATCATGACCAGCTTATCTGATTTCTTGGTCGGGCCTCTGACTGAAGTGTAAAATTATTGTAAATAAGTGAGGCAAAGCTATTGTTATTATCCAGTAATAATTTCCTTAGCCACACTAAATATGTGAAGCAACTGATGCACCAAAAAAACCATTGCATCATTTGTATTCTATTCAAACCTTTACCATACTTCCTAACAAATATCCAACAGTATAAATCAGCCGACATATATTACGATATCCAAAGCCCAGCAGGCTGTGCCTATGATGATGGTGTAAACAAACTAATGGCGATCGCCCAATCAAAAGCTTCTTATTCCAGCATCGTAAGATTAGAACCGCGGCAGTTGCAATGTTATTTTAGTTCTGTACTGTTTCTAAACGTGGTTTTGCCCTTTGAGAATAATATGGAGAATATTTTGTATTAGATTGATCCAAGATTGTATACACGATAAACAGAGATTTCTTTCTGTTGATTTGATATCTTCGCCATGTACATAATTGGGTCCAGCTCCAGACAGAGCGTCGGGCAAGGCTATGTGACATAGGGCCTGTCTGGTGTACAACCCCCCCCCCCACCCCGCAATCTCGCCCCTCCGTGCTCACATCGTATTTAAGGCTGACACCTGGAGGTCTGTTTATTCGCCATGCGATGGAATGACGCGTTATAGCACCTGCAAAATCAGTGAATCATTGATAAAAGCCCTTCTATCATAAAATATTTGCAAGTTGGTGATTCATTTATCACCTAGCTGCCTTGAGAATCATCATGAACTGTTGGTTTCGTTGTTGATAGTTTTTACTGCGAGCCACGTAGTGTTCTGCGCTGCAAGTATGCATTGCCTATTGCCTGTCACAACTCTTGATGACCTGATGATCCAGCACATCGTGTCATGACCCTACTTGCTCTTTGATGCACTGTTGGTTACACTCTAAAGACAACTGAAAGCCGAAGAGTCATTCATCAAATGAGTCATCATAGACCCATTTGTGACATGTGTGACATCCGCCACGGTCTGCTGATACCCATGACACGCTAGCAGCTCATCGGCATTAACCAGCTAAAGGCAAACCATTACTAGGAGAGCAGGACTATGTAAATGATGAGTAAAGCCATGTGTTCCTGTCAGGTCTATATGGACTCACCTGGTCATGGATTAATGGGAAAATATATACACATCTATTTAAATCGTCCAAAGAATTCCGATGCGTTTTAACTGCTGGTGTATATTTGTGCATCTGTCTGACTTCTTCCGGGGACAAAATAACCACTGACACTCGATTTGCGATTGCAAGACGTGTTTTCGACACTTACGTGTGTATGTTCGCAGGTAAATATATAAGACGGTCAGATGTCCAAACCAACCACATGCTGGCAAGGTGTCTTAACCACTAAATGTCGCTTACATATTATTACATATTTGAGTCATATGGCACCAACTGATTTGTTAAAGAACATTTATAGAACCTATTATGGTCCTATGTATTCCTTTGCATATCAACGGGAAATACCTGCTAAGATCTTGTAATAATAAGATACCCGACTCGGCAGCTCGCCCGTGACACCGCGTAGGCAGCGCCCCCTACTTTTGTGGAAGCTACTCGACGCGCAGCAGCCAACCAATTTCGTTATGAATTGCGAGTATGTCTGACTAGAAGTCAAACACAAATGAGCATTTCTGCGCTGCAATTTAATGTTTGAATTGACAAAGGCCTTTCCACCCAGGAAGTAAATGTTCTAGCATATGTCTCTGGCTATATTGCCCGGAAATTGAATTGTGTGCAAAAACTAAATTTCTGTATTTAATGATATACATGACCAGAAGAATTACCGACGCGCAAAAGAAGGGCTTGCTGTCCCAAGCAAATCACTAGTAGATGCATTATGCAGGCTTAAGGAACATTGCTGCTAATTCATTGACACAGTATTATATAGTAAGCAAGTGAAAGCCATGGTTGTAAGCATTCTAGCTAAAGAGGTCTCATTAGAGAAACTCTAATGTGAATCATGCAGGTGCCATGTTTCTGTAATATGTATTATGGTGAACATCAGGTTGCATCATGCCTTGAGAGAGTTAGTTAAGGGACCAAAAGGAGAGAAAAAATCGTAAGATATTGATATTTTCCCATTTTAAGTGCTGTTGTATGCGTAGATTTCCGAAAAATAAAGTATTGATATTTGTTGACTTAGTTCCTTGAAAGCCCTCTATGGCAGATGTACAAGTACTATTTTATCATAAATCCACACCAGTATATAGGACTACTGCACCTTAGATTGTAGTGGTGGGGGAGCTTGTCGAACAAGGGTGTCCCTTGATATACTGATAGAATGGTTGGTTGCATGGTACTCCAATCAGATGTGTGTATAAGATGAGGCAGAACTATGGCTGGCTGATTTGGTGCGTTAAATGGCATACGACAGGGGGGCATATTGTTAACCTATCTGTTCAGTGTTTATATGGATGAATTGAGTGTCTGGTTTTAAATAGTTGTTGTGTTCAATGTAGTTTTAGTGTGCTTGTTGATAATCTTTTAATGTATGTTGATGATCTCATTTCATTTGTTGTTGTTTTGAGTTAGCTATTAACACTTGACATGATGGCGTTGTGTCATAACACTTGTCATGGTCACACCTCCCCCACCCCATGTGTTGACAGACCCAACACCTGATTATACTTGTGTTCTGGTGTAACCCATTGCTCTATTGACCAAGACGATCGCCCCTGATATCTTATGTCATGAACCACATTTTCATCTCAGATCCCTTGCTGAAACACCAAGAAATTCCCCTTCAGGGATTATGCTGAAATTGCTTGTCCATGATGCATAACATAGGAGGTATATACTGACCTGATCTAAGAACAAATTGGCACTTGGGGTCTAAGTTTAGCAAGTAATTGTCTCGTTCAATCACATTAGACGTTGCTTTATTGCAACAACGTCGTCCAGAGAGCGACCAGGATGATTCAGTACAAGACAGCCTGGCACAGAATTATAAACGTTGTCTTAGCTGTTCATTCTTAGCATAAAAATGGGTCTGACAATATTTTGCCCCGGTAATGTGGACTATTCAGATGTATATATTCTGGTGCTCTTTAGCATTTCATCCTATTTGGCTAGAAAAAACCTTTGTATCAAAAAGCAAAATGTTGTTAAGCCGTCTCTGAACTGTCACTGTTATGAACGCTTCTACCATACATGATGGCTTCATCTGGCCTGAGACAGTTAACGGCGACAACAAAATGCAGGACATCAGCATAACTGTCAGTTCCAAGTAAAGGCGTAGTTGATGATGCAGACCGCTCAATGGTGCGCGCGCATACCGTGTTGGGGTGTGGTGATAAACGTCACAAACTTGATGACAGTTTACAATTTGTTCTTGCAATGAACTACACGCGTATGTAACTACATGACACTACCGTGGTTAATGGCGTTGTGATAACCCACACTCCCTGGTCTGTCAGGCTCCATCAGGTGATAAACCACGCTCCCCTGTCTCTCCGGCTTCATAAGGTGATAACCCCCAATACCCTGTCTGTCAGGCTACATTAGGTCGTAACTCACGCGCTCTCTCATCAAGGATGCACCTGCGTGCCCCCTTGAGAAGGCGTTGATGGAAAACTAGGTGTTATTTTCGGTTTTCTATTGGTATTCGAAATGTGAGGTAGCGCCGCTATTTAATGATCGCTGCATGTTCCATGACGTTATCAATGATTTCAGTTTGCACCATATGCAATAATGTTTTGCTTAATGTTTCTAGATCAACTTACAGCCAGGTTTATACAACCTGTCGCATGTTACGTAGAGAACACCCACACTACCGGTTCTGAGGGGTTAACATATAAATGGCATCCAAGAACATACTGATTTGACTAATGAAGATTTATGGTGGTTATTTCTACATGGATCTAGTTGGACTTATCTGAGAGCTGATGAAGCACATGTATCTCCTAACAACGATGTCTTAGAGCAGTTTGTGCCAAGGGACCTCATTGAGCGCGAAGTAGCCTGGTAACTAGTTGGTGCGGGCCAAAACCATTGGCACATTTGAAACCTGGTTTCATAATTGGCAATAAATCTGGCGCAATACAATATTTGATGTATTTGGATTGTATGCCTCGTCAGGGAGCACGCGTTGCAGGATAATGGTAGTAGACGTGTGAGAGATATGCCGTTCTCATGGACGAATGTGCTATTGAGCAGCTACGTACCTGATGATATCCTCAACTAGTACATCATAACGAGTGGAAACCAATTTAATACTCATTTACATGAGATTGAACTGGGCAATAGTCAGCTGATACGAAGATATATATATGAAGGTACTCGTTGTAAATAATCAATTCTGATAGAAATAATAACTTTATTAGGGCCACGGCAAAAGGGTTTGATTGGCAAAAAAGCGGATTCGATGACAGGAAAATGTAATTATACAAATTCGCTAAAAAGGCGACTTTTAATGCAACCTTCAACCGGTAGTAAAGTAAGGGCTTTTGGCTGCTTTCTTTGTGACTTTTACATGGCTTTGCTTCTTGGATGGACAGCTAAATTACACGTGAAACATCTCACGATATTTAGTGGTATTCCATATGGCGTAATTACACCTTTCCTCAGTGGTCTTGATGGAGTTGTCCCTCACATTGGTTAAAAGCTCAGATAATAAACATATCTTCATTCGACATTTTGTTTCCGCCCGAGGTCACCAACTTGCTACCTTCATGAAAAATGCAAGCAGACACCTGGTCAAAATAATGTTAATGGCCTTCAACGTGTCCTTGAATGAATGTCGTCCTGCATCCGTGTTATAAAACGAGCCAACATGGAGGTCGCCTTTCATCTAACCTACATAATGGCCCCAGATGAAGGTAGCATTTAATACAGAATAATCTAACCCGAATGGAGTCTTTCAACTTCAGTGGCATACACTAGTTTCACTGTTAAGGATAACGTTTTGGCCAATGAAAGCGGCTTATCAGCCAGGTTGAGTCAACTTATTATCCAGGTAGACGTCAGCTTATCAGCCAGGTGGACGCCAGCCTATTAGCCAGGTAGACGACAGCTTATCAGCCAGGTAGACGTCAGCTTATCAGCCAGGTAAACATCAGCTCATCAGCCGGGTTAACGTCAGCTTATCAGCCAGGTTGACGCTAACCTGATAAACGTGAGCCTAATCTTTTCCCGCGTTAACGGCCGACATGAAAACGTTTATTTGTGTGAACTCGGCTCACCAACGAGTATGACATGTGGGGGTAGCGTCTGTTGTACATGACATCATATTCGTCTCCAACTTAATCCGCAGGCATCTATTCCACACTAACATATATGACGAGATATATTTAATGACACATCCGTTCAAGTACAATAAATACATGTACTACTCTGTAAATGCATTTGTTCAGGGTTTAAAGGGTTGTCCATCGTTGAAGGATTGTCGTAAGCATCCCGAGTGGCGTAATCCCTCTGATGACATTTGGGGCGAATAATCTCATGTTCCGTTACATTAATCCTATCCCCGGAGTGGCGAAAGCACAGCAGGATGAAAATAGCACGAGTCTTTAGGCTAGAAACCTAACACTAAGCGAGGATTTCATATTAACCATTCAGTGAACTATTCCCGTTGCGCTCACACCCACCAAGCATCCTGCCTGTACCACACGTCACTGGGACATGTAGCGTGGGGATCCTTAACAGCGCATCCAATCTAATGGGGCTGTGCGTAGGTCCATAATTTTCCATATTTGTTTTCAATGGAAATCTTATTCAGTCGACGAATTTCTTACATAGACAGCTGCGCTTGGGCAGCTGAGCGTGCGTGGCGTCATTTTGGGTATATCCACCAAATACACATGTACAGCGCCAGCCGCTGGTGGATAATATGTCACAGACAAGCGTCATATCATGTTATGTACGCCTCTTAACACACAAGGAAAAGTACCATGAAATACATCCTTCACTTGGACCATCACCTCTGCATATCGACAGTGTAACCTAGTAGTGATTATGAAATTCCAATGCGTCTACGTGACTGTGTGTGTGAGTGTGTGTATGTGTGTTTATGTGTGTGTGTGTGAGAGAGAGAGAGAAAGAGATCGAGAGGGAGAGAGACAGACAGAGAGAGAGAGAGAGAGAGAGACAGAGACAGAGAGGGAGAGAAATAGATAGAGAAAGGAAGAGGGGGAGAGAGAAAGAGTGCGATCTTGTGTTTTCGGAACAAAATATAAAAGCGGTTAGTGGCTTGATGCGCTAGAACAAACTGGAAATATCGTGCTGTGATGTAACCATAATGCTCTCTATTCCTCACACAAAACATCCTGTCTCGTGACGTTTTTCTTTTATTTTGCAACATTTCTTCAGCGCTTCCTCTATACGTATTAAACACGATCGGGATATTTTCAAGTTAAAGAGGCAGGCTTGGGTTGGCCAAATTTTTTTTTAAAAAAAGGCCCAAGTCGACGAAATTTAATATCATTCACTTAACAGGTCAGGCGGAAGAAAACAAATGAGCTGTTGCTTTGTTGGATTTAATGAAATAACGTCTGATGTAATGAAATGACATCCATAGCAGTGATGACAATGAAATACCGTCTTTATTAAACCCCATATGTTGTGGTATTTTGAGCTCCAATTGTACATAAGCCAGAGATAACCAAGTTACAATACGTAGTCAACAGTGTCCAGAGCGGTCTATCATAATTTCTGACACCTCTATCCCGTTGGTTGACGTCATTCGGTCAGCAGTTGTGACTGTGAGGCAATGGCACTGGCTATTCTCACAAGAGAAACAAGCAATAACAACCAATTACACCGTTTTGGCACAAACAAATGTCCCTTGACATGTGCGCAGCCATCAAGAAAGGTACGTTTTAACTGCAATAAATAACTTGCCTCTTTAAACATCCAATCCTAAAAATAATAGCAAATTCATAGGTCATATATCTAAACGGTAGGAGACATAAGTAATTGATTCCTCTAAATTAGATTGTATGGTTGATTTGATGGTAACCCAATAAGCAGCTGTACTGAACACCGTCGTCCTATTACGATGGCGTAGAGAGACGCCATACGCGAATTATGCAGGGCTTGTGAGTCATGGTTCAGTAACACCCACGTGCGCAAAACTCTGCGGCTAATTAAGTACCAACGAAGATGTTGGATAGTTTTTGGATTCCTGCTGATCTCGGGTTGCCTCTGCATCGAGCCACAGAACAGATATTATTTTTTTATGTCAACTAGTTCATAGTTTAATTTCATTAAACCCATTCGAACAGTTCCTTATTTTTGTTGGCGTCTCGCGCATAGAAATTTAATTAAGGACACTGAGATAGAATGATTTATTGAAATTAATATAAGTTCCTAAATGCCAGGCTGTCATCGGCAGATACTACATGCAACATTAATTACGCTTATCTTTGTTAGCTACGGGTTAACAGAAGAGCAAACTACCTTGACCTGAAACATGTAGTAGCGTGGGTGTACATCACATACGTGTATGCTTCCATTCAACTATGGAAACAATTTCCATACACAGAGTACCTGATTGATCTGTAAACCGAACTTGTTGCAGATCCCTCGCAGTAATGGTTTTAAAAATTGGAATGAGGGAATATTTCCAACACTGACACTCACAACTCTAACTTAGCCTCGAGTAGCCATATATACTTGTGGAATAATCCTTGAAATATAATACTTTGTTGAGTCGATGTAAACCTCCTATTATCTTTACTGACGCTAGGTTAAATGAGATCTAGCGTGGTGACGAGATGCTTCCATTGGCAATATCCCATTTATTTACATAGTACGGATCAGCATCACATACCAGTGCCTCACCCCCCTGGCTACATCATCTTCTGCAAAAGGTTGATAACCAGTTGAATTCATGGAAAAATGCCTTCGCCTTATGCTTTATATTTGTCTTTCTGTGATGCTGCATATAACATGACTGGTGACGCCGATAAACACCGGTATATTCACACCATGAATTGCTTTACCTGGACTTTTCTATTAATTATTTTTATACCAACAATTAAGGTGGCACATGTTAGAGGGTGGATGTATGGTAGCATATCAATACTCTAGAGGGTCTGTTGTCTAAGTCAATCTCTTACTGGCCAGATAGTTAATACATGCCTTTATCAAAGAGCTTATAGCTACCCTAAGAGGTTCACTCTGATTTATCGTTTATGAATTCAATGTCATTTTGTCATAATTCAGAATAATATTACACCATTACAAAAACAGGTTATTTCTATTCCACGGTCGACATTGTAACTGAGCCCATTGCGACTGAATTCATTGACACGATATTGCCATAGAAACAATTGGTTTATGATTTTGCGACTGCTGGTGGTGTGCAAGGCATCGTGGATTAGGTTCCACAATGGATGCCACCCGCTTTAGACCTCACTATTAGCCCTGTATAGACCGTTGTTGATTACCTTTCTTATGCCAGATGCTCCACAGGCGGTTGAATATTCTGCCTGCTGTGTCTCGAATCAACCCCCTGTCTGATAGGAATACCGGAATATTTCCATTGATTTTCCTTATAGCAAAAGTCAAGGTGATAACTTGCGCAGGTTAACTTCGTCAGATAAGCCATTCTTACATAGAATATGATTTATCCAAGTAGGTCGCGATTTACTAAACGACGAAATAATACTGTAACAAATAACATAAAAGCCATTGAAAGCAATTCATTTACTTGTTTGATCGATTGTTCAGGCCAACAAAAGGAAATTACGCTTTTTAAACTCCTATTTATGTTTTTGAGCAGATGCAGACGTTATTACATCATACATATTCGTCTTGGGTTGATAGTGCAATATATGACAGAACATTTCCGTAACCGAGCTGATCGACACTCTAGGATTGGATTGCCGAAGCAATAAAGCAATCGAGCGCCGTTATCAATTAGCAAATGACGTTTCCTGTATGTACGTATCAGCTCAAATGCTTGATCATTGAATGACTCTGACAAAGATTGATGGCTAATTGATGGGACTAATTTATTGTCATGTGGTATATTAGGTCATTAGTCAAGTATGCTCGACTAAAATTATGGAGATCGATATCGTTGGAGCTTATGAGTATTGGAGCATGATCACAAAAGTTATTTCCGCTCTACTACAACATGGCTGTACTCACACGTACGCAGAAAGATATCAACCGGATATAAAATTATCAACTTGGTAGAATAGTATCAAATGGGTAGGAAAGTAATAACCAGCTCTACTGAGCAGCTGCGTCACATTGCGACAGCGCTGGGAAGCATCATGCGCTGAATAGAATATAAAACGAGCCACCAGGATAGGTAGAGGTCATGAGGCAGCATATGATGGTTATGTATAGGTCGATAAGCAGCATATCATGTAGAGGTCACGAGGCGGCACATTAAGGTCATTTCATCACATTACTGTTATGGCAACGTATTGGTCTATGGTAATAGTGCAACATTGAACAAATTATTTTGTTCACCAAGTGATTAACCTGGCGGATCAACGCTGAGTTTGCCGTGTGCATGTAGCGAAAAGTGCCCCAGCTTCTAATGGAATTTGCATCTGCAGATAGTGTGCGAAATTCTTTTGGTATATATAGTTAGTTCATGGGTAGATTGTCGGCATCATTTTTCCGGCTCTGTCTTCCCCAGATAGGGTTAGGTCAGTGGTCGAGCTAGATCGAGTCTACAAAAGTGGTAGATTGGTGACAATTACAATCTATCAGTCTCGTTTCCATTCGTTATCCATGTGACTTGGTACCTTATGCAGTTCAAACGTTTTTCTAGATGGTTTAACCCATGTTAAGTGGAATATGCATCTGTATATAGCATGCTGAATTAGTTGGTATGCCTAGTTCGCCATTGTGAGAATGGCCAATATCATTGTATGACGTTATCTTCCTCCGAAAATGGACGATATTTAGTTGCAAAATTCAACACGCATGTAAAAACAATTCTGTCACAAGGAGGAAAATTATTATGAACAGCTGAGCTGCGACTGCATTTTGGCTTCTGAGATATATCACCGGCTCCTAGCTCAGCATACTTCATTGTACGCTTTACTCATTATTCGCAATGTTTACTCGGCGTAAGTCCAAGTTAAGTTGACTATTACCCGTAAGTACGTACATATCACGTCTACGTGGGTGATAAGCTGACATATATCTGGCTGATAGGTTGACGATAATCTGGTTGATAAGCTGACATCTACCTAGCTGTTAGGCTGACGTTCACCTGGCTGATAAGCTGACGTCTACTTGTGTGATAAGCTGACGCTCACCTGGTTGATAAGCTGACGTCTACCTGGCTGATAAGTTCATCAGTTACAGTGAAAACAGTATTTGCCTCTGCCGTTGAAAGACGACCCCCGCGTTAGACCACGATATACTACCTCTTAACATTAACCTGACCACGATATACTGCCTCTTTGCTTCTGCCTGTCGTAGTGCTTCGTTCTGTATTTTCTCTGGTGCACGGCGCTCACATAATGTGACGAGGTTACTAAGAAGAGCTGCTGATTGGATTGCCATCTACCTAGCAATAATGACAATCAGGTGAAAAGTAACTGCTGATTATGTATTCCCTGCTGCCTGTAGTCACAAGGCGTACGAACTGCCAGCAACCAGAATGATTATGTGGTCTGGCAATTTCGTTGATTATCCCATTAATTCAAGTAGTGGTAACGTGATAAAACGGTTTAACGATGGCGGACAGACTGCCCATTGAATACTATGTAGTGTCAAGCACGTGAGCCTTCGCCGGCTCCTCAAATGTCCACATCATTCTGCTAATAGCTGTAGCATATTTAGACCGATTTATGCTCGTATTAAACTAACACTGAACGTATGATACTGCAAGTAAGACTGATTCATAAGCTACAATGAATATCCGTATTGTGCAGTCCATATTTTTGCAAAACGTCTTACGTTGCATTACGCAAACAGCAATTTCATCATATTTGTTTGGTTGCATCCTAATATTTCAAAAGGGCGGGCGCAGCAATATTAATTGAAATGCAATGTTCACAAGGGAAAAATGTAAGGAACATTCATATGAATAACCATGAAAAGACCTTTAGTGCAACATGGCACGTGTAACTGTTTTAACCGCTTCTAGATCCTAGACTTGGTGACTTATTCTATATCAGATTCCTTACCATGTATAATGGACGCAATGCCAAGTAATGATTGCGTAACAGTATTCACGGTATGAGCATGATGAATACGACACTTGTCAGCAAGACAAACCGCACGTACAGTTGTTAACAACCCTCCACACACAACCTCCACCTACACTCCTCCTCTTCACACAACCTCCACCTACACTGCTATGGATTGTAAGCACCACATAGATTGCCTGATGTTTAACGAAAAACGAATACCAATTTGCAAAGCTTATGTAAAGTTGGATTGACATTATTGAGGTCGTGGTCTTGCATGTGTGTTATTAAATAACTTAAATAATAAGTTCCTGAGCAATTGGTGAGAGGTAGTCTATCATTACCTGCTCATTATGCACTCGCCAGAATGGAACACGGGAAACGCGAGGGATATCGACGACAATAGGTAATCAACGAATCCAATCTAACGGCGCACACTGCGGTAGTCAGTATAATCCAGTGAGTTTAAAGAGAAGTTGCAAAATACACAACAGAATGATCCACATCAATCCCAATGATCAAGAACTTAATTCGCACTAACGATATACCAGGCTTTGGTTTCATGCAATTTCCACTCCGGCGATTCTCTTCTGGTATGTATCGTGCAATTACAATCCCAATTCGCAATATCCGCCATGGAGCTAACATTGATTTTCACACTCGAATGACATAGAAATAAAAGATGCAATGAACAGGTCGAGATTTTATTTAGTATTGTCCTAGCAGCCAACAAATACAACCATGGTTTTAACCCCTTATTTATACACAAATTACATCATCAAAGCTTTGGATGCGATTTTAATGAAAGACTTTATAGCTACAGATAAGAGGGGTCACTCAATCCTCAGGTCGAGAAAAAAATGTCAAGACGCCACCTGTGAGCCGCCGTGTGTCGAGTTTTCACGGACGCCGACCCCGAGGCGTCGGATCAACAATCCCATGTTCTTTTGTTGAGTTTATGGTATCGTCGACTACCGCATGATGGTTTTTGCAATCTAATATCACCCTCTACAGCGCGGACGTTAAACTGCTTTCGAAAGGTTTACCGGGGCAATTTATCATGTTGATATTATTTCACATTGTAGATGTTATTTTGGGTATTTTAAGTCTGCGTGTAACGTGTTATGGCTGCGTAAAAATCCTGCAAAATGACGTTTTTCCCTCTCTCATAAATTTATTATTCTGGGGGTGATCACCACAGAGCCACTTGAAGTCTTTTTGTCGTAGCTAAAAACTCCGTGCTATGACGGCACACCAACGCTAGTGTATTATATGACGCCTCGAAAGGAGGTATGAATATGCAGAGATAAGTTTGATCCGATTGAGCAGCAACCTTCTAGGATAAGTGGGTAAAAAAGAAGGAAATACACGTGAATGATGATGATGATGATGATGATGATGATGATGATGATGATGATGTTGATGAAACAAATAAATATGCAAACGATTATGCCAGGGCATGTCACCACGAGCAGATCGACTGGTCCAGATCATTCCAGCCCCTCGTTTAGCAGAAATCCGCACCAAAGTTGTGCGTTGCAGATGTAGCACGCGCAAGAACCTCTCCACCAGGATCCCATTGTTCACCGATACGAGTTGCAACAACGGTCAGCAAGTGACCCCATAAAAGCCGCCTCCCGCGACACACAGGAGGTTACAGAGGACCTATTATACTCCCGGGGGAAGGCTCCACGTAGGCAGCACATTATCATTGTTTGCATACAACATGCCATAATCCTTGCTTGTAAGCAATTAACGTAAGACCTCAAGTTGCGCCTTCAAATGACCCCTGACTAATGCATTCACTGGTTGGATTTATCAAAGCCGTCGCATATTACATCCAACTCGATAATAAGGCAAGCGTTTAGCTGAGGCGGTGGTATAATGTGAATAAAGCGCAGTCTGCACATGGACAATAAGATACTTAGTATAACCATAAAACTCATGCAGTTATTACCTCCGCGGCATAATGACTTAGAATGGAAATATCCAGTTGCGGATAATATATTCGTGATGGCAATATATAGCATGTTGTCGATATCATTGCCCCTCCCCTGTGTCGCTAGTCGTGTTCCGTATATTGATGAGGTCGCTTTGTGATGCCGTGGTGTCGCAGCTGCTTGCTTGATGGCGCCGTGGTGAGCTGAACCACGATTGATGTGATTGCTTAAGAAAGAGCTGTGAACGATGCCAATAATCGGGACAGTTTGCTTGGTAGAATGTTGTAGTCTACCCCTTTTATCGTTAATTTGTCCCTGGGACAAAAGCAGACCCCGGTAGATTGTTCCATTTCTGCACCGAATTCCTGTAGTTACGTGTAATTATGTAATGAATAGCGGTGAAGTTTCTAATTGGATATCTTTCTATTAACATTCATAAATACGATGCAACATAGAGGTACGACATTGAACTCAAGTGGGCCGTGCTGGGCTTCCGATCAGGTTATCAACAGACAGCGTCACTAGAGCATTAAATGAGCAGACACACTTATTTAACTTGCGATTGTAATGGGTATCTCGTCCAACTCTCTCTCTCTCTCTCTCTCATCTTCGCCATAACATTATTTAAATGTCACTTCGTCGAGAACTACTGATGTAAGTATACATTTAGCAAGTATGCTTGTCATCGCGCTCTGACATGCGGTACAAGGCATGGTTAACAATGCTAGTCATCTTAGTTAGAGTCAAATAAAACGTCTGGTCTGGAGATGCGAATGTTCTGTACATTAATGAGCTCGCTTTGTAGCGCCAGTAGTGTCACAGCTGCTTGCGTGATGGCGCCATGGTGAGCTGGACCACGCTAGAAGTGATTGCATATTCTTGTCAACGATAAAATTGTGAACGATCCATTCGGTGATTAATATATCCAAGTTGTCCCTGGGACCCGGAAAACTGTCGTGGGTCGTGCTGAGCATCGCGTACGGGTTTTAACAAACCAGCGTCAATAGATCCATCAGTGAGCAATCACAGAAGCATATTTCCAGCCGTCCGATATATTAATTTTATAAATACGGTAATAGGCATGGTTCACAAAACTAGTTTTCCTAGTTACAGTCAAAGAAAACGTTTGATCCATTGCTGCAACTACATGCATCCTCACTGATTATCTATCCTCATTTAGCTATTCGTGCATCCTGGCTGATTTTGTATCCTCTCTGAGCTGTTTATGCAACCTGACTGACCGTTTATCCTCACTTAGCTGTTCATGCATGTTCACTGACTGTCTATCCTCACTAAGTTGTCCATGTAAGACCACTGGCACGTCAGGTATTAGATGTCAGTGATTCCCATACTGATTTTATATCCTTACTGACTGTCTATCCTCACTAAGCTGTCCATGTATTAGATGTCAATGGGATTCCCCTGCTGATTTTTTATCCTCACTGACTGTCTATCCTCACTAAGCTGTCCATGTATTAGATGTCAATGGGAATCCCCTACTGATTTTATATCCTCACTGACTGTCTATCCTCACTAAGCTGTCCATGTATTAGATGTCTATGGGATTCCCCTACTGATTTTATATCCTCACTGACTGTCTATCCTCACTAAGCTGTCCATGTATTAGATGTCAATGGGAATCCTCTACTGATTTTATATCCTCACTGACTGTCTATCCTCACTAAGCTGTCCATGTATTAGATGTCAATGGGAATCCTCTACTGATTTTATATCCTCACTGACTGTCTATCCTTACTAAGCTGTCCATGTATTAGATGTCTATGAGATTCCCCTACTGAAGGTATCTTAGGACTCCGGCTGAGCCCCCAACTGCCCCATATCTCACGCTAATGAACAATGTGAGCCGAGTAAAGCCAGGTCAAGAAGCAGGAAATTGGCTGCTCTGCAAATATTGCTCTCTATGAATCACGGATATGATCATTACACATTCCCCATCAAGCTGTCAGTGTTATATGCCGTATATAATCGAGTTCAAAATGTCAGCAAAGTTTCTTGAGAATATGGTGTAATATGGTCGTACTGGTGAATCAATCTAATCCCGGTGGTAGGATCTAATCGCGATGGAAGCGTGGCATTGTTTTTGCTTAACCTTCCACATCCCGATGTCCGATCAATGCTCGTTTTAGTTTTATCTAGATGTGAATATGTATTATTCTGATTTCCACTCATTATGATGTACTAGTACAGGATATCTATCTGATGTACTAGTTAAGCTACCTAGCTGTTCGATAGCACATTCGTCCATGAGAACGGCATATCTCGCACACGTCTACCACCATTATCCTGCAACGCGTCTTCACTGACGAGGCTTAACATAACGATGTTATATACACGACTCCGCACAGATAAACCTTAAGCAACATATGTTTTACAGCGCTAGATTTATTGCCAATAAGCAAACAAGGCTTCGAATGCGCCAAACAATTACTAAGCTAATTTGTGCTCAATGAAGTCCCTTAGCACAAACTGCCCTAGAACATTGCTGTTCGGGGTTATATGTTCTTCATCATTAGTTCCATGTAGGAATACACGCACTTAAATGTGATATAAATCGTCCGTAGCCAAATCGGTATGTCCTTGGAATGGTTTTCCATTTGTTTGTTAATCCCGTGAAGCCGACGGTGTGCGTTTTCTCCGTGACATGCGACATGTAAAGCAGGAGGTTGTGGAAACCTGTCTGTAACTTTAACTAGATACATTTAAACCAACATTGTAGCAAACTGACATCATTGATGACGTTACAGAACAGATCCATAAACAGCATGGCTGCTTCACAATTGGAATACCAATAGGTTATAACCGAAGAAAAAACTAGCTTTCCATCAACACCTTCTCCAGGGGGCACGCAGGTGCATCCAGAGCCTGACAGACAGGGGAATGGGGGTTATCACCTAATAGCGGCTGACAGACAAGGGAGTGGGGGTTATCACATAATAGAGCCGGGCAGAAAGGGGAGCGTGGTTTATCACATGATAGAGCCTGAGAGACCGGAGAGTGGGGGCTATCACAACGCCACTACCCATGGTAGTGTAAGATAGTCCAATACGTGTGTACATTAAGTTATTCACCAGACACCTGGCTTGAAGTACAGAAGTAAGCATCAGTGGTATTGGGTGGGCTCGCCACATTCACCAGAGTTATGTGGCGGTTGCAATGATCGAAAGGGCGTTGCCTCTATAAAAGGTACACAGATGGCCGGGAGGGTTGAATAAAGATCTCGGCCAGTATTTTATCTTCCGCTGTGAAGCACTTGTCCTGATTCATTCCTGATGTCCTGCATGTTTTTGTGTAGCTGTTGTCTTTCCCAGACAAGATGATGTCATCATGTATGGTAGAAGCGTTCATAACAGTGACAGTTCAGAGACGGCTTAACAACGTTTTTCGCGTTGCTACACAGGTTTTATCTAACCAAATAGGATGAAATGCCACAGAGCACCAGAATATATACTGAAATATAATTTTTTTCTCACCTGAATATTCCATGGTACTGGAGCAAAATATTGCCACAACCATTTTTATGTTAAGAAGGAACAGCTAAGACACTGTTTATAATTCTTTGCCAGGCTGTCTTGTACTGAATCATCTTGGTCGCTCTCGGGACGACGTTGTTGCAATAAAGCAGCCTCTAATGTAATTGAACGAGACTATTACTTGCTAGATTAAGACCCCAAGGGCCAATTTGTTTTTAGATCGGGTCAGTATATATCTTCTATGGTATGCATCACGGACAAGCAATTTCGGCATAATATCTGAAGTGGAGTTTCTCGAAATTAATTGGTGTTTCTGTAAGGATCTGAAATGAAAATGCGGTTAATGACATAAGATATTTGAGGCTAACGTCTTGGTCGATAAATCCATGAGTTACACTGGAACACAAGTGAAATCAGACGTGCTGTCCGTCAATACATGGGAGAGATGTCTGTCAGTACATTGGGGGAGGGGCGCTGTCCATCTATTCATGGGGTTGGGGCCCTGACCGTCAATACTTGGGGGTGGGGCAGTTCGTCAATACATGAGGGGGCACTGTGCGTCAATACATGGTGGGGGCGCTGTCCGTCAATACATGAGGGGGCACTGTAAGTCAATACATGAGGGGGCACTGTCCGTCAGTACATAGTGGGGGCGCTGTCCATCAATACATCAGGCGGCGCTGTACGTTAATACACGGTGGAAGAGGAGGGGCAGGGGTGCGCGTTGACGGGAGGCAAAAATGCTAAATTTAAGGCTTTAGGCGGCCATGACAAGTGTTATGACACAACATCCTTATGTCAAGTGTTATGACATTAGAACACTATGATAAGTATTGTGACATAAATACACCGGTAAACGTGTTGCGACATCAGACCAATATGATAAGTATTGTGACATATGAACACCATGCAAAGGAGTACTGCGACATTAGACCACCATATCTGTACCACCTGTTATTGATTTCAAAAGATATCGCCTCATTGACAATAAGTTACAAAATCACACACAAAATTGGTCCGCTTCATGGACATGGAATCCGCTTATGATGTAATAAAACGAACGAAAATTAATTGTATTTTGCATGTTAAGACAGTCATTAATTGCGTTTGTATAGCAAGCAGCAACATAAGTAACCGGTCATTTCATTTCCCTTATCACATATAATCATTGCTTTATTTCACCATGCGTTAAGGCACAATATCACCATGCCAAGTTTTATGACTTGATATCACCATGCCAAGTGCTCAGACATTATATCACCAAGCCAAATGTTAAGATATTTTATCACTGTGCCAAGTGTAAATACATTATACAACCTTGCAAAATGTAAATACATTACATCACCTTGCCATGGGTCACGCCATATATCACCAGAACAACGGGTGTTGAAGACAGTGAGCCATTATGCCACGTCTTAGAGAACAACAACTCGATGTATGTGTTTTGCTTCTGTAGTGATTGCCTCTGGAACCTAAACCAAAAGTCTGTGATCACGTACGGCTATGACGAAATCAACAATTCACACATAATTAGCCACAAATAGTGAATTGCTGTTGTACTTCTTAGCATACTGACAAGATAGGACATTGAGCCTCTACACATTTGTCTTATTATTTGCCCAATATGGAGATGCTCGTTTAGTGGGCATTTGATTATCAAAGACCTGCAACATATCGCCTTGTGCATAGCACTGTGCCATTGCTGCCACACATATTGCATCCTTATAAAGTCATGTATGTTTATTCCCACAGATTGGTCGAACAAATGTAGTCATTTGTAACCATCTCTACCTACTCTTTCTTTGGTTTGTTCTCGACTTAAGCCATCGTAAAAAGGAATGTTACAAGCAATCATCCTAGGGCAAATAAATTACATATGATTGATAAAATGGCGCGTATATTTTCTGTATTTCATTTGCTCTCGTAATATACATCGAGTTTATATAGCATGGTGAAAGCGTCCATAATAGTGATAGATTGGTGACCATAACAGCAGCGCTGTCGACATGCTAATGAATATTGCAATCGGACAGAATCGTTTTTGGGCTGAATTAGCAACGATACCACTGTGGACAGGGTGTCACTTAAACTGACGAGGGCGCTGATAGAGTAAAAGCTGTTTGCATCTCGGGCTTAAACATGCACCGAACAGAGGCTTAAGCGGTCGTGTCTGGATAGTCTATTATGTCACAGATGATCCTGGACGAATAGCAAAGCGTAAACAAACCGTCAGCTCACCACTTGATCCCATTGTCTGCCTATTTAATAGAAGGCACAATCCAGAACACGAATTTGAGCCAATAACATATAATGACATCCAGCTAATTTACAGTTCCAGCTAATTCCCCGGCTAAACTTTCAGGAATGATAAGTTTCATTCCTAGCTAAAAGCTGTACTTATCATAGCTAACATTTACATTATATAATGTAGGTTCACGTTGACGTTTTGATGTACAACCAGGATGATTTAGATGAAGGCGCGAAGAGGTCAGCGGCAATGGATGGTGTGGATTATCTAGTCTATAGTGAATTTTAGGTCTTTTGAGAAAAATGGAGGATACAAACCGACTAATTGTCAGAACTAAATAAACCTAACATATAAGAGAAGAGATACAAGCATCTCACTGCTAATGGAGAGGTCTGTGCACGTGCTCTTAAGCTCACCATCTTGCAGTGTCTGTCTATATATTGCTCATTTGTGGCTTTTACTATGATTGGATCGCTAGTTAGTCGAATGTGATTGCCTGCCCCACTTGTCTCCTTCGCGAGTTTATTCTCATTTAATAGCAGTTCAAACAATTGCATCACAGCAGTCTATATATGACAATGCACTGTGGCGGTAGTTACTGTGCGAATATCCAGGATTGCAGAGCCATATGGCCCAGGTGCAATAGGAAAACATGCTGCCACGCCGTCTAACGTATTATGTGCCTCAATTGTAAGACCTCCAATATTACCTGGACGAATCGAATTCCCGATCACCTTTACATGACAATATAAATATGATTCTACGATTAATGTGGATACCGAGATATTGTCTGCCATATGGGTAATGACCAATGAGCTACATAGAAAGAAGTGGAGGTGTGAGTTCTTATATACGGGTAATTCAGTGGATTCACTGGGGTAATTACGCCCACTTTGATCACAGACTTATACAGTAATTGGAATAATATTACGCAGCGTAGCGATTGGGTCCGGTATGAAACCGCGATTAACAACGTGTCTTACATTTTCCGTCTTTGAATTGTCCTCAGGAGATAAGATGGCTCTCAGCTAGCAAGATAAAGGCGTCTGTCATAGTGACAGATTGTTGGCTACTACAACTGCATATTGGATGTTCTTAAATGAATGTTAGTTGGGCTGAATTTACCACCATACTACTTTGGACATGTTGTCACTTCAGCTGTTGGAGGCGCTGCTACAGCAAAAGCTTGATTGCTTTCGCTGTTCAATAACTCATCTCTCATATTGGTTCTTATCATGTAGTTCCTTCTTAAGCGATTAAATGTGACCGTTATATCTAGTATTGACCATATTCAAGAATAATTTGGATATTGTGTTGTGTTTGTCCCGTGTTTGTCCCATATCAATAACTCATCACCTAGGAGTGTCTGTTGCTGGATGACTCATCTGGGCGGACGGATCAGAGAAGCTGCCACTGCTCGTCATATGCATAAGTCATCGCCCGCGCTCATTTCCCAAAGACGTCACAAAACTGCCGGTCGAGTACGCTTCTTCCAAAACTGTAACTTGAAGTTGTCCGCCTTATTTTGCTTTATCTTTGGCTTTAGCGCATCTATCAATAATTGCTGTATCGGGACAGTCTACCTATGCGTCAATGTCCCGAGACAACATCAACAGCCGTCGTCCAACTGAGTGATCCCATTGAATGTTTTATTTGATAGAAGACACCAAAAATGAATTGAAGTTAATAACGTGTCCTGCGATCCTGTTAATTACCATGTGTTGCGACTTATTGGCTAAGTTTTGGAAATTTAATGCATTTCTGTTTGGTTTATTGACACTTACATGCTTGGGTGTTAGGTTCAGTACCTTGCATGCATCGTTATAAATATTATGAAAGCTAAAACCATAAATCTCACATGGCTGACGAATTAACAGTAGATATCGCTTCCTCCAACAACACAATGTACCAGCTAATGTCCAAAATACTGATGTGATCGATCTGTCACTATTTCTGCTGGATCTTTCACAACAACTCATTCGACATAGGAGGTGCGGGTGTAAAAGGTACTTGAATAGGGTGCAGCAATATTCTAAATATATCTTAACTGCTGTGTATAACTTGCCTCAAGCCACATATATTTCGTTCGAGATTGGAATCAGCAACGTAATTACCTGACAACCCGATTATTCTGGTTTAGTGGGCATTAACTACACACACATGGCGACGCAAACCATTACAGGAGAACGAGAAAATGCTTCACTTTCCATAATGACGTTAGCAAGAGGTTACCATGCCGAGATATACAGGGATGGTGTAACAGCACGCTGCTTTATGACATAAAGTCATTATCCCAAGCATTAACACACGTTGTAGCCATATCAAATTTTGGGACATCAGATCACCTTGTTACGTCAAATCTTCGTGCCAAGTTCTAAGAAGTTCAGACACCAGGCTAAGTGCAAAGAGATAGGGTCACTTTGCCAAGTTCCTGGATGTTCAACCAAGTATCGCAAATATACCATGCCATATCAGGTGGAACAGACCTGCGTTTTCAACTTCTTTGGTTTAACACCGGAGCGAGACCTTGAACGTAAACTCCGTTTGGCACAATGTATATAATATCCAATACAAGCTGCTCACCACTAAATTGAGCTATCTGCGTCATGGTCCCAGTACTCATGAATAGTGAATGTGTCGGACTTTAGATGTTTCACCTGCGGATCTTACGCTGATTGGGTCGATAGCACAGATTACTTGGCGATGAATATCTACCGCTCATTCTTCCCGGATGTCGATGGTGTACGGAGAGTGGTGACAACAAGCAGCAGAGGAGACAGATAAATTGTTTTGTTTGCCATACGACTGGCTTTCTTCATATTGAAGATTATCGACTTAAATGATGGCAATAGAGGATGGATATGTGGCATTAATATATTCATAGTTAAAGTTGGATTTCCAAGGTCAAATATGTCAAGATAAATAATTAAACATATATTATGAAATAGAGATTATTAATCGCTGCAAGGGTCGGCTGATCATTAATCTGTAAGTTAATATGATATTCCTGCCTAACGCAGGAAACACTTTTCATCTTTCACGACGGTTTTGTCGATTCTCAAGCCGGGTGTTGCTTGTTGAGAAGCTGTATCTTCAGCCATGACCTCTCATGCCACATGACACTAATCTCAATCTCACTTACAAAAACTTATCCAAGATGACAACTTATCCCACATGACCACTAATCTCACATGACCACTCATCAAAGATGACCACTCGTCTCGCATGACCACTCATCACATATGCATCAGGCTCTTACACTTACTGGCACACGGAATGCAAATAGACTAATGTTCCGCTTGATAGTCGCGTTGTCTCACGTCTTACCGACACCGCGCATCAGAGTCAAGAACTTGCCATAACCCACCAATTACTCGGCATTAACCATCACATGTACTTCCAGCGACAGGAGTGTTTGATCGAGCATTGAAGACATGTGTTATATGATCCTGTGCATTCCAGTAGGGACTGAAGAGCCGTCACAAAGCCAGTCTAACGACAGTCAAACAGGTCCGGGAAACGTAGATCTGGTTGTAAGTCCTCCCAATATGAAGTTATTGACATGAGCCCATTGTTGGATGAATAGTACTTTGAATCATGACATTTGATTCTGTCATCTGAACACCAGATGCATCAGTATGCAATCAGTATGCAATGCACAGGTTACATAAATAGCCTGTTTAACGCGGAAAGCAACGTGAGAGGTATCCGGGCTCTTACCTGAATACATATACTGTTCTTAAACAGTAAACTAACGCAGATGTCAGACAAACAAAGATGGCAGACAAACAAGAATGCGTAATAGCCATCAAGCTATTGGACGATTTTTGCATCAAAATGACGAAACAGCACCCGTGCATGACAAGACGTAATCTACGATCGCACGGAAAAAAAAAAACTGGAGCAATTACCTATGAAAATATGGACGAACGTTGAAGGCAATGAAATAAAAGCTACTTTAAAAAGGCATATCAGACTCAGTTGACTCGACCCAGATCTGATTTGCGGCATTGAGTAAGAGCGGTTGTAACGGACCAGGAATTCATTACTACAGAGGTGGAGCTATTGAATGTAGCTCTAGAGACAAAGAACACACAGACATTTCGGTCTTGAAATCGACATCTGACTCAGCTCAAGTAAGAATAAAGGGATTGAATCTGTTCTTGAAAAGCACGAAAAGCGCAGCACAACATAAGATTCATCAGACTGGAAGAAACTGCAGGACAAAATTCTCGTGAAACATCAATCAAGACATTAACATCACATTCAAACAGCACACCGCACAGGAAGAAAAGGTCAAGCACGACAACTGATTATCAGATTCAACCCACTAGCAATACTAACCGACATTCTCAGAGCCATCCGAAACCGAAACACAGACAGTATGATCAAAACAGTTAAAGAAGGAAATAGAAGTTAGGAGGAGCGAATTTCTACAGATGGTAGCAGCCTGGATAGTAGGAAATAAACTGGGATTAGCTAATGACTTACTGAAACATGCATAATTACCCTGGCCAAATACTACTTTTTTGCGGATTGACGCACACAGACAAACACCAAAATTCCTTAAAATATTTACCAGTAGCGAACTACTACCACCACAGATTGCTACACCAACTCGAATACGAGTACATACATCACCGCTCATAGATCAGCCTATGTATCAGACCACCTGTTTTTTTTTAATTGGTAACAACAAGCAGTTTAATAGTAATTCAAATATGGCCAATGTACGCAATTTTAATAGAAATCAATTAGAAAAGGTAAAACGAAAAATTGGGTAGTGCAGACTGGCAACCACTGTTGGGAATTAAATGTAGCATACAAGTCATTTTAAGCATAGTGACCAACCATAAATGATGTATTGCCGAAAATAACGAGTAAAACGGGTGTCAAAAAAATATATATGGATATAACAAGGATTATTGTGATCATCTACAAGATTATTTAAGCTGTATAAAAACAACAGCAAAATGGTATACATGATATCATTGACGGAATAAAACATACCGCAATACTTATTGCAAGCTGAAAAGACAGGTTAAGCTATACTTTAATAAGAATCAGCTGAATAAATATAGGGGAATTAGGCGGAAAACGTCGTCGAACACTAAACCTCAGGTACATTATAAAAACATCCCCAGTTTTGTCGAAGACAATATACAATACCACAAATAAAAGTGACTATGACATTGCTGCTGCATTAAATGCATATTTTTTAAAGACTGACGAACACCAAAACAAGCAGATAACAACCCCCAAATCGCATTAGGCGAGCTCTGTCTCGAATCTACATAATGAAACAAGCCTCTTTAGAAGAAATAACACACACATACGACAGCTTGAACAATAAGACAAGTGAAAGCTTAGACCTGATCTCAACAAAGCTAATCAAATTGCATTACCTCTTTAGCTGCTATTGAACAGAACTGTGAATCTTTTCCAAGAGATTGAACGTAGCCAAGGTTTGCCCACTTGCCAAATGTCCCCAGAGAGAGCATACTAACTGTCGACCAATCTGAATCCTTCCGGCATTTTCGAAAAAGTAATATATACTCGATAAATGCACTTTTTCGATCACACTGGTTCACTCTATGGCAAACAATTCGGTTTTCGGCCCAAGCAGTCAGTATTGACGCAGTATATGATATTGTCGTGGGCGCACAAAATGATCTTGACAAGAACATGAAGACCCTTGCAGCTCCATTGATATATCCAAGGCACGAAGCTATCAATCCTAATATTCCTTTGTCTAAACTTGAACATTATTGAATCAAAGGAACACCCCTTTAGACATATCCCAGATTGCACATAGACGAGAGGCTGGAATGAACTGGTTCAGTCATTCGGCTCGTGGCGACTTGCCCTCCATTTTCCATTATCCTAGAGGGCGGCTGCTTTATCGGGTGAATCTTATTAATCAAACCTTTCGTAGCACCATACAACACATGAGTGCTGTTGCGCCGTTACTTACCTTATCTTACCTTGCATGGGGCTTACAAGTAGCAATTAAAATTATTATATATTAGTTTTTATCAAAATGCAGAGCTCCTCACCGGTCATTATATAATGTGCAATAACTTATTTACCTTGTGCAAAGTGTCCCTCGCCATCCATCTGTCCAACCATTAATTTTGCTCGTGATAATTCGATTTATCACTTTAAGTTTTATCCCACCTATGGTGACAGTCAAAAGTGACATATTGTTTTTTATTGCTGCTAAATCATATATGTATAATGTAATATATTGAACCTACTGAACTGAATAAATATATCTTCATTTAACTAAATTATTAAAACATGGTTACTACTACAAACACACAGGTAGTCTCACTGACGGGATAGTGCCGGTTGAACAATATGTACCATGATATTACCAAGCATTAAAGCCATGGACAATGATGGGTGATTTTAGGATTTCTATATTTGTCAGAGTTTCTCACCAACTACCAACTCCACTTGGTTCGTCTTCCTTCGGAATGATCCAGTGTGCAAATAAAACATTACATCATTTAGAGGAGAGCTCTTACTGAATATAAACAGACACCAGACAGCAAAGAGCATGATAACAGCCAAAATGCTGGTGGACAAGCGTGTTTCTTCTTTAGCTTCGGAAAATAACGGACGGTACCTGCTAGACTAAAACTGCTTGTAATTGTGCAATCTTATGCAAACATTGGCACCATTCAATTGACTAAACTGCCACAATGGGCTGCTGGTAGCTGCAACGCAAGTCTAGTGTACCTGTATCAACGGCCGACAGTGCTTAATATCTTACTGTTACTACGTACCTCAAGTCACAGACATTATGGGATTAATTATTGCTTCGACAAATCCGCCATGTTTATAAGAATATGGGGGAAATGCAACACTGTCAGCTCTAGTGTCATTTGGTACCAGGTGCTGTACACTTATAGTATCCACATGAACCACCTCATGTTTGATTATTATGACATATCGTCGCATCCTATAAACTTTAATTGTTTCCACGAAACCGGGATGTGCCTTATTCAATGATAAAAATGCTGGCTGTAATAAACTCTCACCGGAGTTAACAATTGATATCCTTTACCGCGCCTCTTATGGCCCCTTGGTGTCAGATAAAATCAATAGTACCCCCTGTGCGCTAGTCACCTTTGGTAGTGCGGATATCCAAATGTTATCCAAAATGGATCGAAGTGACATTGCATGGTACACATGTGCTTATGACCTGGTAAGAATTTGTAGCTGATTGGTTTTGTTTGATTAATAACGATGATTACACTACTGATGGTGATAATGCAAATGATCAAGATAATTATATGTGATATGATGTAGACGACCATAAGCAGACTATTTATGACAATGATTATCACGATGACACTACACCATCCCTCGCGTGTCGTGCTCTCTTCGAAGGTGTCATTCACATGAACTCTCACGTCGTCAAATGCTAATGATCAGCCAGAGCGTTTAGATAACAAAACAAACGATGGAGGTCTCATGTACAGCCCGAGCCACCATCTTTTCCCCGAGCGAGACCAACTCAATGTGTTGTGCTTTTGCAGTGCGATACCTCGTCATGAATAAAAGGGTAATTTTGGGAAGCAACACCAGCAGAGTCCACAGCCAGCTAACATCACCTCACATTGGATCATCAACACACAAAATCAACACGAGCATCTACCTGTTCAAAACCTTTCCCATATTATTTATCAACATGGATAGCAATGCATTGTCTAATGATGGCTGGTAAAAAAGCGCACAATTTTTACCAGTTTAGCACTTTGACTATGAGCTAATATTATTCAACTCATAGGGGGTGACTCAATGGGCATCTGACGGGATGACGGTGGTGGAGATGTCTCGTAGCTTAAGGCAGTAGGAAATACACTGTTTACTATGTAGCTGTTAATTTTTTGCTTTTATAGAAACCGAAGCACATTCAGCAATTATGTTATCTAGATATGTTCATGGCTAAGCAAACACTGCTGCCATGTTTTGTTTCAAGGTCACCTTCAATGTAATAGTCTTTGGGCAATTTGTGCTTAGTGATTTATTGCTTGTAGTTCAAATGATACGGCGAGGAACTGCGCAGCAGTAGAAACGCATTTAGTACGTTAGTTAATTATGGCAGTAGGTAGACAATCAGCCGCCACAATAGACAAATCTGCTAAACTTCCATACAACCCCAACTCAAATATACACAAACGAATTTCAAAATATGTTATTTCATTGGTATTACCTGGCCTCCATGGTGGCATAGGGATAGTAGACACTCTTTGGTGCGAAGAATATGACCACTTTTGATACGATTCTAGGCTTGATGTCTGCTCTGATAGGGAGAGCCTGCCAATGTCGTTTAGGAGATGCTTGCTTCGATCCTATTAATGGTTCACAAATATATCAATACAGATTACATTTGTTTGGTAAAGTAGCACTACAGGGGCATGGATTTCACCATTTTGACTAATTTAATTACGCTACCACTGAAGTAAATATTTCTATAAAAATTTATATGATTCAAAACTAACACCCTTCAGTATCCACCTGTCCTCTAGTAGTGCATGCTCACATTCCGGGTACAGTTCCCCATGCCCCACGTGCTCATTGACGACATGCCTAGTGACAGAGAGCCACTTAGCTCCGACCAGATCCGCATCTCCATCGCTTGAGGCAGCACACCAGTAAACATGATTGGAAACGCTTCTGGCCCACTCACTCAGGATGTTGCAGTCTTTTCTTTTCCCTTTGGCCAGTATTGTCTTCTTGATCCTTTCATTTACAAATAAGTGTGTGTTTGTCTTTAATGCTAACATAAAAATATTGTATGCTAACATGTTAAATATTCTTTAAACTGTTACACGGAGCATTGCGTTAGCTTAACTCACACAAAGAAACTAACCTTTGGCAACATGCCACACATCAAACCAGTGTTGGACTGTAGGTTGCTCTTCCCTCATGTACTTTTTCTCCCCCAAATGTTTGTCAGTAGTGATGGATTCAACGGTCAAGCCATTCTCAGACAGGAATTTCAACTCCATAGCATTTGAATTTTTAACTTGGTTGTTCTGAAAGAAATTAACAGACAATTGATAGTACAATAGACATTAAGGAATCCATCATATACCGGTCATAAATCGTAATTTTTATACCTGAACAAGTTGCATGTCTAGAACCTTCGAAGTCTTTAGGTCCATCAGGGTGTTACTGCCATACTCGGCAGTGTGGCCTGGAGAACAACATCTGGCATCCCCTCCTACAGAAAGTAGTGAACCCTGGCGACCAGTTGTCAGTGCTTGTGTGTGACACCTCATTCTGTGATTCACCACAGTCACTTGATTTATCTATCCGCTCAACTGCCAATAACATTTCATTTACTACCTGCGTGACGAGAAACAGCTAGATTAATATACTGGCAACTTGGAGATAAATTCATCAACATCTAAATAAGTATACGTCAACAGATCAGGACCAGCCGAAAGGTTCAGCCAACAGATCTCACCTGTTGTCGTTGCCTTTTCTTCGAGGCACTCCGTCGCTTAGTTTGACTGTCATCGACTCCAACGTGGCTAAAGAGAGTCGGTATAGCTTCTTCTTGGAGCCTAGGTTTTTCACGAAATCCTAGACTTTTGAGCAGCTCTGGGTCTCGAAATGATTAGAGCATAGAACTGTCGTAAGGGTAGGTCTCCAGTGTTTACGCTTGACTTTCGCCACCCATATGCGGCGCGTTTTGCTGTCTTTTGGAAACAGAAAAAAAATCACGTCTGACTTCTCGTTGTTCCGACAACCGAACGCGCAACCATAAGGCATAATACACACCAAGAAAATCACCAGACCGTGAAGCAAGACGAGTAAGTCACACGCTGTCAACCAACCGTGAAGGCGGAATATTCGCAAACAACCCGAATGACGTCACTGTCCGGAAATTCACGAATTTTACCAAGCGATATCTTGACTGATCCGACGTTGAAAATGTACATTTCAAAATCATTTTTCTAAAAGAAAAAAAGCGTGCAGTCACCTTATTTTGGTTACGATACCCTTTAAAAACATAGAACTTTGGAAAAATGGAATAAAAATAAATCATTGTATTGGACCTTTAAGTGATGCCATGTCCACAGTGGTCAGGTGGTAAATTCAGCTGAACAAACAATTCTGTTCGATAACGAAAAATCCATAGCGCTGTTGTAAATGTCACCAATTTATCATTATTGTGGATGCCTTGCCAATGCTGAGGGTAATCGTACTCGCAGTGAAGGATCTAATTGCCACAAGCCCGTTGCGTGGGCATATTATTTCCACTAGCCATATGCAGACCGTGTCCTTCCCTCGAGCCCGTTGCATGGGCACGAGATTCCTTCAAGCTTTGTACGGCCACGTGTCATTTCCACGAGCTAAACGTGACGCGTGTCTCTTCAATGCATCCTGAATTAAGAGCTATTAATACTATTGGCCGGAAACAATATCCCGTCATGGCACCGACTATTGATGCATTTTAGCAGAATGCATTTTGCGAACACGTTAACAACTTCCTTTTAGGAAATTATATTTTTATGGAGTGTGTACATGTACACAAAGATGTTACAAATCGCGTGCCCGAAAATAAATACAACGTATCTCTCCATGGAGGCATGATGCTATATCAATTGGCGAAGTGAAATGATGTTGTAACATTTGACATCATGACATGATGCAGTAGCACTTGGCATTGTAACATGATGCTGTAGCACTAGGCATTGTGGCATGATGCTGTAGCACTTTGCATTGGGACATGATGCAGAAGCACTTGACATTGCGGCATGATGCTATAGCACTTGGCATGGTGACATGATGCTGTAGCACTTGGCATTGTAACAGGATGCTGGAGTACCTGGCATGGTAGCTTATGATGTAACATTTTGTATTGTGCCATGATACGTAAAACTTCTTATTGTTACCAGCATATACTTTACTTAATATGTCATTTGAAGGTCGCTTCCCTGAGTTGCTCGATACCATCATGACAATCATCTTGATCTTTATAATTAATCGTGATACTGATCATCTACATGATCATCATTATTATGATCATCATGATAATTATCATAATCATCATGGTAATGACCATCATGATGATGGTCATGATCATCACATGATAACCATCATGATCGCAATCTTCATCATTAGCATCATTGGCATCGTCACCATCATCAACACCAGCTTCATCATCATCAACTTTATGATCCACTTCATCATCAACTTCGTCAGCACCATACCCATCGTTGTCTAAACTATAAAGTTATCAAAATTATCTTTATCACTGGGACTATCATAATCAACATATTCATGGTTATTAGTATCAACATCACGAAATTATTCATTGCCATCACTATCATCAACATCATATAAATAACGTCGTATCAAGCGTAACATTCACTGTCACTATCGCAGTTAAATAAAACCGTTGTTGCCGACGAGATATGTCATCGGGACAGATTAAATCGCCAATGGAATTGGCAAAACCTGTGGAAGTAAGCCAAAATAGCTGTTTCCATCAAGCTATGACCTCACGATATCTTCAGCTTTTTTACAGAATTCGTTGGACAACCAACTCTATGTGCATTTAATGGACGGAGGTATAAATAAAAATTTATACCCATATGTATTGTATACTATGATGCTATCGGCAAGGCACTTATATACCGAACGAGGTGTTGTCTTTGCAACAACTATGAGGTGTATGATGACAAGCTTTGTAAATCATAGTAGATCAGAATGATCGTGTATTATATAGTATTGCATGAAAGCTTTTGATAGTACTGTATGGACGTTAGAGGAGTATAATGATCGCTGACAGCACCTTTATGACTCAATATGACCGCGATAATTACCCTTTATAAAATATATGATACTGAGCAGCACAAAACAAAGCGGTTTGTTTTTTTTTTTTTTCTGCCATACCCATACTAAACTTAAGATTCCCATGAAGGCGCTACAAAAAAATACTGGGCCGGTTAATCGTCGGCATTGTAAACGGGTCCTGCTCATAACAATCAGCAACCGCGTGGCCTTGGTAAACAATGTGTCATTAGGGTTGCAACATACCCGAAAACAAATGTATTGTGGCAGTGTCTGTGACAGACGATGCTGAATTCCCAAACTAGACGTGTAATTTCTGCTCTTCTCATTCACATGTCATCCTATAACGCTAGTCGACCTCTTACATTTGTTTTGCTTTTCAATTGTACGACCTCCTATATGTGTCATCCAGGTGCATATGTTGGCATATAAACGCAATATCGTACATATGTCAACCTCGTAACTTCGTTTTATATGTTAACTTCTTTTACATGAGGACGTTTTACATGCATTCTGTACACATTCTGGCCTCGTTCATTTGCGGACACAGTATACATGCAGGCCTCTTTCTCACATGGACAGTGTACACATGCTGGCCTCTTTTTCACGTTGACCCCGTACACATGCTGGCCTGGCCTCTTTCTCATTTGAACTCTCTGCAGATGCTGACCTCTTTTATATGCAGACCATGCAAACATGCTCGCCTCGTTCTCACGTGGCATTCACAGACGATCAGTTCAATCAATGAGCTGCTGGGATATGTGAGGTGTGACGATAGGAATTGGAGAGGGTAGGGAAGAATCATGTCGCAGATAACACATCCATGGTTGGTATGCTCCTCTATTTTGTAATAGCTGATCATATGTTGCAATATATGGAGCAGATACATACGCTAACTTTGATGATAGAAATCTCAAAACAGATTCTGAGAGTGCCTCTTTGAGTTGACCACATTCTGAAACCCAAAAACATAACCTAACTCAACATTTGCTGTCGTCATAAACGAGCTGATCGGAATATCATAATACATATCATATGTGTAATTCATACTTATGTAACATAAGTTTCATGAATTGACAGTGCCATTAAAAGATAAAGATTTGAAATTGATTGTACTTTAGTTATTAACCAGGAATTTTGAAAATTCGAAGATAAAGAGGACATTATCATATTCGACTTCCCACTCCTCCTGCGGCTTCTCGCTATTCGTGTCCTGAAAACACAATGTTGTTACAGTCATGTGGGACCTACTGCACTCAGTACACTGACAGCATATATCAGAACAAATGGATGAAAATGACAAATAATTTCAAGAATATGTCTAACACATAAATGCCTTGCATTTGAGCGATATATTTAATTGATATATATATTCAAACAGACACAGGGGCTCATCAGGTTGGATAGCATTGTAGTTTGTTTCAAGTTCCAAGGATGCATTGCTCACCAGTTCCTACCATAAACAAATTATACTCCATGCATAAATCATCTTAAGGATCAAGTATTATAGTCATGATAAAATATAGAAACATTGTGTGACATTAACTTTATATTGACTTAAAGGACAAAGTTGGCAGAGACAAGCTGCCAGATATCTCTGCAAGTTGTCGTTCAGAGCTGGGGAACCTGTTTATTATGCCAAATTACATGACTCAATCACCGAGCCAAGGCTATGGTAGCATGACGCCATCCATTCAGACTATCATCTCTCTCTCTCGCTCTCTCTCGCTCTCTCTCTCTCTCTCTCTCTCTCTCTCTCTCGCTCTCTCGCGCTCTCTCTCGCGCTCTCGCTCTCTCTCTTCTCTCTCTCTCTCTCTCTCTCGCCCTCTCTCTCTCTCTATAATATATATATATATATATATATATATATATATATATATATATATATATATATATATATATATATATATATATATATATATATATATATATATATATATATATATATGTGGATATATATGAATATATATGGATAAATACATATATATTTATATATATATATTTATATAAATATATATATATATATATATATTGGTAGTGCTATGAAAGGACAACTAAGATGGTGGCACGGAAATTACCGACCCAGTGCTGCGTTAGAAGCAGGAGACTTCCCTCGCCTCCGATGAGATCCACACAGCGCAAGATAGGGCTCAACACATCATCCAAGGAACAAACAAACCAGAGTCAGGGACAGTTAAAAGAGTAGAAGTCATGCGGCTAAATATTACACGCTATCAACCTTTCACAGGAAACGTATATTTGGCAATGCCAGAAGAACGCATTAGGTCGGCATCGTCCTCTACCGCAAAGGACCCAACAGGACAGTCAAACTACAAACAATACATGATGGAAGACGGCCTGGAGTTCCCGGGATCGATTCACCTACACCCCTCTCCCAGATCTAAAAGGACGAAAAGCAGAAAACCGAGCCCAGACTAAGAATCCCACTTCTTGATGCGAGCCATCACCATGGTAAAGGGGGACATCAACTGTATCCCCAGCAGCATGGACGAAGTACATCACACTGTACGTAGGGTGGCTGCGCTTCATTGGCAGAGACCAGGTCCTCCTGACATCGCCAGACAAGGTAATCACCGCTGCTGCTGTTGTTTTTTGTTCGCAATGTACTTCGTTTTAGGAACTATTGGCCATGTGCGGCTAGTCTCTGCAAAGAAGCTGGAAGCTATTTATGTCAAGTATAAGGATGAAGCGAAACTGCTGATGCCCAAGGGTGTATGTCTCAAAGAGTTTTGTGATAAGTTCTACACAATGCTCCCCTCCAAGGAACAATTCTACAGCAAGCTGTCCTGCCTGGGTAACTCGAGCAATGACTACAAGTATGAGCCCAAAGGCTATGGACTGTAGACCATGATTAACTACAATGATCTGAACATGCAAACCAACGTATGTATGTATGTATTTACGTAAACATGTATGTAAATATGTGTGTATATATGCATTTATGTATGTATGTATGTATGTATGTATGTATGTATGTATGTATGTATGTATGTATGTATGTATGTATGTATGTATGTATGTATGTATGTATGTATGTATGTATGTATGTATGTATGTATGTATGTATGTATGTATGTATGTATGTATGTACGTATGTATGTATGTATGTATTTATGTATGTATGTATGTATGTATGTATGTCTGTATGTATGTCTGTATGTATGTATGTATGTATGTATGTATGTATGTATGTATGTATGTCTTTTTGTATGTATGAATGTATGTATGAATGTATGTATGAATGTATGTATGGTGTATGTATGTATGTATGAATGTATGTATGTATTTTTTGTATGTATGAATGTATGTATGGATGCATGTATGTATGTATGCATACATATATGTTTGTATGTATATATTTATGCATAGATGTATGTATGAATGAATTCATAAATGTATGTATGTATGTATGTATATGTGTATGTATGTATGTATGTATGTGTATGTATGTATGTATGTATGTGTATGTATGTATGTATGTATGTAGGTACGTATGTATGAATGTATGTATGTGTATGTATGTATGTATGTATGTATGTATGCATGTATGTATGTATGTATGTATGTATGTATGTATGTATGTATGTATGTATGTTTGTATGTATGTATGTATGTATGTATGTATGTATGTATGTATGTATGTATGTATGTATGTATGTATGTATGTATGTATGTATGTATGTATGTATGTATGTATGTATGTATGTATGTATGTATGTATGTATGTATGTATGTATGTATGTATGTATGTATGTGTATGTATGTATGTATGTATGTATGTATGTATGTATGTATGTATGTATGTATGTATGTATGTATGTATGTATGTATGTATGTATGTATGTATGCATGCATACATGTCTGCATGTTTGTTTGTATGTAAGTGCTTGTATGTTGGGAACAATTCATTAACGCACATTGTAGACTAGTACGAGAAGTTTATTTGCTCTGGACGATACTTTGATATTTAGATTAATATATCTTCATTAATTCCAATTGTGTGATTACATTGTCAGTTTCTATTATTTGACAGTGCTATTCTGGGATTATGAACGTTCAATCACCAGCAACGTGTTAAAAATCCGAATAATTCTCAAAGCGATCCCATTAGACGTACCAATCAGACACAATGAGTCTAATGTTTACAAATAATGTTGTACGATATCCATGTATTGCATATAACTAAAACACGATACCAACACAGACAGTGTGGTCATTGAACTTGTCATTCTACCTGTTTTCATATACCAATGGTAAAACATGTTATATGTAAATCATTAAATTATTCAATATTATATATCACTGCATGGTGCCAGATTGTTTATTTTCATGCACGTTACTTATTAGCTGTATTGTTGCTCACATAAACAAACTTCCAACAAGTAAAGTTAACATCAAAGATAATATAAATCTGGCACTTATAATGCATGGAATCTGTCCGCTCAGTACCACACCAACAAGCAATCAACACTATTAATGGGTAACATTTCATTATAACTTAAGGCATATTAATTAAAGTTACTTACACAGTTAGATTGGTGCTTTCAATGCTGTACATGCTACAAAAGACCTCATCCATATTTGCATGGTTTCTCGCTTTGTTTCATTAATCTGATTTTGCAAATAATAAGATATAGCAACTTTAAGTAAACGCTATGTTTAAAAACGCAACTGTGTTGTACATTACGCACGCGTTGCTCATTGTCATGCACGTTATGCCCTGAACTATCACTTGTAGTTAGAGGCATCACAGCCATACACCCATTAGCTACCATATACATCTCATATACATCTGTGGTGCAGCATAAGATCGGGGTTTTATTGTGAAACAAAACAGCCGGCACTTGACAATATTATCGTTCAACTTAATGCTAATATAGATATTTCACATGGGATAAAAACTCCTGTATGTATACTTTCAATCGTGTGCCATAAAAAAAGAACTAATAGTAAATTCATAAAAGCAACTGATAATGATTGTGTAAGGTATATAATATAAAAGTCGGATATCATTGGATATCTGCCGGTCTATCAGTAGCGACAGTCTTAGTATTTGCAGCCCAAATATTTCAAATATCTTGTTACAACCAATAAGGTAATAAAAACAGACATTCCGTCATTTGGGCTTAGTAGGCACAATATATCGATGATCACTGAAAGTTGGCAAACTAGGGTAGTAATAAAGCCATTTAGTAAATCGACCTGACTACTTAATTACGCTACTTATTTAATCGCATATGCACACTTAGATAAGATCAAAGTTTCTCTCCTAAGAGCGCCTTTTCCACTTTGCTTGTCAACTGACACCTAATCATAAGGATTCTAGCATCTCTATCCCATATGGCGTCATACATTGGACTCTGGAGCCTTTTACGAACGCCGATTGTCTTAGTGATCGTTGATGTCGACGCTCATGACGGAGATTGTGGCTTATTGAATGGCGATGAGATTCCATTTAGTCAATAGAGAGGCTAATCGAAACGCTTTATGAACAAATAAATGGATTGCACAGGCAATACAAGTTGCTTTCGAATATGGACATTTTTAAATGATAGGTAGTGTCAAAAGCAATCAACTTATTTTAGGCAAGCTGTACAATAAAATCAAAGTGTAGAGTTTCCTTGGCAAATAAAACCAATAATGGACAGAGATAGTTCCATAATCCGGAATCTACGTTCTAGAGGCCCCATAAAAAATGTTGTACATGAGTGTATTCTTAATTGGATCATACATGAAAAGAACTAATTGAATGTACAGAGTGTGCAAAGAATTCGACCAGTGTACAAAACGTTTTCGACATTAGATATTAAGGTGAATTCAATACAAACTGGCTCATGGAACCTTGATATTTACATAGTTTCACAACATTGCTGTTTCTGTTTGCCACTTTTTCCTTTCATCTGTTCGTTTTAACTCCTTGCTCTGCAACAACAACATCAACTGATCAGCCTCGGATTGAAAACGCCACCTTACTTCACTCACTTGTCATTATTGGTATACTGGTTGAATTAAACAACACATAATATTTTGACGAACAATAAATGAGCATAGCAGCGCTGTCCTCCTCCCTTATTGGGTGGGATGTCACATCAGCGTAACTACTTATTAAGCGAAAGTTTTTGGTCCGCGGGTTTCATTTTGAACTGACTTTAAATTGATTAACTGGCGCCGCATAGGACGCATAGTACAATGATCGTGGAAACCGAAATTTACGTCTAGTTGAAAAAAAACAACCTTCGATATCGCTCTGTGAATACGGTCCATCCTATCCATGCACTGCTCCTCTGATTCTCTTGTCAATCGTGGGTGTGAGGCTAGGGTCTTTTCAGAGACTTCCAAAAGAGTAAACCCGTCCATGTGTAAGTACTTCAGATTTCGAAGGCCAACCTCACAAAAATGCACTTGCAAAACACATTCAATGATTGAGTGTGAACAAAATGAATGCTTAATCATTCAAACAATTATTATATGTATACTTATCGTCTATGATACACCTCATCATATCATAATGCGCACGCAAATACTGCAAAATACACTAGAATGGGATACCAGGCGGTTCAATCCTATATCAAATATACGTAACTACCATGGCAGATTATGTCTCTACACGATGCACATTTCACTTGAAGAGAATCTTATGGATATTTTTAGAGGCAGAATCTTAGAATCTATACAGCAACAATTGCGTCTATAAGTTCATTTAAGTACGATTACGGAAATGCTCTTTGAGGTCATCCATGCTTAGATTGGGACGCATCTATGTGCAACGAATAGGGATAAAACTTGCCACTTATAACAACATGATATATAACATACATATGAAACGATTCGCCATAAAATATTCCGTTTTTACAAATTTCTATCTGTTTTTCTTCCAGCAATATATCTAGTGGGCACCATGACTGCGTAAAAAGGCAACGGTAATTACAAGAGTTGCCACTGCAATCCATGTGCTAGTCTTACCAACTTTCAACGTATTATGCACTGAACTCATATATTATCGGAAAATGCCTCACGAGCCGACTCAGCACTACCTATCATAACGTGATAAGTGAAGGTCATCATGACGTGGGCGCTCCACTCTAGCATTTGCCAAGTTGCCGATATTAAACGATATGAAATCGCAATATTCGACAAAAACAGGAAAATTGTCTATCAAATTGCTGCATACATTGAACATGATGATATTAATTTGTGGCAATATTATGGCGCAGTCAAAAACAACCATGCAATAGAGAAATGACTAACCATCCATGGCTGCAGATACTGCATGTATGCAAAAGCAAATCGAATGTAAATGTCCTAAGCAACAGTACTAGATGTACATAAACGTGCAATGCATTATCATACGTTTGTAATATAGCGTCTAGGGTTAAAATAAATTATATAATAATTAATTACTCTTTGTCAACAAGACACTGTGCATCAGAATTGGAGACATCAACTTTGTTTGTTCTTGACAGAACATCTGATTTAATTGTCTTTCATTCCCGGTGCTATCCACTACCTTATCAACAAATCTTTAACCTCCACACAAGTCAATCAATGTACACTAACCACTGCATCATCAAGTTGGGCGCCAGTGACAGTAAATGCCGGAAAAGCTGAAATGCTATTGGGAACATATTAAGAATTACCAAACAAATTGAACGCCCGAATGATAGAAAGTTTCGCACTCAAACGTCACAACGTTGCACACAAAACGTAACGATTCGGTCAACCAAAACCATTCAACGCATTTGTGTACTAATCAAAAACGTTGTTCACAATGATTGTCAATAACAGTCTGTAATTAAATGGCGTGCTAATACCTGTGCAAAACCGTAACATAGCATTCATGCTTACACAATTGAATAAACACAAAGACTGGTGTAATATAACGTAATCTGCACAAGACAAAGGGAACACAGAGATGATTGACATAACTGATAAACAGGATATGTATAACATACATGCAATATGTCGATGCCATTAATGATTATAATGTTAATAATGTCATCGGTACTGTGTTATACTAGTGTTACAAATATTCATAGCATACCAAATGATGCATATATTACTTTATATCGCACATAAGATAGATACCAGAGAGTGACCGAACTTGTGTTTTGACACAGAAAGTCATTTAAGGAAACGCACTGGTTTCTCATCTACTCGAAACATGCAAATTGTGAGTAATCTGTATCGAACCAGCAGAACGTATTGGGCTATAGTTTCGGATACCTCTGACTATCATAAGTAACAACATTATGATGCAAAAAAATACAACCTACCTATATATTGCTGCCATAATATTGATTATTATACCACATATTTAAAATGAAACAAGTTTTGACAATATGGGATACAAGAACCATTCGGACAACGACCACTTTCGGCGAACTGGTTGATCTATCACTGGGTATAATACTCTCATATATTGCCACCATTGCATACTACGATCTGGTTCGAGCTGCATATGGGGTGACAGCGAAAATATGGAACTATGTACATATAATTTAGTACAACAAAAATAAATTCGACTTAACGGCTTTGGCTTTTCACGATGAATGTAACACACAGAACATTGCGGTTGTCAGATTACATAATAGAACATCAGAAGTTAGAAGTGTATTAACTGCACCAAAGCAGTCAATGGACAACAACAAAGAATAAAAGTGTTTTTGATATGTTGAATAAAGCACATCAATAATCTAATCGTCCTTTTCAATACAAAATGTACATACTGCTACATATTATCCATGTATGACTTTATATTTCAATTGCCCTTGGGTACATGACCCAACAGCAAATGACCAATCTGTTGTTTGGCAAAATAACGTATGTTCTATAGGTGAAGATATCTCTGACAATCATAAGTAACAATATGATGCAAAATATACGACTCAGTTATATATTGCTGCCATAATCGTGATTATTATACCACAAATTTACACCAAGGGATACGAGAAACATTTGGCCAAATACGACTTTTGGCGAACTTGTTCATCTAACATAGTATATAATACTCTCATATATTGTCACCTGTGCATACTACAATCTGAGTTGAGCTACACATGGAGTGCTAATGAAAATATGTAACTAAGAAAAGTATGATATGGTATGAAATAAAGCAGTAGACTTACCGGCTGTTGGTTTTCACGATGAATGTAACACACAAAGCATTTTTGTTGTTAGATTACAGTATAAAACATTATAAATAAGAGTGTATTAGCTGCAACTAAATAGTCAATGGACAGCAGCAAGGAAATACGTTTTCAAATACATTGAATGAAGCACATCGATAATCCATATCTACGTTTCATTGATAAATGTTTTATATGCTTCATATTATCCATGGATGACTTTATAACCCAATTGCCATAAGCTACATGAATGAGCAGCTAATAAATAATCTGTTTCAAACCTGCATAACGTATTTGGCTATAGTTTCGGATATCTCTGACAATCATAAGTAACTAAATAATGATGCAAAAAATACGACCTAACTATATATTGCTGCCATAATATTGATTATTATTCCTTACATTTAAAATGAAACAATTTGTGACAACATGGGATACGAGAACCATTCGGAAGACGACTACTTTTGGTGAAAAGGTTGATCTATCACTGGGTATAATACTCTCATATATTGCCACCATTGCATACTACGATCTGGTTGAAGCTGCATATGGGGTGCCAACGAAAATATGGAACTATGCAACATATAATTTGGTACAAAATAAAAAAGGACGACTTACCGGATTTGGCTTTTCACGATGAATGTAACACACAGAACATTGCGGTTTTCAGTTTACAGAAAAACACATCAGAAATTAGAGAGTGTATTAGCAGTCAATGGACAGCAACAAAGAATAAAGTGTTTTTTATATGTTGAATTAAGCACATCAATAATCTAGTTGTACCTTACAGTAACAAATGTTCATAATGCTACATATTATCCATGGATGACTTTATATTTCAGTTGTCCATGTGTACATGAATCAGCAGCAAATAACCAGCTTGTTGTGTGGCAAAATAACGTATCATCTATAGGTGAATATATATCTGACAATCATTAGTAACAATATGATGATGCAAAAAATACGACTCAGTTATATATTGCTACCATAATATTGATTATTATACCTCAAATTGATAATATAACCATTTCTTACAACATTGGATACGACAACCATTCAGAAAATGTCTACTTTCGTCGAAATGGTTAATCTTTCATAGTATATGATACTCTCTTATACTACCACCAGCGCATACTAGGATGTGGGTTGTGCTGCACATAGAGTGCCAACAAAAATATGGAAGTATGCAGCGTATAATGTGTTATGAAATACAAAAGTACGACTTACCGGCTGTTGGATTTCACGATGAATGTAACACACAAAACATTTTGGTTGTTAGATAACAATATATAACATTGGGAATAAGGTGGGTATTAGCTGTAACAGAGCAGTCAATGGACGACAACAGAGAAGTATGTATTTTGTAATGTATTGAATGAAGCACATCGATAATCCATAACTACTTTTCAATAACTAATGTTCATAATGCTACATATTATCAATGGATGACTTTATATTTCAGTTGCCCTTGGGTGCATTAATCTGCAGAAATTAACGAATGTGTTATGAAACAGCAAAATGTAATGGGTAATAGGTGCTGATCTATCTGACAATCATAAAATACAATATGATGATGCAAACAATATGACTATATTATAGAGTGCTGCCATATTAATGAATATCATACCACAAATTTATAATGATACAACAGTTTCACTACATGGGATACAAGAACCATTTGGATAAAGACTACTTTCGGCAAATTCGTTCATCAATAACAGTATATAATACACTCATATATTGTAAACATGGCATACTGCGATCAGGGTTGCGATAAACATTGGGTGCTAACGAAAATATGGAACCAAGCAAACTATAATTTCGCATGAAATATAAATGTACGACTTACCGGCTGTAGATTTTCACAATGAATGTAACATACAGAACATTTTGGTTGCTGAATTACAGTATACAACATTATAATCAAGGAATGTATTAGCTGTATCAGAGCAGTCAATGGACGACAACAAAGATTACGTATTTTGTAATACATTGAATGAAGCACATCGATAATCCATATCTACATTTCATTAACAAATATTCATAATGCTACAGATTTTCCAAGGATTACTTTATATTTCAGTTGCCCTTGGGTACATGACACATAAGCATATGCATTATCTGTTTCGATACAACAGGATGTATGATCCTTAGGTGCTGATATCTCTGACAATCGTAAGAAACAATATGATGATGCATAAAATATGACTCAATTATTAAGTGTGCCATGATAGTGATTTTTATACCACAAATTTATAATCATACCCTTTTTTACAACATGGGACACGAGAAACATAGGGACATTGACTACTTGCGGCGAGCATGTTCATACATTTTAGTATATAGCACTCTTATATATTGCCACCATTCCATACTATGATCTGGGTTGAGCTGCACATGGGGTGTTAAAAGAAATTATGGATCTAAGCAAAGTATAATTTGGTAGGAAGTAAAAATGTTAGACTTACCGGCAGTTGCTTTTCACGATGAATGTAACACGCAGAACATTTTGATTGTTAGATTACAGTTTATAACATTAGAAACGAGGAGGGTATTAGCTGCACCAGAGCAGTCAATAGAGGACAACAGAGAGTTTTGTGCTTTTTAATACATTAAATGAAGTACATCGAAAATCCATATATACATTTTATTAACGGATGATCATAATTTTACATAGTTTCCATGGATAATTTATATTTCATTTGTCTTTGGGTACATGAATCAGCAGCAAATAACAAATCTGTTTTGAAACAACAGAACGTATAGGGTTATAGTTGCGGATATATCTGACAATCTTAAGTTACAAATTTATAATGAAACCAACTTATTACAACATGGGAAACGAGAACCATTTGGATAAAGACTACTTTCGGCAAACTCGTTCATCAATAACAGTATATAATACACTCATTTATTGTAAACATGGCATACTGCGATCAGGGTTGCGGTGAACATTGGGTGCTAACGAAATTATGGAACCAAGCAAACTATAATTTGGTATGAAATATAAATGTACGACTTACCAGCTGTTGGTTTTCACGGTGAATGCAGCACACAGAACATTTTGTTAAGAGATCACAGCATAAAATATTACGATTAAGTAGTGTTCAATAGACGGCAGCAAAGAATTGTTGGTTTTTAAAATACATTGAATGAAGCACATTGATAATTCATATCTACTTGTCATTAACAAATCATTATAATGCTACATATTATCCCTGTGTGACTTTGTATTTCAGATGCCCTTGGGTACAAAATCAGCATCTTATATAATGCCACCATTGCATACTATGATATGGGTTGAGCTGCACATGGGGTGCCAAAAGAAAATATGGATCTCAGCGAAGTAAGTATAATTTGGTATGAAATAAAAAAAGTACGACTTACCGGCTGCTGCTTTTCACGATGAATGTAACACACAGAAAATTGCGGTTGGCGGATTAGAGTATGTAACATTAGAAATAAGGAGTATATTAGTTGCATCAAAGCAGTCAATGGACGACAACAAAGAATCGTGTGTTTTCGAATACATTGAATGAAGCACATCGATAATCCATATCTACTTTTCATTAACAAATATTCATATTGCTTCATATAATTCATTGATGACTTTATATTTCAGTTGCCCTTGGGTACATGAATAAGCAGCAAAAACCTAATCTGTTATGAAACATTAAAACGTAATGGGTAATAGGTACTGATATCTCTGACAATCATAAACTACAATATGATGATGCAAACAATATGACTCAATTATAGAGTGCTGCCATAATAATGAATATCATACCACAAATTTATAAGTTTCACTACATGGGATACGAGAACCATTTGGATAAAGATTACTTTCGGCACATTCGTTCGTCAATATTCATGTATAATACACACATATATTGTAACCTTTGCATACTACGATCTGGGTTATGGTGAGCATTTGGTGCTTACAAATATAACGAACTAAGCAAAGTATAATTTGGTATGAAATAAAAAGAAGTACGACTTAAACTCTGTGGGTTTTGCAAGGGAAATATAACAAACCGAACAGTATGTTAGTTAGATTTTATTTAATAAAATCAGAAATAAGGAGTGCATTAGCTGCGCAAAAACAGTCAATGGACGACAGCAAATAATTGTGTTGTTCAGTACATTGAATGAACACATCGATAATCCATAATTACTTTTCATTAACAAATGTTCATAATGCTACATATTATTAATGGAAGACTTTACATTCCAGTTGCCCTTGGGTACATGAATCAGCAGCAAATAAATAATCTGTTTCGAACCTGCAGAACGTATTGAGCTATAGTTTCGGATATCTCTGACAGTCATAAGTAACTATATAATGATGCCAAAAATACGACCTAACTATATATTGCTTCCATAATATTGATTAGTATTCCTCACATTTATAATGAAACAATTTGTGACAACATGGGATACGAGGACCATTCGGACACCGACTACTTTCGGCAAACTGGTTGATCTATCACTGGGTATAATACTCTCATATATTGCCACCATTGCATACTACGATCTGGTTGGAGCTGCATGGGGGGTGCCAACGAAAATATGGAACTATGCAACATTTAATTTGGTAAAAAAAAAGTACGACTTACCGGCTTTGGCTTTTCATGATGAATGTAACACACAGAACGTTGCGGTTGTCAGATTACATAATAGAACATCTGAACTTAGAAGTTTATTAACTGCACCAAAGCAGTCAATGGACAACAATAAAGAATAAAAGTGTTTTTGATATGTTGAATAAAGCACATCGTTAATCTATTCGTCCTTTTCAATACACAATCTTCATACTGCTACATATTATCCATGTATGACTTTATATTTCAATTGCCCTTGGGTACATGACACAGCAGCAAATGACCAATCTGTTGTTTGGCAAAATAACGTATTTTCTATAGGTGAAGATATCTCTGACAATCATAAGTAACAATATGATGCAAAATATACGACTCAGTTATATATTGCTGCCATATTCGTGATTATTATACCACAAATTTACACCAAGGGATACGAGAAACATTTGGCCAAATACGACTTTTGGCGAACTGGATCATCTATCATAGTATATAATACTCTCATATATTGTCACCTGTGCATACTACAATCTGGGTTGAGCTACACATGGGGTGCTAACGAAAATATGGAACTAAGAAAAGTATGATATGGTATGAAATAAAGCAGTACGACTTACCGGCTGTTGGTTTTCACAATGAATGTAACACACAAAGCATTTTTGTTGTTAGATTACAGTATAAAACATTATAAATAAGAGTGTATTAGCTGCAAATAAATAGTCAATGGACAGCAGCAAGGAAATACGTTTTCTAATACATTGAATGAAGCACATCGATAATCCATATCTACGTTTCATTGATAAATGTTTTATATGCTTCATATTATCCATGGATGACTTTATAACCCAATTGCCATAAGCTACATGAATGAGCAGCTAATAAATAATCTGTTTCAAACCTGCAGAACGTATTTGGCTATAGTTTCGGATATCTCTGACAATCATAAGTAACTAAATAATGATGCAAAAAATACGACCTAACTATATATTGCTGCCATAATATTGATTATTATTCCTCACATTTAAAATGAAACAATTTGTGACAACATGGGATACGAGGACCATTCGGACGACGACTACTTTCGGCGAACTGGTTGATCTATCACTGGGTATAATACTCTCATATATTGCCACCATTGCATACTACGATCTGGTTGGAGCTGCATATGGGGTGCCAACGAAAATATGGAACTATGCAACATATAATTTGGTACAAAATAAAAAAGTACGACTTACCGGCTTTGGCTTTTCACAGTGAATGTAACACACAGAACGTTGAGGCAGCTGGATTAGAGTATACAAAATTATAGTCAAGGAGTGTATTAGCTGCATCAGAGCAGTCAATGGACGACAACAAAGATTACGTATTTTGTAATGTATTGAATGAAGCACATCGATAATCCATATCTACATTTCATAAACAAATGTTCATAATGCTACAGAGTTTCCAAGAATGACTTTATATTTCAGTTCCCTTGGGTACATGACACGGAAGCATATGCATTATCTGTTGCTATACAGCAGGATGTATGATCCTTAGGTGCTGATATTTCTGACAATCGTCAGAAACAATATGATGATGCATAAAAATATTACTCAATTATATAGTGCGGCCATGATAGTGATTTTTATACCACAAATTTATGATCAAACCCATTTTTACAACATGAGATTCAAGAGCCATAGGGACAAAGACTACTTGCGGCGAGCATGTTCATATATTATAGTATAAAGTACTCTCATATATTGCCACCACTGCATACTATGATCTGGGTTGAGCTGCACATGGGGTGTTAAGAGAAATGATGGATCTAAGCAAGGTATAATTTGGTAGTAAGTTAAAATGTTCGACTTACCGGCTGTTGCTTTTCACGATGAATGTAACACGCAGGACATTTTGATTGTTAGAATACAGTTTATAACATTAGAAATAAGGAGGGTATTAGCTGCACCAGAGCAGTCAGTAGAGGACAACAGAGAGTTTTGGGCTTTTTAATACATTAAATGAAGTACATCGAAAATCCATATATACATTTTATTAACAAATGATCATAATGTTACATAGTTTCCATGGATAATTTTATATTTCATTTGCCTTTAGGTACATGAAACAGCAGCAAATAACAAATCTTTTTTGAAACAACAGAACGTATAGGGTTATAGTTGCGGATATATCTGACAATCTTAAATTGCAAATTTATAATGAAACCAACTTTTTACAACATGGGAAACGAGAACCATTTGGATAAAGACTACTTTCGGCAAACTCGTTCATCAATAACAGTATATAATACACTCATTTATTGTAAACATGGCATACTGCGATCAGGGTTGCGGTGAACATTGGGTGCTAACGAAATTATGGAACCAAGCAAACTATAATTTGGTATGAAATATAAATGTACGACTTACCAGCTGTTGGTTTTCACGATGAATGCAGCCCACAGAACATTTTGTTAAGCGATCACAGCATAAAATATTACGATTAAGTAGTGCATAAGCAGCACCAAAGCAGTCAATATACGGCAGCAAAGAATTGTTGGTTTTTAAAATACATTGAATGAAGCACATTGATAATTCATATCTACTTGTCATTAACAAATCATTATAATGCTACATATTATCCCTGTGTGACTTTGTATTTCAGATGCCCTTGGGTACAAAATCAGCATCACATATAATGCCACCATTGCATACTATGATATGGGTTGAGCTGCACATGGGGTGCCAAAAGAAAATATGGATCTCAGCAAAGTATAATTTGGTATGAAATAAAAAAAGTACGACTTACCAGCTGCTGCTTTTCACGATGAATGTAACACACAGAAAATTGCGGTTGGCGGATTATAGTGTGTAACATTAGAAATAAGGAGTATATTAGTTGCATCAAAGCAGTCAATGGACGACAACAAAAAAATGTGTGTTTTCGAATACATTGAATGAAGCACATCGATAATCCATATCTACTTTTCATTAACAAATATTCATATTGCTTCATATAATTCATGGATGACTTTATATTTCAGTTGCCCTTGGGTACATGAATAAGCAGCAAATAACTAATCTGTTATGAAACATTAAAACGTAATGGGTAATAGGTGCTGATATATCTGACAATCATAAACTACAATATGATGATGCAAAAAATATGACTCAATTATAGAGTGCTGCCATAATAATGAATATCATACCACAAGTTTATAAGTTTCACTACATGGGATACGAGAACCATTTGGATAAAGATTACTTTCGGCACATTCGTTCGTCAATATTCATGTATAATACACACATATATTGTAACCTTTGCATACTACGATCTGGGTTATGGTGAGCATTTGGTGCTTACAAATATAACGAACTAAGCAAAGTATAATTTGGTATGAAATAAAAAGAAGTACGACTTAAACTCTGTGGGTTTTTCAAGGGAAATATAACACACCCGAACAGTATGTTAGTTAGATTTCATTTAATAAAATCAGAAATATGGAGTGCATTAGCTGCGCAAAAACAGTCAATGGACGACAGCAAATAACTGTGTTGTTCAGTACATTGAATGAACACATCGATAATCCATAATTACTTTTCATTAACAAATGTTCATAATGCTACATATTATTAATGGAAGACTTTACATTCCAGTTGCCTTTGGGTACATGAATCAGCAGCAAATAAATAATCTATTTCGAACTTGCAGAACGTATTGAGCTATAGTTTCGGATATCTCTGACAGTCATAAGTAACTATATAATGATGCCAAAAATACGACCTAACTATATATTGCTTCCATAATATTGATTATTATTCCTCACATTTAAAATGAAACAATTTGTGACAACATGGGATACGAGGACCATTCGGACAACGACTACTTTCGGCGAGCTGGTTGATCTATCACTGGGTATAATACTCTCATATATTGCCACCATTGCATACTACGATCTGGTTGGAGCTGCATATGGGGTACAAACAAAAATATGGAACTATGCAACATTTAATTTGGTAAAAAAAAAAGTATGACTTACCGGATTTGGCTTTTCATGAAGAATGTAACACACAGAGCGTTGTGGTTGTCAGATTACATGATAGAACATCTGAACTTATAAGTGTATTAACTGCACCAAAGCAGTCAATGGACAACAATAAAGAATAAACGTGTTTTTGATATATTGAATAAAGCACATCGTTAATATATTCGTCCTTTTCAATACAAAATCTTCATACTGCTACATATTATCCATGTATGACTTTATATTTCAATTGCCCTTGGGTACATGACACAGCAGCAAATGACCAATCTGTTGTTTGGCAAAATAACGTATTTTCTATAGGTGAAGATATCTCTGACAATCATAAGTAACAATACGATGCAAAATATACGACTCAGTTATAAATTGCTGCCATATTCGTGATTATTATACCACAAATTTACACCAAGGGATACGAGAAACATTTGGCCAAATACGACTTTTGGCGAACTGGATCATCTATCATAGTATATAATACTCTCATATATTGTCACCTGTGCATACTACTATCTGGGTTGAGCTACACATGGAGTGCTAATGAAAATATGGAACTAAGAAAAGTATGATATGGTATGAAATAAAGCAGTACGACTTACCGGCTGTTGGTTTTCACGATGAATGTAACACACAAAGCATTTTTGTTGTTAGATTACAGTATAAAACATTATAAATAAGAGTGTATTAGCTGCAAATAAATAGTCAATGGACAGCAGCAAGGAAATACGTTTTCTAATACATTGAATGAAGCACATCGATAATCCATATCTACGTTTCATTGATAAATGTTTTATATGCTTCATATTATCCATGGATGACTTTATAACCCAATTGCCATAAGCTACATGAATGAGCAGCTAATAAATAATCTGTTTCAAACCTGCAGAACGTATTTGGCTATAGTTTCGGATATCTCTGACAATCATAAGTAACTAAATAATGATGCAAAAAATACGACCTAACTATATATTGCTGCCATAATATTGATTATTATTCCTCACATTTAAAATGAAACAATTTGTGACAACATGGGATACGAGGACCATTCGGACGAAGACTACTTTCGGCGAACTGGTTGATCTATCACTGGGTATATACTTTCATATATTGCCACCATTGCATACTACGATCTGGTTGGAGCTGCATATGGGGTGCCAACGAAAATATGGAACTATGCAACATATAATTTGGTACAAAATAAAAAGTACGACTTACCGGCTTTGGCTTTTCACAATGAATGTAACACACAGAACGTTGCGGCTGCTGGATTAGAGTATACAAAATTATAGTCAAGGAGTGTATTAGCTGCATCAGAGCAGTCAATGGACGACAACAGAGATTACGTATTTTGTAATGTATTGAATGAAGCACATCGATAATCCATATCTACATTTCATTAACAAATGTTCATAATGCTACAGATTTTCCAAGGATGACTTTATATTTCAGTTCCCTTGGGTACATGACACGGAAGCATATGCAATATATGTTTCTATACAGCAGGATGTATGATCCTTAGGTGCTGATATCTCTGACAATCGTAAGAAACAATATGATGATGCATTAAATATAACTCAATTATATAGTGCGGCCATGATAGTGATTTTTATACCACAAATTTATGATCAAACCCATTTTTACAACATTGGATTCAAGAGCCATAGGGACAAAGACTACGTGCGGCGAGCATGTTCATATATTATAGTATATAGTACTCTCATATATTGCCACCACTGCATACTATGATCTGGGTTGAGCTGCACATGGGGTGTTAAGAGAAATGATGGATCTAAGCAAGGTATAATTTGGTAGTAAGTAAAAATGTTCGACTTACCGGCTGTTGCTTTTCACGATGAATGTAACACGCAGGACATTGTGATTGTTAGATTACAGTTTATAACATTAAAAATAAGAAGGGGATTAGCTGCACCAGAGCAGTCAGTAGAGGACAACAAGGAGTTTTGTGCTTTTTAATACATTAAATGAAGTACATCGAAAATCCATATATACATTTTATTAACAAATGATCATAATGTTACATATTATCCATGGATGATTTGGGTTGAGCTGCACATGGGGTGCCAAAAGAAAATATGGATCTCAGCAAAGTATAATATGATATGAAATAAAAAAAAGTACGACTTACCTGCTGTTGATTTTCACGATGAATGTAACACACAGAAAATTGTGGTTGGCAGATTACAGTATATAACATTAGAAATTAGGAGTATATTAGTTGCATCAAAGCAGTCAATGGACGACAACAAAGAATTATGTGTTTTCGAATATATTGAATGAAGCACATCGATAATCCCTATCCACTTTTCATTAATAAATATTCATATTGCCTTTGGGTACATGAATCAGCAGCAAATAACTAATCTGTTATGAAACATCAAAACGTAATGGGTAATAGGTGTTGATATCTCTGACAATCATAAACTACAATATGATGATGCAAAAAATATGACTCAATTATAGAGTGCTGCCATAATAATGAATATCATACCACAAGTTTATAAGTTTCACTACATGGGATACGAGAACCATTTGGATAAAGATTACTTTCGGCACATTCGTTCGTCAATATTCATGTATAATACACACATATATTGTAACCTTTGCATACTACGATCTGGGTTATGGTGAGCATTTGGTGCTTACAAATATAACGAACTAAGCAAAGTATAATTTGGTATGAAATAAAAAGAAGTACGACTTAAACTCTGTGGGTTTTTCAAGGGAAATATAACACACCGAACAGTAAGTTTGTTAGATTTCATCTAATAAAATCAGAAATAAGGAGTGCATTAGCTGCGCAAAAACAGTCAATGGACGACAGCAAATAATTGTGTTGTTCAGTACATTGAATGAACACATCGATAATCCATAATTACTTTTCATTAACAAATGTTCATAATGCTACATATTATTAATGGAAGACTTTACATTCCAGTTGCCTTTGGGTACATGAATCAGCAGCAAATAAATAATCTGTTTCGAACCTGCAGAACGTATTGAGCTATAGTTACGGATATCTCTGACAGTCATAAGTAACTATATAATGATGCAAAAAATACGACCTAACTATATATTGCTGCCATAATATTGATTATTATTCCTCACATTTAAAATAAAACAATTTGTGACAACATGGGATACGAGGACCATTCGGACAACGACTACTTTCGGCGAACTGGTTGATCTATCACTGGGTATAATACTCTCATATATTGCCACCATTGCATACTACGATCTGGTTGGAGCTGCATATGGGGTGCCAACGAAAATATGGAACTATGCAACACATAATTTGGTAAAAACAAAAGTACGACTTACCGGCTTTGGCTTTTCACAATGAATGTAACACACAGAACGTTGCGGTTGTCAGATTACATAATAGAACATCTGAACTTAGAAGTGTATTAACTGCACCAAAGCAGTCAATGGCCAACAATAAAGAATAAACGTGTTTTTGATATGTTGAATAAAGCACATCGTTAATCTATTCGTCCTTTTCAATACAAAATCTTCATACTGCTACATATTATCCATGTATGACTTTATATTTCAATTGCCCTTGGGTACATGACACAGCAGCAAATGACCAATCTGTTGTTTGGCAAAATAACGTATTTTCTATAGGTGAAGATATCTCTGACAATCATAAGTAACAATATGATGCAAAATATACGGTTCAATTATATATTGCTGCCATATTCGTGATTATTATACCACAAATTTACACCAAGGGATACGAGAAACATTTGGCCAAATACGACTTTTGGCGTACTGGTTCATCTATCATAGTATATAATACTCTCATATATTGTCACCTGTGCATACAACAATCTGGGTTGAGCTACACATGGAGTGCTAATGAAAATATGTAACTAAGAAAAGTATGATATGGTATGAAATAAAGCAGTAGACTTACCGGCTGTTGGTTTTCACGATGAATGTAACACAAAAACCATTTTTGTTGTTAGATTACAGTTTAAAACATTATAGATAAGAGTTTATTAGCTGCAACTAGATAGTCAATGGACAGCCGCAAGGAAATACGTTTTTTAATACATTGAATTAAGCACATCGATAATCCATATCTACGTTTCATTGATAAATGTTTTATATGCTTCATATTATCCATGGATGACTTTATAACCCAATTGCCATAAGGTACATGAATGAGCAGCTAATAAATAATCTGTTTCAAACCTGCAGAACGTATTTGGCTATAGTTTCGGATATCTCTGACAATCATAAGTAACTAAATAATGATGCAAAAAATACGACCTAACTATATATTGCTGCCATAATATTGATTATTATTCCTCACATTTTTAAATGAAACAATTTGTGACAACATGGGATACGAGGACCATTCAGACAACGACTACTTCCGGCGAACTGGTTGATCTATCACTGGGTATAATACTCTCATATATTGCCACCATTGCATACTACGATCTGGTTGGAGCTGCATATGGGGTGCCAACGAAAATATGGAACTATGCAACATATAATTTGGTACAAAATAAAAAAGTACGACTTACCGGCTTTGGCTTTTCACAATGAATGTAACACACAGAACGTTGCGGCTGCTGGATTAGAGTATACAAAATTATAGTAAAGGAGTGTATTAGCTGCATCAGAGCAGTCAATGGACGACAACAGAGATTACGTATTTTGTAATGTATTGAATGAAGCACATCGATAATCCATATCTACATTTCATTAACAAATGTTCATAATGCTACAGATTTTCCAAGGATGACTTTATATTTCAGTTCCCTTGGGTACATGACACGGAAGCATATGCAATATATGTTTCTATACAGCAGGATGTATGATCCTTAGGTGCTGATATCTCTGACAATCGTAAGAAACAATATGATGATGCATTAAATATAACTCAATTATATAGTGCGGCCATGATAGTGATTTTATATACACAAATTTATGATCAAACCCATTTTTACAACATTGGATTCAAGAGCCATAGGGACAAAGACTACTTGCGGCGAGCATGTTCATATATTATAGTATATAGTACTCTCATATATTGCCACCACTGCATACTATGATCTGGGTTGAGCTGCACATGGGGTGTTAAGAGAAATGATGGATCTAAGCAAGGTATAATTTGGTAGTAAGTAAAAATGTTCGACTTACCGGCTGTTGCTTTTCACGATGAATGTAACACGCAGGACATTTTGATTGTTAGATTACAGTTTATAACATTAAAAATAAGGAGGGTATTAGCTGCACCAGAGCAGTCAGTAGAGGACAACAAGGAGTTTTGTGCTTTTTAATACATTAAATGAAGTACATCGAAAATCCATATATACATTTTATTAACAAATGATCATAATGTTACATATTATCCATGGATGATTTGGGTTGAGCTGCACATGGGGTGCCAATAGAAAATATGGATCTCAGCAAAGTATAATATGATATGAAATAAAAAAAGTACGACTTACCTGCTGTTGATTTTCACGATGAATGTAACACACAGAAAATTGTGGTTGGCAGATTACAGTATATAACATTAGAAATTGGGAGTATATTAGTTGCATCAAAGCAGTCAATGGACGACAACAAAGAATTATGTGTTTTCGAATATATTGAATGAAGCACATCGATAATCCCTATCCACTTTTCATTAATAAATATTCATATTGCCCTTGGGTACATGAATCAGCAGCAAATAACTAATCTGTTATGAAACATTAAAACGTAATGGGTAATAGGTGCTGATATATCTGACAATCATAAACTACAATATGATGATGCAAAAAATATGACTCAATTATAGAGTGCTGCCATAATAATGAATATCATACCACAAGTTTATAAGTTTCACTACATGGGATACGAGAACCATTTGGATAAAGATTACTTTCGGCACATTCGTTCGTCAATATTCATGTATAATACACACATATATTGTAACCTTTGCATACTACGATCTGGGTTATGGTGAGCATTTGGTGCTTACAAATATAACGAACTAAGCAAAGTATAATTTGGTATGAAATAAAAAGAAGTACGACTTAAACTCTGTGGGTTTTTCAAGGGAAATATAACACACCGAACAGTATGTTAGTTAGATTTCATTTAATAAAATCAGAAATATGGAGTGCATTAGCTGCGCAAAAACAGTCAATGGACGACAGCAAATAATTGTGTTGTTCAGTACATTGAATGAACACATCGATAATCCATAATTACTTTTCATTAACAAATGTTCATAATGCTACATATTATTAATAGAAGACTTTACATTCCAGTTGCCCTTGGGTACATGAATCAGCAGCAAATAAATAATCTATTTCGAACATGCAGAACGTATTGAGCTATAGTTTCGGATATCTCTGACAGTCATAAGTAACTATATAATGATGCCAAAAATACGACCTAACTATATATTGCTTCCATAATATTGATTATTATTCCTCACATTTAAAATGAAACAATTTGTGACAACATGGGATACGAGGACCATTCGGACGACTACTTTCGGCGAGCTGGTTGATCTATCACTGGGTATAATACTCTCATATATTGCCACCATTGCATACTACGATCTGGTTGGAGCTGCATATGGGGTACAAACGAAAATATGGAACTATGCAACATTTAATTTGGTAAAAACAAAAGTATGACTTACCGGCTTTGGCTTTTCATGAAGAATGTAACACACAGAGCGTTGTGGTTGTCAGATTACATGATAGAACATCTGAACTTATAAGTGTATTAACTGCACCAAAGCAGTCAATGGACAACAATAAAGAATAAACGTGTTTTTGATATATTGAATAAAGCACATCGTTAATATATTCGTCCTTTTCAATACAAAATCTTCATACTGCTACATATTATCCATGTATGACTTTATATTTCAATTGCCCTTGGGTACATGACACAGCAGCAAATGACGAATCTGTTGTTTGGCAAAATAACGTATTTTCTATAGGTGAAGATATCTCTGACAATCATAAGTAACAATATGATGCAAAATATACGGTTCAATTATATATTGCTGCCATATTCGTGATTATTATACCACAAATTTACACCAAGGGATACGAGAAACATTTGGCCAAATACGACGTTTGGCGTACTGGTTCATCTATCATAGTATATAATACTCTCATATATTGTCACCTGTGCATACAACAATCTGGGTTGAGCTACACATGGAGTGCTAATGAAAATATGTAACTAAGAAAAGTATGATATGGTATGAAATAAAGCAGTAGACTTACCGGCTGTTGGTTTTCACGATGAATGTAACACACAAACCATTTTTGTTGTTAGATTACAGTTTAAAACATTATAGATAAGAGTTTATTATTAGCTGCAACTAGATAGTCAATGGACAGCCGCAAGGAAATACGTTTTTTAATACATTGAATTAAGCACATCGATAATCCATATCTACGTTTCATTGATAAATGTTTTATATGCTTCATATTATCCATGGATGACTTTATAACCCAATTGCCATAAGGTACATGAATGAGCAGCTAATAAATAATCTGTTTCAAACCTGCAGAACGTATTTGGCTATAGTTTCGGATATCTCTGACAATCATAAGTAACTAAATAATGATGCAAAAAATACGACCTAACTATATATTGCTTCCATAATATTGATTATTATTCCTCACATTTAAAATGAAACAATTTGTGACAACATGGGATACGAGGACCATTCAGACAACGACTACTTCCGGCGAACTGGTTGATCTATCACTGGGTATAATACTCTCATATATTGCCACCATTGCATACTACGATCTGGTTGGAGCTGCATATGGGGTGCCAACGAAAATATGGAACTATGCAACATATAATTTGGTACAAAATAAAAAAAGTACGACTTACCGGCTTTGGCTTTTCACAATGAATGTAACACACAGAACGTTGCGGCTGCTGGATTAGAGTATACAAAATTATAGTCAAGGAGTGTATTAGCTGCATCAGAGCAGTCAATGGACGACAACAGAGATTACGTATTTTGTAATGTATTGAATGAAGCACATCGATAATTCATATCTACATTTCATTAACAAATGTTCATAATGCTACAGATTTTCCAAGGATGACTTTAATTTCAGTTCCCTTGGGTACATGACACGGAAGCATATGCAATATATGTTTCTATACAGCAGGATGTATGATCCTTAGGTGCTGATATCTCTGACAATCGTAAGAAACAATATGATGATGCATTAAATATAACTCAATTATATAGTGCGGCCATGATAGTGATTTTTATACCACAAATTTATGATCAAACCCATTTTTACAACATTGGATTCAAGAGCCATAGGGACAAAGACTACTTGCGGCGAGCATGTTCATATATTATAGTATATAGTACTCTCATATATTGCCACCACTGCATACTATGATCTGGGTTGAGCTGCACATGGGGTGTTAAGAGAAATGATGGATCTAAGCAAGGTATAATTTGGTAGTAAGTAAAAATGTTCGACTTACCGGCTGTTGCTTTTCACGATGAATGTAACACGCAGGACATTTTGATTGTTAGATTACAGTTTATAACATTAAAAATAAGGAGGGTATTAGCTGCACCAGAGCAGTCAGTAGAGGACAACAAGGAGTTTTGTGCTTTTTAATACATTAAATGAAGTACATCGAAAATCCATATATACATTTTATTAACAAATGATCATAATGTTACATATTATCCATGGATGATTTGGGTTGAGCTGCACATGGGGTGCCAATAGAAAATATGGATCTCAGCAAAGTATAATATGATATGAAATAAAAAAAGTACGACTTACCTGCTGTTGATTTTCACGATGAATGTAACACACAGAAAATTGTGGTTGGCAGATTACAGTATATAACATTAGAAATTAGGAGTATATTAGTTGCATCAAAGCAGTCAATGGACGACAACAAAAGAATTATGTGTTTTCGAATATATTGAATGAAGCACATCGATAATCCCTATCCACTTTTCATTAATAAATATTCATATTGCCCTTGGGTACATGAATCAGCAGCAAATAACTAATCTGTTATGAAACATTAAAACGTAATGGGTAATAGGTGCTGATATATCTGACAATCATAAACTACAATATGATGATGCAAAAAATATGACTCAATTATAGAGTGCTGCCATAATAATGAATATCATACCACAAGTTTATAAGTTTCACTACATGGGATACGAGAACCATTTGGATAAAGATTACTTTCGGCACATTCGTTCGTCAATATTCATGTATAATACACACATATATTGTAACCTTTGCATACTACGATCTGGGTTATGGTGAGCATTTGGTGCTTACAAATATAACGAACTAAGCAAAGTATAATTTGGTATGAAATAAAAAGAAGTACGACTTAAACTCTGTGGGTTTTTCAAGGGAAATATAACACACCGAACAGTATGTTAGTTAGATTTCATTTAATAAAATCAGAAATATGGAGTGCATTAGCTGCGCAAAAACAGTCAATGGACGACAGCAAATAATTGTGTTGTTCAGTACATTGAATGAACACATCGATAATCCATAATTACTTTTCATTAACAAATGTTCATAATGCTACATATTATTAATAGAAGACTTTACATTCCAGTTGCCCTTGGGTACATGAATCAGCAGCAAATAAATAATCTATTTCGAACATGCAGAACGTATTGAGCTATAGTTTCGGATATCTCTGACAGTCATAAGTAACTATATAATGATGCCAAAAATACGACCTAACTATATATTGCTTCCATAATATTGATTATTATTCCTCACATTTAAAATGAAACAATTTGTGACAACATGGGATACGAGGACCATTCGGACGACTACTTTCGGCGAGCTGGTTGATCTATCACTGGGTATAATACTCTCATATATTGCCACCATTGCATACTACGATCTGGTTGGAGCTGCATATGGGGTACAAACGAAAATATGGAACTATGCAACATTTAATTTGGTAAAAACAAAAGTATGACTTACCGGCTTTGGCTTTTCATGAAGAATGTAACACACAGAGCGTTGTGGTTGTCAGATTACATGATAGAACATCTGAACTTATAAGTGTATTAACTGCACCAAAGCAGTCAATGGACAACAATAAAGAATAAACGTGTTTTTGATATATTGAATAAAGCACATCGTTAATATATTCGTCCTTTTCAATACAAAATCTTCATACTGCTACATATTATCCATGTATGACTTTATATTTCAATTGCCCTTGGGTACATGACACAGCAGCAAATGACCAATCTGTTGTTTGGCAAAAATAACGTATTTTCTATAGGTGAAGATATCTCTGACAATCATAAGTAACAATATGATGCAAAATATACGGTTCAATTATATATTGCTGCCATATTCGTGATTATTATACCACAAATTTACACCAAGGGATACGAGAAACATTTGGCCAAATACGACTTTTGGCGTACTGGTTCATCTATCATAGTATATAATACTCTCATATATTGTCACCTGTGCATACAACAATCTGGGTTGAGCTACACATGGAGTGCTAATGAAAATATGTAACTAAGAAAAGTATGATATGGTATGAAATAAAGCAGTAGACTTACCGGCTGTTGGTTTTCACGATGAATGTAACACACAAACCATTTTTGTTGTTAGATTACAGTTTAAAACATTATAGATAAGAGTTTATTAGCTGCAACTAGATAGTCAATGGACAGCCGCAAGGAAATACGTTTTTTAATACATTGAATTAAGCACATCGATAATCCATATCTACGTTTCATTGATAAATGTTTTATATGCTTCATATTATCCATGGATGACTTTATAACCCAATTGCCATAAGGTACATGAATGAGCAGCTAATAAATAATCTGTTTCAAACCTGCAGAACGTATTTGGCTATAGTTTCGGATATCTCTGACAATCATAAGTAACTAAATAATGATGCAAAAAATACGACCTAACTATATATTGCTGCCATAATATTGATTATTATTCCTCACATTTAAAATGAAACAATTTGTGACAACATGGGATACGAGGACCATTCAGACAACGACTACTTCCGGCGAACTGGTTGATCTATCACTGGGTATAATACTCTCATATATTGCCACCATTGCATACTACGATCTGGTTGGAGCTGCATATGGGGTGCCAACGAAAATATGGAACTATGCAACATATAATTTGGTACAAAATAAAAAAAGTACGACTTACCGGCTTTGGCTGTTCACAATGAATGTAACACACAGAACGTTGCGGCTGCTGGATTAGAGTATACAAAATTATAGTCAAGGAGTGTATTAGCTGCATCAGAGCAGTCAATGGACGACAACAGAGATTACGTATTTTGTAATGTATTGAATGAAGCACATCGATAATCCATATCTACATTTCATTAACAAATGTTCATAATGCTACAGATTTTCCAAGGATGACTTTAATTTCAGTTCCCTTGGGTACATGACACGGAAGCATATGCAATATATGTTTCTATACAGCAGGATGTATGATCCTTAGGTGCTGATATCTCTGACAATCGTAAGAAACAATATGATGATGCATTAAATATAACTCAATTATATAGTGCGGCCATGATAGTGATTTTTATACCACAAATTTATGATCAAACCCATTTTTACAACATTGGATTCAAGAGCCATAGGGACAAAGACTACTTGCGGCGAGCATGTTCATATATTATAGTATATAGTACTCTCATATATTGCCACCACTGCATACTATGATCTGGGTTGAGCTGCACATGGGGTGTTAAGAGAAAATGATGGATCTAAGCAAGGTATAATTTGGTAGTAAGTAAAAATGTTCGACTTACCGGCTGTTGCTTTTCACGATGAATGTAACACGCAGGACATTTTGATTGTTAGATTACAGTTTATAACATTAAAAATAAGGAGGGTATTAGCTGCACCAGAGCAGTCAGTAGAGGACAACAAGGAGTTTTGTGCTTTTTAATACATTAAATGAAGTACATCGAAAATCCATATATACATTTTATTAACAAATGATCATAATGTTACATATTATCCATGGATGATTTGGGTTGAGCTGCACATGGGGTGCCAATAGAAAATATGGATCTCAGCAAAGTATAATATGATATGAAATAAAAAAAGTACGACTTACCTGCTGTTGATTTTCACGATGAATGTAACACACAGAAAATTGTGGTTGGCAGATTACAGTATATAACATTAGAAATTAGGAGTATATTAGTTGCATCAAAGCAGTCAATGGACGACAACAAAGAATTATGTGTTTTCGAATATATTGAATGAAGCACATCGATAATCCCTATCCACTTTTCATTAATAAATATTCATATTGCCCTTGGGTACATGAATCAGCAGCAAATAACTAATCTGTTATGAAACATTAAAACGTAATGGGTAATAGGTGCTGATATCTCTGACAATCATAAACTACAATATGATGATGCAAAAAATATGACTCAATTATAGAATGCTGCCATAATAATGAATATCATACCACAAGTTTATAAGTTTCACTACATGGGATACGAGAACCATTTGGATAAAGATTACTTTCGGCACATTCGTTCGTCAATATTCATGTATAATACACACATATATTGTAACCTTTGCATACTACGATCTGGGTTATGGTGAGCATTTGGTGCTTACAAATATAACGAACTAAGCAAAGTATAATTTGGTATGAAATAAAAAGAAGTACGACTTAAACTCTGTGGGTTTTTCAAGGGAAATATAACACACCGAACAGTATGTTAGTTAGATTTCATTTAATAAAATCAGAAATATGGAGTGCATTAGCTGCGCAAAAACAGTCAATGGACGACAGCAAATAATTGTGTTGTTCAGTACATTGAATGAACACATCGATAATCCATAATTACTTTTCATTAACAAATGTTCATAATGCTACATATTATTAATAGAAGACTTTACATTCCAGTTGCCCTTGGGTACATGAATCAGCAGCAAATAAATAATCTATTTCGAACATGCAGAACGTATTGAGCTATAGTTTCGGATATCTCTGACAGTCATAAGTAACTATATAATGATGCCAAAAATACGACCTAACTATATATTGCTTCCATAATATTGATTATTATTCCTCACATTTAAAATGAAACAATTTGTGACAACATGGGATACGAGGACCATTCGGACGACTACTTTCGGCGAGCTGGTTGATCTATCACTGGGTATAATACTCTCATATATTGCCACCATTGCATACTACGATCTGGTTGGAGCTGCATATGGGGTACAAACGAAAATATGGAACTATGCAACATTTAATTTGGTAAAAACAAAAGTATGACTTACCGGCTTTGGCTTTTCATGAAGAATGTAACACACAGAGCGTTGTGGTTGTCAGATTACATGATAGAACATCTGAACTTATAAGTGTATTAACTGCACCAAAGCAGTCAATGGACAACAATAAAGAATAAACGTGTTTTTGATATATTGAATAAAGCACATCGTTAATATATTCGTCCTTTTCAATACAAAATCTTCATACTGCTACATATTATCCATGTATGACTTTATATTTCAATTGCCCTTGGGTACATGACACAGCAGCAAATGACCAATCTGTTGTTTGGCAAAATAACGTATTTTCTATAGGTGAAGATATCTCTGACAATCATAAGTAACAATATGATGCAAAATATACGGTCAGTTATATATTGCTGCCATATTCGTGATTATTATACCACAAATTTACACCAAGGGATACGAGAAACATTTGGCCAAATACGACTTTTGGCGTACTGGTTCATCTATCATAGTATATAATACTCTCATATATTGTCACCTGTGCATACTACAATCTGGGTTGAGCTACACATGGAGTGCTAATGAAAATATGTAACTAAGAAAAGTATGATATGGTATGAAATAAAGCAGTAGACTTACCGGCTGTTGGTTTTCACGATGAATGTAACACACAAACCATTTTTGTTGTTAGATTACAGTTTAAAACATTATAGATAAGAGTTATTAGCTGCAACTAGATAGTCAATGGACAGCCGCAAGGAAATACGTTTTTTAATACATTGAATTAAGCACATCGATAATCCATATCTACGTTTCATTGATAAATGTTTTATATGCTTCATATTATCCATGGATGACTTTATAACCCAATTGCCATAAGGTACATGAATGAGCAGCTAATAAATAATCTGTTTCAAACCTGCAGAACGTATTTGGCTATAGTTTCGGATATCTCTGACAATCATAAGTAACTAAATAATGATGCAAAAAATACGACCTAACTATATATTGCTGCCATAATATTGATTATTATTCCTCACATTTAAAATGAAACAATTTGTGACAACATGGGATACGAGGACCATTCAGACAACGACTACTTCCGGCGAACTGGTTGATCTATCACTGGGTATAATACTCTCATATATTGCCACCATTGCATACTACGATCTGGTTGGAGCTGCATATGGGGTGCCAACGAAAATATGGAACTATGCAACATATAATTTGGTACAAAATAAAAAAAGTACGACTTACCGGCTTTGGCTGTTCACAATGAATGTAACACACAGAACGTTGCGGCTGCTGGATTAGAGTATACAAAATTATAGTCAAGGAGTGTATTAGCTGCATCAGAGCAGTCAATGGACGACAACAGAGATTACGTATTTTGTAATGTATTGAATGAAGCACATCGATAATCCATATCTACATTTCATTAACAAATGTTCATAATGCTACAGATTTTCCAAGGATGACTTTAATTTCAGTTCCCTTGGGTACATGACACGGAAGCATATGCAATATATGTTTCTATACAGCAGGATGTATGATCCTTAGGTGCTGATATCTCTGACAATCGTAAGAAACAATATGATGATGCATTAAATATAACTCAATTATATAGTGCGGCCATGATAGTGATTTTTATACCACAAATTTATGATCAAACCCATTTTTACAACATTGGATTCAAGAGCCATAGGGACAAAGACTACTTGCGGCGAGCATGTTCATATATTATAGTATATAGTACTCTCATATATTGCCACCACTGCATACTATGATCTGGGTTGAGCTGCACATGGGGTGTTAAGAGAAATGATGGATCTAAGCAAGGTATAATTTGGTAGTAAGTAAAAATGTTCGACTTACCGGCTGTTGCTTTTCACGATGAATGTAACACGCAGGACATTTTGATTGTTAGATTACAGTTTATAACATTAAAAATAAGGAGGGTATTAGCTGCACCAGAGCAGTCAGTAGAGGACAACAAGGAGTTTTGTGCTTTTTAATACATTAAATGAAGTACATCGAAAATCCATATATACATTTTATTAACAAATGATCATAATGTTACATATTATCCATGGATGATTTGGGTTGAGCTGCACATGGGGTGCCAATAGAAAATATGGATCTCAGCAAAGTATAATATGATATGAAATAAAAAAAGTACGACTTACCTGCTGTTGATTTTCACGATGAATGTAACACACAGAAAATTGTGGTTGGCAGATTACAGTATATAACATTAGAAATTAGGAGTATATTAGTTGCATCAAAGCAGTCAATGGACGACAACAAAGAATTATGTGTTTTCGAATATATTGAATGAAGCACATCGATAATCCCTATCCACTTTTCATTAATAAATATTCATATTGCCCTTGGGTACATGAATCAGCAGCAAATAACTAATCTGTTATGAAACATTAAAACGTAATGGGTAATAGGTGCTGATATCTCTGACAATCATAAACTACAATATGATGATGCAAAAAATATGACTCAATTATAGAATGCTGCCATAATAATGAATATCATACCACAAGTTTATAAGTTTCACTACATGGGATACGAGAACCATTTGGATAAAGATTACTTTCGGCACATTCGTTCGTCAATATTCATGTATAATACACACATATATTGTAACCTTTGCATACTACGATCTGGGTTATGGTGAGCATTTGGTGCTTACAAATATAACGAACTAAGCAAAGTATAATTTGGTATGAAATAAAAAGAAGTACGACTTAAACTCTGTGGGTTTTTCAAGGGAAATATAACACACCGAACAGTATGTTAGTTAGATTTCATTTAATAAAATCAGAAATATGGAGTGCATTAGCTGCGCAAAAACAGTCAATGGACGACAGCAAATAATTGTGTTGTTCAGTACATTGAATGAACACATCGATAATCCATAATTACTTTTCATTAACAAATGTTCATAATGCTACATATTATTAATAGAAGACTTTACATTCCAGTTGCCCTTGGGTACATGAATCAGCAGCAAATAAATAATCTATTTCGAACATGCAGAACGTATTGAGCTATAGTTTCGGATATCTCTGACAGTCATAAGTAACTATATAATGATGCAAAAAATACGACCTAACTATATATTGCTTCCATAATATTGATTATTATTCCTCACATTTAAAATGAAACAATTTGTGACAACATGGGATACGAGGACCATTCGGACGACTACTTTCGGCGAGCTGGTTGATCTATCACTGGGTATAATACTCTCATATATTGCCACCATTGCATACTACGATCTGGTTGGAGCTGCATATGGGGTACAAACGAAAATATGGAACTATGCAACATTTAATTTGGTAAAAAAACAAAAGTATGACTTACCGGCTTTGGCTTTTCATGAAGAATGTAACACACAGAGCGTTGTGGTTGTCAGATTACATGATAGAACATCTGAACTTATAAGTGTATTAACTGCACCAAAGCAGTCAATGGACAACAATAAAGAATAAACGTGTTTTTGATATATTGAATAAAGCACATCGTTAATATATTCGTCCTTTTCAATACAAAATCTTCATACTGCTACATATTATCCATGTATGACTTTATATTTCAATTGCCCTTGGGTACATGACACAGCAGCAAATGACCAATCTGTTGTTTGGCAAAATAACGTATTTTCTATAGGTGAAGATATCTCTGACAATCATAAGTAACAATACGATGCAAAATATACGACTCAGTTATAAATTGCTGCCATATTCGTGATTATTATACCACAAATTTACACCAAGGGATACGAGAAACATTTGGCCAAATACGACTTTTGGCGAACTGGATCATCTATCATAGTATATAATACTCTCATATATTGTCACCTGTGCATACTACAATCTGGGTTGAGCTACACATGGGGTGCTAACGAAAATATGGAACTAAGAAAAGTATGATATGGTATGAAATAAAGCAGTACGACTTACCGGCTGTTGGTTTTCACGATGAATGTAACACAAAAACCATTTTTGTTGTTAGATTACAGTATAAAACATTATAAATAAGAGTGTATTAGCTGCAACTAAATAGTCAATGGACAGCAGCAAGGAAATACGTTTTCTAATACATTGAATGAAGCACATCGATAATCCATATCTACGTTTCATTGATAAATGTTTTATATGCTTCATATTATCCATGGATGACTTTATAACCCAATTGCCATAAGCTACATGAATGAGCAGCTAATAAATAATCTGTTTCAATCCTGCAGAACGTATTTGGCTATAGTTTCGGATATCTCTGACAATCATAAGTAACTAAATAATGATGCAAAAAATACGACTTAACTATATATTGCTGCCATAATATTGATTATTATTCCTTACATTTAAAATGAAACAATTTGTGACAACATGGGATACGAGGACCATTCGGACGAAGACTACTTTCGGCGAACTGGTTGATCTATCACTGGGTATATACTTTCATATATTGCCACCATTGCATACTACGATCTGGTTGGAGCTGCATATGGGGTGCCAACGAAAATATGGAACTATGCAACATATAATTTGGTACAAAATAAAAAAGTACGACTTACCGGCTTTGGCTTTTCACAATGAATGTAACACACAGAACGTTGCGGCTGCTGGATTAGAGTATACAAAATTATAGTCAAGGAGTGTATTAGCTGCATCAGAGCAGTCAATGGACGACAACAGAGATTACGTATTTTGTAATGTATTGAATGAAGCACATCGATAATCCATATCTACATTTCATTAACAAATGTTCATAATGCTACAGATTTTCCAAGGATGACTTTATATTTCAGTTCCCTTGGGTACATGACACGGAAGCATATGCAATATATGTTTCTATACAGCAGGATGTATGATCCTTAGGTGCTGATATCTCTGACAATCGTAAGAAACAATATGATGATGCATTAAATATAACTCAATTATATAGTGCGGCCATGATAGTGATTTTTATACCACAAATTTATGATCAAACCCATTTTTACAACATTGGATTCAAGAGCCATAGGGACAAAGACTACTTGCGGCGAGCATGTTCATATATTATAGTATATAGTACTCTCATATATTGCCACCACTGCATACTATGATCTGGGTTGAGCTGCACATGGGGTGTTAAGAGAAATGATGGATCTAAGCAAGGTATAATTTGGTAGTAAGTAAAAATGTTCGACTTACCGGCTGTTGCTTTTCACGATGAATGTAACACGCAGGACATTTTGATTGTTAGATTACAGTTTATAACATTAAAAATAAGGAGGGTATTAGCTGCACCAGAGCAGTCAGTAGAGGACAACAAGGAGTTTTGTGCTTTTTAATACATTAAATGAAGTACATCGAAAATCCATATATACATTTTATTAACAAATGATCATAATGTTACATATTATCCATGGATGATTTGGGTTGAGCTGCACATGGGGTGCCAATAGAAAATATGGATCTCAGCAAAGTATAATATGATATGAAATAAAAAAAGTACGACTTACCTGCTGTTGATTTTCACGATGAATGTAACACACAGAAAATTGTGGTTGGCAGATTACAGTATATAACATTAGAAATTAGGAGTATATTAGTTGCATCAAAGCAGTCAATGGACGACAACAAAGAATTATGTGTTTTCGAATATATTGAATGAAGCACATCGATAATCCCTATCCACTTTTCATTAATAAATATTCATATTGCCCTTGGGTACATGAATCAGCAGCAAATAACTAATCTGTTATGAAACATTAAAACGTAATGGGTAATAGGTGCTGATATATCTGACAATCATAAACTACAATATGATGATGCAAAAAATATGACTCAATTATAGAGTGCTGCCATAATAATGAATATCATACCACAAGTTTATAAGTTTCACTACATGGGATACGAGAACCATTTGGATAAAGATTACTTTCGGCACATTCGTTCGTCAATATTCATGTATAATACACACATATATTGTAACCTTTGCATACTACGATCTGGGTTATGGTGAGCATTTGGTGCTTACAAATATAACGAACTAAGCAAAGTATAATTTGGTATGAAATAAAAAGAAGTACGACTTAAACTCTGTGGGTTTTTCAAGGGAAATATAACACACCGAACAGTATGTTAGTTAGATTTCATTTAATAAAATCAGAAATATGGAGTGCATTAGCTGCGCAAAAACAGTCAATGGACGACAGCAAATAATTGTGTTGTTCAGTACATTGAATGAACACATCGATAATCCATAATTACTTTTCATTAACAAATGTTCATAATGCTACATATTATTAATAGAAGACTTTACATTCCAGTTGCCCTTGGGTACATGAATCAGCAGCAAATAAATAATCTATTTCGAACATGCAGAACGTATTGAGCTATAGTTTCGGATATCTCTGACAGTCATAAGTAACTATATAATGATGCCAAAAATACGACCTAACTATATATTGCTTCCATAATATTGATTATTATTCCTCACATTTAAAATGAAACAATTTGTGACAACATGGGATACGAGGACCATTCGGACGACTACTTTCGGCGAGCTGGTTGATCTATCACTGGGTATAATACTCTCATATATTGCCACCATTGCATACTACGATCTGGTTGGAGCTGCATATGGGGTACAAACGAAAATATGGAACTATGCAACATTTAATTTGGTAAAAACAAAAGTATGACTTACCGGCTTTGGCTTTTCATGAAGAATGTAACACACAGAGCGTTGTGGTTGTCAGATTACATGATAGAACATCTGAACTTATAAGTGTATTAACTGCACCAAAGCAGTCAATGGACAACAATAAAGAATAAACGTGTTTTTGATATATTGAATAAAGCACATCGTTAATATATTCGTCCTTTTCAATACAAAATCTTCATACTGCTACATATTATCCATGTATGACTTTATATTTCAATTGCCCTTGGGTACATGACACAGCAGCAAATGACCAATCTGTTGTTTGGCAAAATAACGTATTTTCTATAGGTGAAGATATCTCTGACAATCATAAGTAACAATACGATGCAAAATATACGACTCAGTTATAAATTGCTGCCATATTCGTGATTATTATACCACAAATTTACACCAAGGGATACGAGAAACATTTGGCCAAATACGACTTTTGGCGAACTGGATCATCTATCATAGTATATAATACTCTCATATATTGTCACCTGTGCATACTACAATCTGGGTTGAGCTACACATGGGGTGCTAACGAAAATATGGAACTAAGAAAAGTATGATATATGTATGAAATAAAGCAGTACGACTTACCGGCTGTTGGTTTTCACGATGAATGTAACACAAAAACCATTTTTGTTGTTAGATTACAGTATAAAACATTATAAATAAGAGTGTATTAGCTGCAACTAAATAGTCAATGGACAGCAGCAAGGAAATACGTTTTCTAATACATTGAATGAAGCACATCGATAATCCATATCTACGTTTCATTGATAAATGTTTTATATGCTTCATATTATCCATGGATGACTTTATAACCCAATTGCCATAAGCTACATGAATGAGCAGCTAATAAATAATCTGTTTCAATCCTGCAGAACGTATTTGGCTATAGTTTCGGATATCTCTGACAATCATAAGTAACTAAATAATGATGCAAAAAATACGACTTAACTATATATTGCTGCCATAATATTGATTATTATTCCTTACATTTAAAATGAAACAATTTGTGACAACATGGGATACGAGGACCATTCGGACGAAGACTACTTTCGGCGAACTGGTTGATCTATCACTGGGTATATACTTTCATATATTGCCACCATTGCATACTACGATCTGGTTGGAGCTGCATATGGGGTGCCAACGAAAATATGGACCTATGCAACATATAATTTGGTACAAAATAAAAAAGTACGACTTACCGGCTTTGGCTTTTCACAATGAATGTAACACACAGAACGTTGCGGCTGCTGGATTAGAGTATACAAAATTATAGTCAAGGAGTGTATTAGCTGCATCAGAGCAGTCAATGGACGACAACAGAGATTACGTATTTTGTAATGTATTGAATGAACATGAATGAAGCACATAATCCATATCTACATTTCATTAACAAATGTTCATAATGCTACAGATTTTCCAAGGATGACTTTATATTTCAGTTCCCTTGGGTACATGACACGGAAGCATATGCAATATATGTTTCTATACAGCAGGATGTATGATCCTTAGGTGCTGATATCTCTGACAATCGTAAGAAACAATATGATGATGCATTAAATATAACTCAATTATATAGTGCGGCCATGATAGTGATTTTTATACCACAAATTTATGATCAAACCCATTTTTACAACATTGGATTCAAGAGCCATAGGGACAAAGACTACTTGCGGCGAGCATGTTCATATATTATAGTATATAGTACTCTCATATATTGCCACCACTGCATACTATGATCTGGGTTGAGCTGCACATGGGGTGTTAAGAGAAATGATGGATCTAAGCAAGGTATAATTTGGTAGTAAGTAAAAATGTTCGACTTACCGGCTGTTGCTTTTCACGATGAATGTAACACGCAGGACATTTTGATTGTTAGATTACAGTTTATAACATTAAAAATAAGGAGGGTATTAGCTGCACCAGAGCAGTCAGTAGAGGACAACAAGGAGTTTTGTGCTTTTTAATACATTAAATGAAGTACATCGAAAATCCATATATACATTTTATTAACAAATGATCATAATGTTACATATTATCCATGGATGATTTGGGTTGAGCTGCACATGGGGTGCCAATAGAAAATATGGATCTCAGCAAAGTATAATATGATATGAAATAAAAAAAGTACGACTTACCTGCTGTTGATTTTCACGATGAATGTAACACACAGAAAATTGTGGTTGGCAGATTACAGTATATAACATTAGAAATTAGGAGTATATTAGTTGCATCAAAGCAGTCAATGGACGACAACAAAGAATTATGTGTTTTCGAATATATTGAATGAAGCACATCGATAATCCCTATCCACTTTTCATTAATAAATATTCATATTGCCCTTGGGTACATGAATCAGCAGCAAATAACTAATCTGTTATGAAACATTAAAACGTAATGGGTAATAGGTGCTGATATCTCTGACAATCATAAACTACAATATGATGATGCAAAAAATATGACTCAATTATAGAGTGCTGCCATAATAATGAATATCATACCACAAGTTTATAAGTTTCACTACATGGGATACGAGAACCATTTGGATAAAGATTACTTTCGGCACATTCGTTCGTCAATATTCATGTATAATACACACATATATTGTAACCTTTGCATACTACGATCTGGGTTATGGTGAGCATTTGGTGCTTACAAATATAACGAACTAAGCAAAGTATAATTTGGTATGAAATAAAAAGAAGTACGACTTAAACTCTGTGGGTTTTTCAAGGGAAATATAACACACCGAACAGTATGTTAGTTAGATTTCATTTAATAAAATCAGAAATATGGAGTGCATTAGCTGCGCAAAAACAGTCAATGGACGACAGCAAATAATTGTGTTGTTCAGTACATTGAATGAACACATCGATAATCCATAATTACTTTTCATTAACAAATGTTCATAATGCTACATATTATTAATAGAAGACTTTACATTCCAGTTGCCCTTGGGTACATGAATCAGCAGCAAATAAATAATCTATTTCGAACATGCAGAACGTATTGAGCTATAGTTACGGATATCTCTGACAGTCATAAGTAACTATATAATGATGCCAAAAATACGACCTAACTATATATTGCTTCCATAATATTGATTATTATTCCTCACATTTAAAATGAAACAATTTGTGACAACATGGGATACGAGGACCATTCGGACGACTACTTTCGGCGAGCTGGTTGATCTATCACTGGGTATAATACTCTCATATATTGCCACCATTGCATACTACGATCTGGTTGGAGCTGCATATGGGGTACAAACGAAAATATGGAACTATGCAACATTTAATTTGGTAAAAACAAAAGTATGACTTACCGGCTTTGGCTTTTCATGATGAATGTAACACACAGAACGTTGTGGTTGTCAGATTACATAATAGAACATCTGAACTTAGAAGTGTATTAACTGCACCAAAGCAGTCAATGGACAACAATAAAGAATAAACGTGTTTTTGATATGTTGAATAAAGCACATCGTTAATCTATACGTCCTTTTCAATACAAAATCTTCATACTGCTACATATTATCCATGTATGACTTTATATTTCAATTGCCCTTGGGTACATGACACAGCAGCAAATGACCAGTCTGTTGTTTGGCACAATAACGTATTTTCTATAGGTGAAGATATCTCTGACAATCATAAGTAACAATATGATGCAAAATATACGGTTCAGTTATATATTGCTGCCATATTCGTGATTATTATACCACAAATTTACACCAAGGGATACGAGAAACATTTGGCCAGGTACGACTTTTGGCGTACTGGTTCATCTATCATAGTATATAATACTCTCATATATTGTCACCTGTGCATACAACAATCTGGGTTGAGCTACACATGGAGTGCTAACGAAAATATGTAACTAAGAAAAGTATGATATGGTATGAAATAAAGCAGTACGACTTACCGGCTGTTGGTTTTCACGATGAATGTAATACACAAACCATTTTTGTTGTTAGATTACAGTATAAAACATTATAGATAAGAGTTTTATTAGCTGCAACTAAATAGTCAATGGACAGCAGCAAGGAAATACGTTTTTTAATACATTGAATTGAGCACATCGATAATCCATATCTTCGTTTCATTGATAAATGTTTTATATGCTTCATATTATCCATGGATGACTTTATAACCCAATTGCCATAAGGTACATGAATGAGCAGCTAATAAATAATCTGTTTCAAACCTGCAGAACGTATTTGGCTATAGTTTCGGATATCTCTGACAATCATAAGTAACTAAATAATGATGCAAAAAATACGACCTAACTATATATTGCTGCCATAATATTGATTATTATTCCTCACATTTAAAATGAAACAATTTGTGACAACATGGGATACGAGGACCATTCAGACAACGACTACTTTCGGCGAACTGGTTGATCTATCACTGGGTATAATACTCTCATATATTGCCACCATTGCTTACTACGATCTGGTTGGAGCTGCATATGGGGTGCCAACGAAAATATGGAACTATGCAACATATAATTTGGTACAAAATAAAAAAGTACGACTTACCGGCTTTGGCTTTTCACAATGAATGTAACACACAGAACGTTGCGGCTGCTGGATTAGAGTATACAAAATTATAGTCAAGGAGTGTATTAGCTGCATCAGAGAGCAGTCAATGGACGACAACAGAGATTACGTATTTTGTAATGTATTGAATGAAGCACATCGATAATCCATATCTACATTTCATTAACAAATGTTCATAATGCTACCGATTTTCCAAGGACGACGTTATATTTCATTTCCTTGGGTACATGACACAGAAGCATATGCATTATCTGTTTCTATACAGCAGGATGTATGATCCTTAGGTGCTGATATCTCTGACAATCGTAAGAAACAATATGATGATGCATTAAATATAACTCAATTATATAGTGCGGCCATGATAGTGATTTTTATACCACAAATTTATGATCAAACCCATTTTTTACAACATTGGATTCAAGAGCCATAGGGACAAAGACTACTTGCGGCGAGCATGTTCATATATTATAGTATATAGTACTCTCATATATTGCCACCACTGCATACTATGATCTGGATTGAGCTGCACATGGGGTGTTAAGAGAAATGATGGATCTAAGCAAAGTATAATTTGGTAGTAAGTAAAAAATGTTCGACTTACCGGCTGTTGCTTTTTCACGATGAATGTAACACGCAGGACATTTTTGATTGTTAGATTACAGTTTATAACATTAAAAATAAGGAGGGTATTAGCTGCACCAGAGCAGTCAGTAGAGGACAACAAGGAGTTTTGTGCTTTTTAATACATTAAATGAAGTACATCGAAAATCCATATATACATTTTATTAACAAATGATCATAATGTTACATATTATCCATGGATGATTTGGGTTGAGCTGCACATGGGGTGCCATATGGATCTCAGCAAAGTATAATATGATATGAAATAAAAAAAGTACGACTTACCTGCTGTTGATTTTCACGATGAATGTAACACACAGAAAAATTGTGGTTGGCAGATTACAGTATATAACATTAGAAATAGGAGTATATTAGTTGCATCAAAGCAGTCAATGGACGACAACAAAGATTTGTGTTTTCGAATATATTGAATGAAGCACATCGATAATCCCTATCCACTTTTCATTAATAAATATTCATATTGCCCTTGGGTACATGAATCAGCAGCAAATAACTAATCTGTTATGAAAACATTAAAACGTAATGGGTAATAGGTGCTGATATCTCTGGACAATCATAAACTACAATATGATGATGCAAAAAAATATGACTCAATTATAGAGTTCTGCCATAATAATGAATATCATACCACAAGTTTATAAGTTTCACTACATGGGATACGAGAACCATTTGGATAAAGATTACTTTCGGCACATTCGTTCGTCAATATTCATGTATAATACACACATATATTGTAACCTTTGCATACTACGATCTGGGTTATGGTGAGCATTTGGTGCTTACAAATATAACGAAACTAAGCAAAGTATAATTTGGTATGAAATAAAAGAAACTACGACTTAAACTCTGTGGGTTTTTCAAGGGAAATATAACACACCGAACAGTATGTTAGTTAGATTTCATTTAATAAAATCAGAAATATGGAGTGCATTAGCTGCGCAAAAAACAGTCAATGGACGACAGCAAATAATTGTGGACAACAGAAATTCAGTACATTGAATGAACACATCGATAATCCATAATTACTTTTCATTAACAAATGTTCATAATGCTACATATTATTAATAGAAGACTTTACATTCCAGTTGCCCTTGGGTACATGAATCAGCAGCAAATAAATAATCTATTTCGAACATGCAGAACGTATTGAGCTATAGTTACGGATATCTCTGACAGTCATAAGTAACTATATAATGATGCCAAAAATACGACCTAACTATATATTGCTTCCATAATATTGATTATTATTCCTCACATTTAAAATGAAACAATTTGTGACAACATGGGATACGAGGACCATTCGGACGACTACTTTCGGCGAGCTGGTTGATCTATCACTGGGTATAATACTCTCATATATTGCCACCATTGCATACTACGATCTGGTTGGAGCTGCATATGGGGTACAAACGAAAATATGGAACTATGCAACATTTAATTTGGTAAAAACAAAAGTATGACTTACCGGCTTTGGCTTTCATGATGAATGTAACACACACAAAACGTTGTGGTTGTTGTCAATAGAACATCTAACTAGAAGTGTATTAACTGCACCAAAGCAGTCAATGGACAACAATAAGAATATAAACGTGTTTTTGACCAAAGCAGTCAATGGACAGCAACAGAGAATAAACGTGTTTTTTGATTTTTGAATAAAAGCACATCGTTAATCTATACGTCCTTTTCAATACAAAATCTTCATACTGCTACATATTATCCATGTATGACTTTATATTTCAATTGCCCTTGGGTACATGACACAGCAGCAAATGACCAGTCTGTTGTTTGGCACAATAACGTATTTTCTATAGGTGAAGATATCTCTGACAATCATAAGTAACAATATGATGCAAAATATACGGTTCAGTTATATATTGCTGCCATATTCGTGATTATTATACCACAAATTTACACCAAGGGATACGAGAAACATTTGGCCAGGTACGAACTTTTGGCGTACTGGTTCATCTATCATAGTATATAATACTCTCATATATTGTCACCTGTGCATACAACAATCTGGGTTGAGCTACACATGGAGTGCTAACGAAAATATGTAACTAAGAAAAGTATGATATGGTATGAAATAAAGCAGTAGACTTACCGGCTGTTGGTTTTCACGATGAATGTAATACACAAACCATTTTTGTTGTTAGATTACAGTATAAAACATTATAGATAAGAGTTTATTAGCTGCAACTAAATAGTCAATGGACAGCAGCAAGGAAATACGTTTTTTAATACATTGAATTGAGCACATCGATAATCCATATCTTCGTTTCATTGATAAATGTTTTATATGCTTCATATTATCCATGGATGACTTTATAACCCAATTGCCATAAGGTACATGAATGAGCAGCTAATAAATAATCTGTTTCAAACCTGCAGAACGTATTTGGCTATAGTTTCGGATATCTCTGACAATCATAAGTAACTAAATAATGATGCAAAAATTACGACCTAACTATATATTGCTGCCATAATATTGATTATTATTCCTCACATTTAAAATGAAACAATTTGTGACAACATGGGATACGAGGACCATTCAGACAACGACTACTTCCGGCGAACTGGTTGATCTATCACTGGGTATAATACTCTCATATATTGCCACCATTGCTTACTACGATCTGGTTGGAGCTGCATATGGGGTGCCAACGAAAATATGGAACTATGCAACATATAATTTGGTACAAAATAAAAAAGTACGACTTACCGGCTTTGGCTTTTCACAATGAATGTAACACACAGAACGTTGCGGCTGCTGGATTAGAGTATACAAAATTATAGTCAAGGAGTGTATTAGCTGCATCAGAGCAGTCAATGGACGACAACAGAGATTACGTATTTTGTAATGTATTGAATGAAGCACATCGATAATCCATATCTACATTTCATTAACAAACATTCATAATGCTACCGATTTTCCAAGGACGACGTTATATTTCATTTCCTTTGGGTACATGACACAGAAGCATATGCATTATCTGTTTCTATACAGCAGGATGTATGATCCTTAGGTGCTGATATCTCTGACAATCGTAAGAAACAATATGATGATGCATAAAATATAACTCAATTATATAGTGCGGCCATGATAGTGATTTTTATACCACAAATTTATAATCAAACCCTTTTTTACAACATGGGATACGAGAACCATAGGGACAAAGACTACTTGCGGCGAGCATGTCATACATTTTAGTGTATAGAACTCTCATATATTGCCACCATTCCATACTATGATCTGGATTGTGCTGCGCATAGGGTGTTAAGAGAAATTATGGATCTAAGCAAAGTATAATTTGGTATGAAATAACAAAGTACGACTTACCAGCTGTTGGTTTTCACGATGAATGTAACACACAGAAAATTGCAGTTGTCAGATAACAGTATATAACATTAGAAATAAGGAGTATATTAGTAGCGTCAAAGCAGTTAATGGACGAAGACAAAGAATTATGTTTTCGAATACAGTGAAGATAGCACATCGATAATCTAGATCTACTTTTCATTATTAAATATTCATATTGCTTCATATAATCCATGGAAGACTTTATATTTCAGTTGCTCTTGGGTACATGAATCAGCAGCAAATAACTAATCTGTTATGAAACAGCAAAACGTAATGGGTTATAGGTGCTGATATCTCTGACAATCATAAACTACAATATGATGATGCAAACAATATGACTCAACTATAGATTTCAGCCATAATAATGAATATCATACCACAAATTTATAAGTTTCACTACATGGGATACGAGAACCATTTGGATAAAGATTACTTTCGGCAAATTCTGTCGTCAGTAGTCGTGTATAATACACACATATATTGTAACCTTTGCATACTACGATCTGGGTTATGGTGAGCATTTGGTGCTTACAAATATAACAAACTAAGCAAAGGATGATTTGGTATGAAATAAAAAGAACTACGACTTACACTCTGCGGGTTTTTCACGGGAAATGTAACACACCAAACAGTATGTGAGTTAGATTACAGCATATAAAATCAACAATAACGAGAGCATTAGCTGCACAAAAGCAGTCAATGGAAGACAACAAAGAATAAAGTGTTTTTTATATGTTGAATTAAGCACACCAATAATTTATTCGTACCTTGCAATAACATATGTTCATAATGCTACATATTATCCATGGATGACTTTATATTTCAGTTATCCATGTGTATATGAATCAACAGCAAATAACCAACTTGTTGTAAGGCAAAATGACGTATCGTCTATAGGTGAAGATATCTCTGACAATCATTAGTAGCATTATGATTTTGCCAAAAATACGACTCAGTTATATATTGCTGCCATAATATTGACTATTATACCTCAAATTGATAATATAACCATTGTTTTACAGCATGGGTTACGACAACCAATCAGAAAATGTCTACTTTCGGCGAACTGGTTCATCTATCATAGTGTATGATACTCTCATATATTACCTTCAGCGAATACTACGATGTGGGTTGTGCTGTACATGGAGTACCAACGAAAATATGGAACTATGCAGCGTATAATGTGTTATGAAATACGAAAGTACGACTAACAGGCTGTTGGATTTCACAATGAATGTAACACACAAAACATTTTGGTTTAAGATAAAATATATAACGTTGGATATAAAGTGGGTACTAGCTGTAACAGAGCAGTCAATGGACGACAACAGAGAATTATTTGTTTTTTTGATACATTGAATGAAGCACATCGATAATCTATAACTACTTTTCAATAACAAATATTCATAATGCTACATATTATCAATGGAAGACTTATATTTCAGTTGCCCTTGGGTACATGAATCAGCAGCAAATTACTAATCTGTTATGAAACAGCAAAACGTAATGGGTAATAGGTGCTGATATCTCTGACAATCATAAACTACAATATGATGATGCAAACAATATGACTCAACTGTAGCATGCTGCCATAATGATGAATATCATACCACTAATTTATAAGGAACAACAAAAGTGTCACTTCATGGGATACGAGAACCATTTGGATAAAGATTACTTTCGGCAAATTCGTTCGTCAATATTCATGTATAATACTCACATATATTGCAACTTTGCATGTTACGATCTGGGTTATGGTGAGCATTTGGCGCTTACAAATATAACGAACTAAGCAAAGTATAATGAAGCACAATAATAATCCATATCTAATTTTGATAAAAAAAAATGTTCATGATGCTTCATTTAATCCATGGACGGCCTTATATCTCAGTGGCTCTTGGGTATATGAATCAGCAATAAATAACTAATCTGTTTTGAAACTGCTTAACGTATGGGGTTATAGGTGCTGATATCTCTGACAATTCTGAGTTAAAATATGATGATGCAAACAATATGATTCAATTATATAGTGCTGCCATAATAATGATTATTGTACCACAAATGCATGCTGAAACCAATTTTTTGCAAAATGGGATATGATAACCATTTGAATATATACTATTTTCGACAAATTCAATCATTAACAATAGTATGTAATACACTCATATATTGTCACTATTGAATACTACTGTCTTGGTGAGGTGCACATTAGGTGCTAACGAAAACGTGAAACTAAGCAGAGTATAATTTAGTATGAAGTAAAAATGTATGACTTACCTTCTGTCGGTTTGCACGATGAATGTAACACGCAAAACATTTTTGTTGTTAGATTACAGTTTTTAACGTTAGAAATAAAGAGAGTATTAGCTGCACAAAGAGTTTTGTGCTTTTCAATACATTGGATGAAGTACATCGAAAATCCATATCTACATATTATTAACAAATGGTCATATTGTTACATATTATCCATGGATGACTTTATATGTCAGTTGCCTTTCGGTATATGAATCAGCAGCAAATACATAATCTGTTTCAAAACACCAGTACATATGGGGCGCTAGGTTCGGCTATCTCTGACAATCATAAGTAACAATATGATGATGCAAAACATACCACTCAATTTTATATTGGTGCCTTAATATTGATAATTATACATTATATTTATGATCAAAATATTTTTACAACGTGGGATACGAGAACCATTCGGACAAGGACTACTTTCGGCGATTTGGTTCATCTATCGAAGTGTATAATACTCATATATTGCTTCCATTGCATATTACGATCTGGGTTGAACTTCACATGGGGTGCCAACGAAAATATAAAAACACGCAAAGTGTTATTTGGTATGAAATAAAAACTTAAGACTTACCACCTGTTGGTTTCCACGACAAATGTAACACACAGAAAATTACGGTTGGCAGATAACAGGATAGAACATTAGAAATAAGGAGTGTATTAGCTGCACCAATGCAGTCAATGGACGACAACAAAATATTATGTGTTTTTAAATACATTGAATGAAGCACAACGATAATCCGTCTCTACTTATCAATAATACATGTTTATAGTGCTCAATATAATTCATGGATGGCATTATATATCAATTGCCTTTGGGAACATGATATCAGCAGCAACGAACTAAACTGTTTTGAAACAGCATAACGTGGGTGGTTATATGTGCGGATATCTCTGACAATCATAATTTACAATATGATGATGCCAAAAAAATAATTCTATTATATCGTGCTGACTTAATAATGATTATTCCACCCAAATTTAGAATGAAACCAACTTTTTACAACATGGGATACAAGAACCATTTGGACGAGGACTACTTTCGGCGAACTCGTTCATCAATAATAGCATATAATACATTCATATATTGCCACAATTGCATATTACGATCTGGGTTAAGCTGCACATGTGGTGCCGAAGAAAATATGGAACTAGGTAATGTATAATTAGGTAAAAAATAACAAAGTACGACTCACCCGCTGTTGATTTTTTACGGGATATGTAAAACACCGAACATTATGTTAGTTTTATTACAGTATAGAAAATCAGAAATAAGCATTGTATTACCTGCACAAAAGCAGTCAATGAAAGACAACAAAGAATTATGTGTTTTCGAATGCATTAAATGAAGCACATTAATAATCCATATCTAATTTTTATAAAACAATGTTCATGAAGCTTAATATAATCCATGGATGGCTTTATATCTCAGTGGCTCTTGGGTATATGAATCAGCAATAAATAACTAATCTGTTTTGCAACAGCTTAACGTATGGGGTTATAGGTGCTGATATCTCTGACAATTCTGAGTTACAATATGATGATGCAAACAATATGATTCAATTATATAGTGCTGCCATAATAATGATTATTGTACCACAAATGCATGCTGAAACCAATTGTTTACAAAATGGGATACGAGAACCACTTGAATAAAAACTACATTCGACATATTAATTCATCAATAATAATAATAATTAATACACTCATATATTGTCACCATTGAATACTACGGTATCGGCCAGGTGAACATTATGTGCTAACGAAAACGTGAGACTAGGCAAAGTATAATTTAGTATGAAGTAAAAATGTATGACTTACCGGCTGTTGCTTTTCACGATGAATGTCACACGCAGAACATTTTGGTTGTTAGATTACAGTTTATAACATTAGAAACAAGGAGGTTATTAGCTGCACCAGTGCAGTCAATAGAGGACAACAGAGAGTTTTGTGCTTTTAATACATTACATGAAGTACATCGAAAATCCATATATTTATTTTATTAACAAATGATCATAATGTTACATATTATCCATGGATGATTTTATATTTCATTTGCCTTTGGTTACATGAATCAGCAAATAACAAATCTGTTTTGAAACAACAGAACGTATAGGGTTACAGTTTCGGATATATCTGACAATCTTAAATTACAAATTTATATTGAAACCAATATTTTACAACATGGGATACGAGAACCATTTGGATAAAGACTACTTTCGGCAAACACGTTCATCAATAACAGTATATAATGCACTCATTTATTGTAAACATGGCATACTGCGATCAGGGTTGCGGTCAACAATGGGTACTAACGAAATTATGGAACCAAGCAAACTATAATTTGGTATGAAATATAAATGTACGACTTACCAGCTGTTGGTTTTCACGATGAATGCAACACATAGAACATTTTGTTAAGAGATCACAGTATAAAATATTATGATTAAGTAGTGTATTAGCAGCACCAGAGTAGTTAATGGACGGCAGCAAAGAATTGTTGGTTTTTGATATACATTGAATAAAGCACATTGATAATTCATATCTACTTGTCATTCACAAATCATCATAATGCTACATATTATCCATGCGTGACTTTGTATTTCAGATGCCCTTGGGTACAAAATCAGCATCACATATAATGCCACCATTGCATTCTATGATCTGGGTTGAGAAAATATGGATCGAAGCAAAGTATAATTTGGCATGAAATAAAAAAATTACAACTTACTGGCTGTTGGTTTTCACGATGAATGCAACACACAGAAAATTGCGGTTGGCGGATTACAGTATATAACATTTGCAATAAGGAGTATAGTAGTTGCATCAAAGCAGTCAACGGACGACAACAAAGAGTTATGTGTTTTCGAATACATTGAATGAAGCACATCGATAATCCATATCTACTCTACAATCCATATTCACATTGCTTCATATAATCCATGGATGACTTTATATTTCAGTTTCCCTTGGGTACATGAATCAGCAGCAAATAACTAATCTGTTATGAAACAGTAAAACGTAATGGGTAATAGGTGCTGATATCTCTGACAATCATAAACTACAATATGATGATGCAAACAATTTGACTCAACTATAGAGTGCTGCCATAATAATGAATATCATACCACAAATTTATAAGGAAACAAAAGTTTCACTACATGGGATACGAGAACCATTTTGATAAACATTACTTTCGGCAAATATTCGTGTACAATACACTCATATATTATTGTTAGCATTTGGTGCTTACAAATATAACAAACTAAGCAAAGTATAATTTGATATGAAATAAAACGAAGTACGCGTTAAACTCTGCAGGTTTTTCACGGAAAATGTAACACACACCGAACAGTATGATAGTTAGATTTCTGTATATAAAATCAGAAATAAGGAGTGCATTAGCTGCACAAAAGCAGTCAAGGGACGACAGCAAATAATTGTGTTGTTCAATACATTGAATGAAGCAAATCAATAATCCATAATTACTTTTCATTAACAAACGTTCATAATGCTACATATTATCAATGGAAGACTTTACATTCAAGTTACCTTTGGGTACATGAATCAGCAGCAAATAAATAATCTGTTTCGAACTTGCAGAACGTATTGGGCTGTAGTTTCGGATATCTCTGACAATCGTAAGTAACTATATAATGATGCAAAAAATACGACCTAACTAAATATTGCTGCCATAATATTGATCATTGTACCTCACATTTTAAATGAAACAATTTGTGACAACATGGGATACGAGGACCATTCGGACGACGACTTCTTTCGGCGAACTGGTTGATCTATCACTGGGTATAATACTCTCATATATTGCCACCATTGCATACTACGATCTGGTTGGAGCTGCATATGGGGTGCCAACGCAAAATATGGAACTATGCAACATATATTTTGGTACAAAATAAAAAAGTACGACTTACCGGCTTTGGTTTTTCACGATGAATGTAACACACACAACATTGCGGTTGTCAGTTTTCAGCAAAATCACATCAGAATTTAGAAGTGTATCAGCAGTCAATGGAAAGCAACAAAGAATAAATCGTTTTTTATATGTTGAATTAAGAACACCAATAATTTATTTGTACCTTGCAATAACAAATGTTTATAATGCTACATATTATCCATGGATGACTTTATATTTCAGTTATCCATGTGTACATGAATAAGCAGCATATAACCAACTTGTTGTGTGGCAAAATAATGTATCGTCTATGGGTACAGATATCTCTGACAATCATTAGTAACAATATGATAAAGCCAAAAATAAAACTCAGTTATATATTGCTGCCATTATATTGATTATTATACCTCAAATTGATAATATAACCATTTTGTTGTAACAAAGGCATATGACAACCATTCAGAAAATGACTACTTTCGGCGAACTGGTTCATCTATCATAGTATATGATACTCTCATATATTACCACCAGCGAATACTACGATGTTTGTTTTGCTGTACATGGAGTGCCAACGAAAATATGGAACTATGCAGCGTATAATGTGTTATGAAATACAAAAGTACGACTTACCGGGTGTTGGATTTCACGATGAATGTAACACACAAAACATTTTGGTTGTTAGATAACAATATATAACATTGGGAATAAAGTAAGTATTAGCTGTAACAGAGCAGTCAATGGACGATAACAGAGAAGTATGTGTTTTGTGATACATTGAATGAAGCACATCGATAATCCATAACTACTTTTCAATAACAAATGGTCATAATGCTACATATTATCAATGGATGACTTTATATTTCAGTTGCCCTTGGGTACATTAATCAGCAGCGAAATAACAAATCTGCTTTGAAACAACAGAACGTATGGGGTTATAGGTGCGGATATCTCTGACAATCTTATGTAACAATATGATGATGCAAAATATGACTTAATAATATAGTGCTGCCATAATAATGATTATTATACCACACATTTATAATGAAACCATTTTTTTATAACATGGGATACGAGAACCATTTGGATAAAGACTACTTTCGGCAAATTCGTTCATAAATAACGGTATATAATACACTCATTTATTATAAACATGGCATACTGCGATCAGGGTTGCGATGAACTTTGGGTGCTAACGAAAATATGGAACCAAGCAAACTAACATTTGGCATGAAATATAAATGTACGACTTACCGCCTGTAGATTTTCACAATGAAGTAACACACAGAACATTTTGGTTGATGGATTACAGTATACATCATTATAATCAATGAGTGTATTAGCTGCATCAGAGCAGTCAATGAACGACAACAAAGATTACGTATTTTGTAATACATTGAATGAAGCACATCGATAATCCATATTTACATTTCATTAACAAACGTTCATAAATGCTACAGATTTTCCAAGGATGACTTTATATTTCAGTTCTCTTGGGTACATGACACAGAAGCATATGCATTATCTGTTGCTATACAGCAGGATGTATGATCCTAAGGTAATGATATCTCTGACAATCGTACGAAACAATATGATGATGCATAAAATATATCTCAATTATATAGTGCGACCATGATAGTGATTTTTATACCACAAATTTATAATCAAACCCTTTTTTACATGGGACACGAGAACCATAGGGACAAAGACTACCTGCGGCGAGCATTTTCATACACTTTAGTCTATATAACTCTCATATATTGCCACTATTCCATACTATGATCTGGGTTGAGCTGCACATGGGGTGTTAAGAGAAATGATGGATCTAAGCACAGTATAATTCAGTTTGAAGTAAAAATGTATGACTTACCGGCCGTTGCTTTTCACGATGAATGTAACACGCAGAACATCTTGGTTGTTAGATTACAGTTTATACCATTAGAAATAAGGAGGGTATTAGCTCCACCAGAGCAGTCAATTGAGGACAACAGAGAGTTTTGTGCTTTTTAATACATTATATGAAGTACATGGAAAATCCATATATACATTTTATTGACAAATGATCAAAATGCTACATATTACCCATGGATGATTTTATATTTCATTTGCCTTTGGGTAAATGAATCAGGAACAAATTAAACATTTTGAAACAACAGAACGTATAGGGTTATAGTTTCAGATATATTTGAAAATCTTAAGTTACAAATTTATAATGAAACCAACTTTTTACAACATGGGATACGAGTACCATTTGGATAAAGACTACTTTCGGCAAACTCGTTCATCAATAACAGTATATAATACACTCATTTATTGAAAACATTGCATACTGCGATCAGGGTTGCGGTGAACATTGGGTGCTAACAAAATTATGGAACCAAGCAAACTATAATTTGGTATGAAATATAAATGTACGACTTACCAGCTGTTTGTTATCACGATGAATGCAACATACAGAACATTTTGTAATGAGATCACAGAATAAAATATTATGATTAATTAATGTATTAGCAGCACCAAAGTAGTCAATGGACGGCAGCAAAGAATTGTTGGTTTTTAAAATACATTGAATGAAGCACGTTGATAATCCATATCTACTTGTCATTCACAAATCATCATAATGCTACATATTATCCAAGTGTGACTTTGTCTTTCAGATGCCCTTGGGTACAAAATCAGCATCACATATAATGCCACCATTGCATACTATGATATGGGTTGAGCTGCACATGGGGTGTTAAGAGAAATGATGGATCTAAGCAAAGTATAATTTGGTATGAAATAAAAAAAAGTACGACTTACACGCTGTTGGTTTTCACGATGAGAGTAACACACACAGAATTGCGTTTGGCAGATTACAGCATAGAACATTAGAACTACGGAGCAGCACATTGGTTGCCAACGAAAATATGGAGCAAAGCAATGTATACTTAGGCATGAAATAAAAAATTACAGCTTACATCATATTGGTTTTCATGAAGTATATAACACAGAATATTATGGTAGTTAAATTTCTATATAGGACATTATAAATAAGTTGCGTATTAGCTGATCCAGAGCAATCAATGGACGACAACTAAATAATTATGTGTTCTATAATACATTGAATAAAGCACGTCGATAATCCATATCTACTTTTAATTAATAAAAATCCATAATGCTACATATTATCAATGGAAGACTTTACATTCCAGTTGCCTTTGGGTACATGAATCAGCAGCAAATAAATAATCTGTTTCGAACCTGCAGAACGTATTGGGTTATAGTTTCGGATATCACTGACAATCATAACAACATTATGATGCAAAAAAAATACGACCTAACTATATATTGCTGCCATAATATTGATTATTGTACCTCACATTTTTAATGAAACAATTTGTGACAACATGGGATACGAGGACCATTCGGACAACGACTACTTTCGGCGAACTGGTTGATCTATCACTGGGTATAATACTCTCATATATTGCCACCATTACATACTACGATCTGGTTGGAGCTGCATATGGGGTGCCAACGCAAAATATGGAACTATGCAACATATATTTTGGTACAAAATAAAAAAGTACGACTTACCGGCTTTGGTTTTTCACGATGAAACACACAGAACATTGCGGTTGTCAATTTACAGTAACACACATCAGAAATTAGAAGTGTATTAGCAGTCAATGGACAGCACCAAAGAATAAAGTGTTCTATATATTTTGAATTAAGCACATCAATAATCTATTTGTACCTTGCAATAACAAATGTTCATAATGCTACATATTATCCATGGATGACATTATATTTCAGTTATCCATGTGTACATGAATCAACTTCAAATAACCAACTTGTTGTGTGGCAAAATAACGCATCGTCTATAGGTGAAGATATCTCTGACAATCATTAGTAGCAATATGACTTTGCCAAAAATACGACTCAGTTATATATTGCTGTCATAATATTGATTATTATACCTCAAATTGATTATATAAACATTTTTTTAAAACATGGGATGCGACAACCATTCAGAAAATGTCTACTTTCTGCGAACTGGTTCATCTATCAAAGTATATGATACTCTCATATATTACCACCAGCGAATACTACGATGTGGGTTGTGCTGTACATGGAGTGCCAACGAAAATATGGAACTATGCAGCGAATTATGTGTTATGAAATACAAAAGTACAACTTACCGGCTGTTGGATTTCACGATGAATGTAACACACAAAACATTTTGGTTGTTAGATAACAATTTATTGCATTGGAAATTAGGTTGGTATTAGCTGTAACAGAGCAGTCAATGGACGACAACAGAGAATTATGTGTGTTGTGATACATTGAATGAAGCACATCGATAATCCAAAACTACTTTTCAGTAACAAATGTTCATAATGCTACATATTATCAATGGATGACTTTATATTTCAGTTGCCCTTGGGTACACTAATCAGCAGCAAATAACAAATCTGTTTTGAAACAACAGAACGTATGGGGTTATAGGTGCGGATATCTCTGACAATCTTAAGTTGCTATATGATAATGCAAAACATGACTTTATTATATAGTGCTGCCATAATGATGATTATTATACCACAAATTTATAATGAAACCAATTTTTTACAACATGGGATACGAGAACCATTTGGATAAAGACTACTTTCGGCAAATTCGTTCATCAATAACGGTATATAATACACATGGCATACTGCGATCAGTGTTGCGATGAACATTGGGTGATAACTAAAATATTGAACCAAGCAAACTTTAATTTTGCATGAAATATAAATGTACGACTTACAGGCTTTGGCTTTTCACAATGAATGTAACACTCCGAACGTTGCGGCTGCTGGATTACAGTATACAAAATTATAGTCAAGGAGTGTATTAGCTGCATCAGAGCAGTCTATGGACGAAAACAAAGATTACGTATTTTGTAATGTATTGAATGAAGCACATCGATAATCCATATTTACATTTCATTAACAAATGTTCATAATGCTACAGATTTTCCAAGGATGACTTTATATTTCAGTTCTCTTGGGTACATGACACGGAAGCATATGCATTATCTGTTTCTATACAGCAGGATGTATGATCCTAAGGTGATGATATCTCTGACAATCGTAAGAAACAATATGATGATGCATAAAATATAACTCAATTATATAGTGCGGCCATGATAGTGATTTCTATACCACAAATTTATTATCAAACCCTTTTTTACAATATGGGATACGAGAGCCATAGGGACAAAGACTACTTGCGGCGAGCATGTTCATACATTTTAGTATATAGTACTCTCATATATTGCCACCACTGCATACTATGATCTGGGTTGAGCTGCACATGGGGTGTTAAGTGAAATGATGGATCTAAGCAAAGTAGAATTTGGTGTGAAATAACAAAGTACGACTTACCGGCTGATGGTTTTCACGATGATTGTAACACACAGAAAATTGCGGTTGGCAGATTACAGTTTACAACATTAGAATTAAGCAGTGTATTAGCTGCACCAGAGCAGTCAATGGACGACAACAAATAATTTAGTGTTTTCGAATACATTGAATGAAGCACATCGATTATCCCTATCCACTTTTCATTAATAAATATTCATATTTTTTCATATAATCTATGGATGACTTTATATGCCCTTGGGTACATTAATCAGCAGCAAATAACAAATCTGTTTTGAAACAGCATAACCTATAGGGTTTCAGGTGCAGATATATCTGATAATCATAAGATACAATATGATGATGCAAACATCGCGACTCATTAATATATTGCTGCCATAATAATAATGATTATCAAATCACAAATTTAATATTAGACCTATGTTTTACAAGATGGGTTACGAGACCCATTTGGTAAAAAGACTACTTTCGGCGAACTCGTTCATCAATAATGGTATATAATACACTCATTTATTGTACGATCGCATGCTACTATCAATGATGAGGTGAACATTGGGTGTTATCGAAAATATGGAACTAAGCAATGTTTAATACGGCGTGAAATAAATAATTACGACTTACATCCTGTTGGTTTTCACGATAAATGTAACACACAGAACATTTTGGTTGTTAGATTACAGTATAGAACATTATAAATAAGGAGTGTATTATCTGTCCCACTGTAGTCAATGAACTACAACATATAATTATCTGTTTTTTAATATATTGAATGAAGCACATCGATAATCCATTTCTACTTTTCATTAATAAATGCTCTTGATAATTTATAATATCTATGGTTGACTTTATATTACAGTTGGACTTTGGTACATGAATCATCAACGGCAAATAACTAATGTTTCAAAACTGCAGAGCGTATTGGGTTATAGTTGCGGATATCTCTGACAATCATAAGTAACAAAATGATGACTCAATTATATAGTGCTGCCATAATAATGGTTACTATACCGCAAATTTATAATGAAATAGACTTTTTACAACTTGGGATACGAGAACCATTTGGATATAGACTACTTTCGAAAAACTCGTCCATCAATAATAGTATGTTATTCATTCATATATTTTCACCAGTGCATACAACGATCTAGGTTGAGCAGCACATGTGGTGCCAACGAACATATGGAGCTAAGCAAAGTTTAATGTTGTATGAAATAAAAAAAAGTGCGACTTACCGGCTGTTGGTTTTCAAGATAAATGTAACACACACAAAAATTGCGGTTGTCAGAATTGAACATAAGAAATAAGGAGTATATAATTTGCACTAGAGCAGTCAATGAACGACCTCAAACAATTATGGTTTTATGATACATTGAATGAAGCACATCAATAGTCCATTGATACAATTAACTCTTCATTGGTTTTTGCGATGAATGTAACGCACAAAACATAATGGTTGTTATGTTACAGACGAGATCATTAGAAATATGAAGTGTATTATTCGCACCAAGAACAGTCAATGGACGACTACACAGAATGAAGTGTTCATAATTCATTGAATGAAGCACATCGATTATTAATTTGCTCTTTTTTTCGCAAATATTTATCATGTAATGCATAGATGACTTTACATTTTAGTTGCCCATACAGTCGTTGGATAAACATGCAATGCGCACAAGAACTCTCTCGCCATATTCAAGATCTCTCAAAACTCCCCGCCAATATATTCTCCGGTGTGTTGCACATTGAGTATCTAAAACGACATGGATCTATAGGTGAGGCTATCGCGGTCAATCTTAGTAATGATATGATGATGTACAAGATACGACTTAATTGTATATTGGTGCCATCCTATTTACTATTTGGAAGAAGATCAGTAATTAAACGTATTTGTTGAGCGGGATACCAAAGCTCAAAATAAAAAAGTCTACTAGTATCAACTGGAATATGAGAATATCACATTTCTTTTAACAATTATCGATTTATTTACAACATATGGTAGTTTGGAGCAGCGCATTATACTAGTGCGTTGCAGCTTAGTGCAGTCGTCTTTTGATAAATTCCTTAGGAAATAATGATATGAATAACAGATTTTGAATCTATAAACAAAATTTCTTGAAGAAGTAATAATATCTGAAACCTTTCTCTGAACATTCTATATATTGTGTACTTCCGATTGATAAGCATGTTCGTTTGAAACAGCGTTGGATAATGTTCCAAATCAGCGAGCAAACATATGGCTCATATTATCAATGGTACGACTGTTCATATACGGACGGCCTACTATAAGATAATAGTGTTTTGTGATGAATGGTGTAGAATCAGAATGGGCAAGGCTATAAACAGTGTCCCATTCTTTTGTTTTATAAGCCCCTTGTTAAGCCGCATCTTAATTAGACAATTCATACGTGGTCACCATACTTAGACGTCATAGAAAGACTATCGATCCTGTAGTCGGTATTTCTTCCGTTTGAATTTATAAACCAAGTTTACAATGGCTGAAACTGATATCACGTATAGCACGTATTCGTTTTCATACAGGTATACAAATGGCTCGATGGATTGAATAACATTGGTGTTAATATATTCGTTCAACTGCAGACATGAATTAGGGGCATTCGTTCAACTCGGCAAAACTTATGCCTAATACAACCATCAGTAGAACAGTTGGATAGTTGCAAATAATTCACTGTGCTCTTTTCCAATAACAACTTAAAAATGTATATTAGGGATAGGTATTTCGATGTAATATTTCCATGCGGCGGTATTTTATATATATATATATATAGATATATATATATATATATATATATATATATATATATATATATATATATATATATATATATATATATATATATATATATATATATATATACCATATATATATATATATATAATATATATATATATATATAAATATATATATATATAAATATATATATATATATATATATGTATATATATATATCCCTCTATATATATATATTTATATATATATAATGTTGAAACAATATGTCACGTTTATGATATATACTAGGGTGTTAGTATGTTTCTCAGTAGGCGTAGTTGATCTAGCACATTGCCTAATAAAGGCCTCTGTATAAGTGTCTGTGCGCTCTTATCCTACATGTCATTAATGTAGAAGTAGACCCCGCCACAATCTGGTTCAAGCAACAGTATTGTAGTTTTATAATCATTAACCAATAACCATCGAGCATAAAATATATCTTACCTGTACAACGAGGACAGTGATCGAGCTGTTATGGGTAGCAAGCAGTCTAGCAGCATCACAAACAGAACACCGCACCCGCATTCCCTGTACTGAACAGCGCGGGTCAGCCAGACCATCAAGTATCGCCTTTATATTTACCCAGTAGGCTCCATTGAAGTCAACAAGTACAAGATGGCCGAAGAGGCCAGTCATCGTAAGTGGCATCCTAAAATATAATTTAGGAGTAGCGATTACACACTTGAGAGATTTCATTTTGGACAGTTCACGGATACAATCGTTAGCAGCGTCTTCGTCTGAGAAGTCCAACTCAACTGCTGTTAGTGGAGTGTCCAGTGCTATCACAATCGCACCTGGACGATCGGGCTCCACGCCAGGTGCTGTGTCCGAAGATCTACCCTGCAGATGTCTCATGAAATGCCGCAAAGACCGGATGTGGTATGAACGTAGCCCGCTAAGGTCGAGGGCGTTCCATTTCTTACCCTCACGTAATGCCCTAGAAATTTTGTTTGGATCATTTCCTTGCGACTCGTAATAAGCTTCAACCAGCATAAACTTCCCGGTCGTGGAAGCAATGCGCCTTGAGGATGATAGTTCCTCCATGATGTCACGAAGTTTTCTGCTCCAGTCTTCTTCTGTTGTTCCAACATACAGTGACGATAATATCTCTCTACAGCGAGGATCTCCTAAAAGCCCCACAATAAAGATACAGACCGCATCCATATGACCACTATCGTGTCCAATAAGATCCATTATTTCTGTCACAGAACGATTCACGTGGTGAAGGCTGGCGCACATTTCCAGCTGTAGCAAATGACCGAACATGTACATAATTCTAGCTCTCATCCCAGGCCGGTCTACCTCGTGCTCAGTTGCAATCAGAAAACCGCATCGCTTAGCCTCATCATCAGACAAATAAACTTCTCTTAGATCATGATCTTCGAACATGATCTGTCGACCATCATACGATCTTATGGCATGACCGGCAAGGTTAACAACCTTCCGGAATGTAGCTACACACTCTTCATTGTCCCACACATCGGTCACTGCTGCTGTTTGCTTGCTTACACCATGCATAGACTGCTTCATGAACTGTCCCAGACTTAGCATGTGGAGAGCTGTCATTCTCTTAGGAAGCTTATGTTGCTCACTAGAACCTGCACCTCTCGCGATATTTGATTTGAAGATTGAAATTAAAATTTGAATGTTTATTGGTAATCGATAGAATGTCTCCATTTCTTTGTGCGTCCGAAAGTAATCTGTAAGGTATTTGGCTTCGTCCGGATTGTCTTCAAGGGCGATGCTAATCAATGCTTCAACAGAAGCGACTTCTAAGCCAGCAAGCTCCAAAACTCTGTCAACATTAAATGTAAGGACATCCATTTTATACGGCCTAGTTGTGATCAACAGTTGGCATTTAGGCAAGAGACGACCCTCTATTAAGCTGTTAATGATAGTCGTAGTTTCTGTATGTACAGTAGTGTCGTTGATGTAACCCATGTCTTCTCTGAAATCAGCATTGATTTCATCTAATCCGTCTAGCACCACAAGTACGCGTTGCTCATGTTTCTCTATAATTTCCCACATTTTGAGCCGATCCGTTGTTGGTGGCCCGTGGCGTCCGATCATGAAGTCGACAGCTGACATTGGACATATATTTCTGATTGTTTTTAGAGGGATATGAAAAATGAAATCATGCCCTTCCCATTTATTGACGCTGTACATGTTGAGTATTTGCATACAAAGAGATGTTTTCCCGCCACCTGGTGGTCCAATAAGCAATGCAGTCCTGGGAAGAGCATTGTCTTTTCCCAAAGTTAAAACGTTGCTGATATTGACAACTGCCTCATGGTCGTCGTGTGCATGGAATTCATACAAGTTGTCACGTTTTACCTCCTTGGGTTTTTGTCGCCGGGGATTTAAGATCACAGGCTGGTGCTGGCTGATGTCGATTTTGTTGTGGAAAAGAAGTTGTTCTCTTTTTTGTGTGCCATTCACTATAGATGCAGCGTTTCTCTGCAGCTGCGTTTTGTAGACTTCTTTGGGCAAAACATCATCCATGCTATTGGCCAGTCTTTCCACATCTTGCTTGATGTTTGGATCAGTGATTGGGCAAAGGTTGCTCTGATCTGTTCTCTGTAAAAGTGCAATAAAGTATTTTCGAGCTTCCTCCCGACCTTGATATTGTAACTTGTCCACGAGCGCCTGAATCCCATGATGCTGCCGTTGTTTGAATTTGCAAAGTATATCCTCAGCGTCTATTTTCGTAAGAAGCTGATTTTGGCTTAGTTTTTCTACGATGACTTCTACATGCTCCAAATGGTTGACTATCCTTTCTCGTTGCTCTCTCAGATGTTTTGCACAGGGTTCCTCATCCATGGTGTACTATGTGTTTGCATACATCTGAAAACGAAAAAGAGTGCCAACATTAGGTTGGCTATGGTTTTTATATCCACATTCATTTAAACTAACAAATTGCCCTTATTGACAACTGAGCATTAGTGGCTCAAGATGCCATATATTGTACATTTGTTTGTTGTATTCCTTTGTATTTTGAAATATAGTTATATTTCTAGTTGGCTGAGAGATGGCTGCAATAATGACATATGTTTTGCTTTTTATATGGACATCAAAAAGTCAGCTTTTCGAACAGATCAATAGCGCGGAACACCGTTGCTTGATTGGCCACGTGCAATCCTGGGAGGTAAGACTGACATTTCATAACATACTAATAATTGTGATGGCACTTGAGATGATATAGCGATATAAAGAGCTTGTACCAGCTAAATTCAACCACAAAAGGCTGGAGTGCATAACAAGCATCTACTTGATAGGGAATCCATCAGGATAAATAGGGCAACCATTCGATTGGACAATGATGATCGTATATATGAGGCGCAAAAATAATGTAATTGTAAATCATTGTACTTGATTTAAGCAAACAGGTGCATGACAATTGTTACTACCTTCATGACACCTGAAATATTAAACATGTGCGTATGTATAGATTGGTCCCTCGAACATCTACGCATCACAAAATAATGCAATGATGTTAAAGCATTCACATTCTATAACACGGAATAACTATTATATTGCATATACGAAACAAAGCTTGCTCTTTGTTAAATTTGGGCATCGGCACAGAAGACAAACAGTGTCCAGTCCAGTCTCTTGCTCCTATGTTTTACAACATTTCCCACACTTTCGTGCTTTCTCATCCATCATATTGCAAAAGAATAAGCGCGTTATATGTGATTAGATTAAATATAAAACATGAACTATTACCATGCATCCACTGCACGAGGCCATGCATTGTGTCTCTCAGTGACAAATCGGTACGCCACCAGTTGCACTCAATGTTCACCATTGGTTTTGAAATGCTGTAACATTCGAATTTATCAATGGAACAAAGCACCCGGTCATTGCCAACCTCTTGTCCGTCATGCTAGCACCCAGGACCACTCCACACCCTTAACTAAGATATCATCGGGCTTGAAGTCGAAGCGACACGGTGGATTCTCTCCCTCTATCATCCACTCAGAGAAGACTGCATTGGCGGCATTGCTAAGATCTAAACCCACGGTTCTGGAACCATCCCATGGACGTTCTGTTTTCACGGATATTTAAGTTAGTTTATTAGAAATCTCTCGGCTGCAGCCAACTCCTCTGTCATGGGTTATCTATGCAGCATCCGGGAATGCGCATTTGTTTGGTTTACTACCATGGTCCATCTATACACTCAAAGTGACACGTCTTGTTGCAATCCTTCCGTACATATACCACCGGCAATTGGTGGTGCACCTAATCACTACGTCAATTAAGCCTCTATTAGATGATATACTCAAAGGTAGCGCTGTAGGCACCTTGGCCCGCAATAAATTATATTCTACCCGCTTGTGCGTTTTTGTGCAATCGACAGGGGTGCAGTGTGTAGTCTTGCTTGGTGTGAGACACCTGCTATTGACTCTCATACACAGTGTTTGTCTATAGTATAATGGTATGAATGAGCCCCATGGTCCGGGAAAGGAATATTACCTTAATATCTATGATTTGGCTTTCTTGTGAGGTAGGGCAATCGTACCGACGATCCATATGATATAAATTGCGCTAAGAGGTACTTACTATATCAGTGCAATAAAGGGAATTTACGTGTAACGTCCGAGCTAATATAAACATATTCACTTCCCATGCACAATGTACACAGAGATAAAGCCCGTCCTAAATACAATTAACGTAGATCAAGGCAAGAGCCAACTCGGCCGCTCCATGACCAGTACAAACCCCGAACGTCGAGGATATGTCTCCATAGATTCGGGTCAGGCAAGGTTAGGTATATATAGGTCTTAACGGCGAACTTACGCTAGTGTTATATGGTGCTTATACATTGGTAAGAATATCAATGAATTGAAGAACAGAAGCTAGTGAATACATTTGCAAGAAGTGAGCAATAGCAGAACTGTCACAAACAGTCCTTTATTGTTATCATTTATGCCGATATGTAATCCCTCATGACTAGCATCTTAGAGCCAGAGCTTAACCCTGTCGAGAGAGCGCACAGCAAGCAGAGCAGCATGTAGCTTACATATTCGGCTTTATGCTTGTACGCTGTGGTGAGAACGCCATGTATTCATATATGTATATAAATGTATATATGTATACACACACATATATATATATATATATATATATATATATATATATATATATAGAGATATAGAGATGAGAGATAGATATATATATATATATATATATATGTCTCTATATGTATATCTATCTGTATAGGGAGACGGAGATATAGAGATATTGTAAATATCCCTCTTTAAACAGATATAGAGAGTCTATATATATCTACATATATATAGATATGTCTAGAGAAATATGCAGAGAGAGGGAGGAGAGAGATATATATATGTATATTTTTTATATAGATCTCTATCTTTCTCTCTTTATCCATATATCTATATCTCTCTAGAGATCTCTTTATATCTCTATATATATGTATATCTCCATGCATATATATTTTATATATACATCTCTCTGAGTATATATCTTTATATATCTCTCTCTTTATATCTCTCTCTCTCTATATCTCTCTCTATCTATATATATCTCTCTATATATCTATCTCTCTATCTCTCTCTATATCTCTATCTATATTTATATATGTATATTTCTATATATATATATATATTTGTATGAATATAGTCGTGCGTGGCCTGTGTTGGAATGGTGTGGGGCTCGTACTCGGTTTCGAAGCCCGTAGGGGGTCAAGAGATCCAACCGACTTAGAGGCCTGTAGAACACACCACACGGGCCCCGCACAACTGTCGCGATCCTTCTGCAGGCATTTGACCACAGGCTCAATGGGGCTCGTAAGGAGCCAAAAATCTCTCAAACGTTTTACTGGATCGGCATGCGGCAATGCGACACACCGTGCTGTCCTGCCCAAGTACCCAGGGTTTTGGCCTATAAGTCTCATGAAAACTAGGCATTGCATGGGGTTATTTACCCTCATAGTTCCTGATGGGTCAAATGTTTTGACTTTGATAGTTCAATTCTTTCAAGTTATTACATACGTGACCTGTATCTAACACCTAAACACTAGATAGGGGCCACCCAAAAATCTGTGCAGAAGCAAAATATGACGATTTGGGCTGCCGTTAAAAGGTAGATATGTTTGTGGGTATACCATGTTATCACGGAGTAAGATACTTCGTATGGGAGTGCCTCCTGGAGTCCAAAATCTTCCCGTAGCCGCATCTTGTACGCTTAATAAAAATACTAATTACAAAAGCCCACTGACCAGCCTTATGTAACAAAAACATTTATTACTTCCCCATGCTTAATGGTAAAGGTGATATTACCAACTTCATAGGGATATTATATGCCCAATGTGGTGTTATATCACTCCTACTTTAACTTGATTTACAACTGAATGAGCAGATGACAACGCAGTCTATGACCTCAACAAAAACAAGGAGAAAGCCCAGCAAGCCTTTCTGAATATGCAAAGACGACCCAGGTCTCACAACGAGTGGTTCTATGACTGGACTTGACATGCAAGGTTATAGGGTCCTTGGAATGGAGGACACGATAACACCAAATGAAGCTGCAAATTTAAATTATGATTATATGAGACACTGACAGCAGCACAGCGGAATAAGATAATTCATACACACAGAATAAGCCCCTAATTACTATTTTGGCGGAAGCAAGTTACCCGCTATGCAAGGGATACGAGTGATCAATTGTTAATGAAGCCATTAGCCGAACCTCACGAGACGGAAGCTGTTGATGTACTATGTTATTGAGAGGTAAAATCATTAATACAGTACTGTCTCCCAGGTTGGGCGCCGATACTGATACGATGGGGTCCGCTTTGAATGGAACAAATCAAGCGGCAGGGATAAGTAAATCCGTGGGCCAGCTGGTTGCTGTGGTATCTTTCAACCCACCTTCATATCACGTCAACGTTAATTAAGATTTATACAACCAGTTCAAACAAAAAACAAACCTGCGTCACACCAACCAACAATTCTGATGGCACCACTAAATCCTGCGCTAGCTCATGTACCTAAGGCAGTGACAGGTCGAGCTCAATTATTAAAACACGGGGAGATCACACAGCAGCAGAAACAACTCATGAATAAGAGGGATAAACAAACAACTCTTTACCACTTTATCGCCCTGGGTTAGCTCCCAGGACCTTGTCGATGGCGACCTTGCATTGGTAAACGTGAGTATGGGTGAGATGGAGTGCTGCTTTCAACCATTGAAATAGTGCCCGGCTGTTGTGGCCAGCACCGGCCTTTCAGTGGCCATTAAGTTTATCAGCTGTAAGTTGGTAACCAAAGCTATGAAACGCAATGAAGTCTGACAGCAAGCTGGACACGATTGCAAGTAATACATCTACCGCTCTTACCAACGACATCATTCGTGATGAAGAACGCAAGCCAATCCTTGAAGAGGTATATTATTTCTGTCGGATGAAAAAGCAAATTCCAGCTTGACTACACAAGTTCCACCCTGATACCGGTGATGGTGGGACAAAAAAACTTGCCAAAACAGCATAGACGCGACACCTGTACAGGAAGATTAGCCACCAGATAGCAAATCTGATGATCACATTAAGTTGCTGCTCCATCCCTTAAAAGGGGATGCGTGAGATTCACAACCTAGCCTGGGCAGCGGGTTTTTAACAAGTGGGCGCTTGCACTTAAGGGGAGTTGTCCAAGCATCACAATCGTCCTCATCAATCACCGTCACGGTATCACCTCGTTGTTTCAAGTGACGTAAACGCCAATATTACCATTTCAATTTGGCATACCATAGAGTGTTTTGAAGAGTATAAAAGCCCATTGGTACGACGACTGCTCACCAGTTTCGGTAGGGAACAAGGGCTTCGAGATTAGTTCCGCCCCTGCACCCAGCATCCACTGATGATTAGGCTGTCTGTTATTTCCCTCTCATTGCCTACCCCCAGACCTAATAGCTTGGTAGGAGGATGATATAGTTAGGTCAGACCTATCCGCTGCATGCAGCCATTTTAATAGCTGGTGAGGTATGATTGTATAGACAATAGGTGGCAGATGCATATTGTATAAATGCTAAGGGTAACCTTTACGCCGTAGATATACACTCTATTCCACAACGTTGAGCCCTACAATGTCATATAGAGTGACAAAATCCAAGAGACAACTCTTCTTTATATAAGTTAAGAGAATGAACATGCAACGAAATATGGGAGCGCATATTCACTAAAACATTCTTACAACAACCTAGATGTGTAGTGCGTTGGGCATTAGATCACACACTCAGACTCTAATAATCCTCTGTCTCATCTGTAAAAGATTTTCCAACCCCACAATGGAGGACCTGAACCACTATGACATCTCTGGTTAACAAGAAAGTACTTTTACAGATCAAGGAGAAAAACGCAGTCCCATCACCGAGTAGCTATGCCTCCAACCCAATAATAAACATTGTTAAAACGAAGCACCTCTAAAGGAATAGACGCGTTGCACATGCAGCCGATGTTCTTAAATGGACAGCACCTAAGTAAGATATCTCGCTCCTCTATAGACGGAAAAAGACAAAAAGCATCATTACACACGACCAGTAGAGCACAGGTTCGTCAGGATTAGTGGCAGAGCATCCAAGCTCGTCAACCTTCAAGGATCACACAGGGTCATCGGAGCAAAGACGGCCACCCTCAAGCCTTCTAAACTGGTGGAAATAAGGAGCCCATGTACCAACTAGCCACAGCAAGCTTCTGCCCGGCACGTACAATTTGTCTCACTTATTGTTTAGGGCTGTTGTGACTGATTGTCCGCCCAGTGGCAGCCATCCTTGTTTTGGGAGGATTTAATTAAACCAACTTGTCAACCATCAGTTGTGTCTAGCCACACCTGAATGAGTCTGTCATATACTACCCCACCCCACCCCACCCCCAGGCTAATAGTGCAACCGGCCACTTTAGAAATGCATATGCACCTTCTGCATTAACTAATTCTCTGGAGCCTTCAAGCTGATTTCATCGTGTGCTTTGCCTGCAGCGGGTTTTTCTTCTGGAATAATTTGGTCGATGATTTTATCAGGGTCCATCATAACTGTGATGTTCAATTGAATGTGACAAAGTACTAAATGTTTCTATGCCGTCCAGAAAAATACGCCTAACCTGGTCATCATCACATCATCAGCATAATTGCGAGCAGGATGGCTTGGTATATCGTTGTTTCGAAATTGCTGTCGGAACAAAACCATTAGCAGTAGGCTTGTCCGACTTTTGCACACTAAGTCTCGTCAAACAGCTGTCATACTGCGGCACATTTCTCTGTTATGAGACCACGTTGTTTACGTAAAGGGTGTCACAGTATGACTTGTAAAAGAGCATGACCCAGTGTGCTTGCTTGCGTATGTGCTTCAACGCTCCTATACACTTCTGGGTGACCCAAATGCTCTGCTGCACTTGGGGCTTGCTGAAGGATTGTTCCGGCAGCAGGTGTATTGTCTCAGTCAGCACCTGTAGACATGAGCTAGTCCTCCAGAATGCCTGCGTGTAGCCAGGCAACTGCTCAAAGGGGTTAGCAATGTTCACCATTGACATCTGCGTTGATGCCATTCTGCAGCTGATTGCTCACGAATAAGTTCGATTTGCATAACAGCAGGTAGGGTGATTGGACTTTTTAGGATCGAAGGGATGTTGATTAGATTCCTTATTGATGTACGGCCACGCCACCCTGCCGGGCCAAAAACTGGATAAAAGAAAAACCAGCTGGCCACATTGCTACTACTTCACGCAGGTCTATAACTACGAGGGCGACGTGAGGCTGGTCGTCAAACGGGTCACACAACACCTGCAGAATGTGGTCTGGCTCACAGTAGATCAATTCGTGCTCCAAAAAGCTCAAGTAGAGCACAGAAGACGCTCCAAGATCGGCAGGCCGCCTGCGCTCTACTGGTCGATGCAAACCTTGCAAACAGAATTTTGGATCCAATCATGGGTTGTGCAATGGGGCATGGGAGAAATACTGCTGGATGCCAGCAGGGGGGGGGGGGCATTCGGAGGGCTTGCGTCGAACATGGGCATGGCAGTTGGTAGAACGCCATGCACTATTACAGCAGGGACATTGTCACATCGACCTAACGGTCTGTTACCTTGCCACAATGCAGGACCATAGCGAGGAGGCTTCACATTTCACATGATTTGGCAACACATCTCACTGCATGCGCTTATTGCAATCAATGACTCCGTGCCTGCTGATATCAGCTCAGAGTCTGCCGACCTCAAGAAGTTAAACGCTCGTCCCATCTTCCAACTTAGTTTGGCAAGCATTTTTAAAAACAAGGCTGTGCACTTACGATGCAGTTTGTCCACCTTGTCAAGTATGGCCTCCTGATCAACATGTTGTGTGTGAGGGCCAGCCCTGTTATGGCCCTGTTATCATTGATAATGTACAGGAGGACCCCACCTGAAACAGTTGGTAGAAGACCTGCATATGGTCATATAACCCACACTCAGGCCCCTATCTGGTAGGTCTAAATGATCATAAAGAATGGCGCCCCATAAGCACCCCTTTAAGTAGGTCCAGCATGATTGCGGTCTATTTACACCGGATCTGGCTGCAAACGATGGCTGTGCTGGGGCACTCTGGTTATGTAGTGGATCCCTTCATTTGACTCTGAGGAAATGGGAATCGTAGCTGGTGGGATCTCTGCAGGGTCCATACTCATGGATACAACGGACTACTACAAAACGCAGTGGCTTCTGGTATCAGCTGTCAATGACTATTACAAAGCCATAGGTAGCGAAAGACATGCAGCAGGTTTTTCCCGTGATTACTTTTTAGAGGTTAATTTGTGGTTCAGTGGGTCCGCAAAAAGACACCAGGCGATACTACAGTCCTCCAACTTGACTATGTGGCAGGTGAGGTCCCAGATAAATTGGATTTACAAATGAGCAGACTATTAGCTGTACAAGTGAAGTGAACGAGACAGATTAATAGGTTAGAGAACAAAGGCAGACCTGGAAAGGCTGTCAGCTCATTGAGACCTAATTGGGTTATACAGACTCTGCAGGCAATCCACAGAATGCTTAACGAGGACGCTAGCCGAGCATTTAAGCACCCTGATCAGAGAGCAAGGGGTTTCAATCGCATGCATCTTTACTGCTATTGGTACTGCAATCACGACCGTGTTGCTCTCTTTGACATGAATCCCAAATCCTTGATTGCCAACATCCACGTCTGCACCACCAAGTGATGAGGGCGGCATACAAGAGTAGAGAATAAGCAGCTGAAGTTCTCGGTGAATGTTTGAAAAGCTTGGCCGGTAAAGCAGCTGGACCGCTGCCAGGCATCATCTGTGCTATAGTGTCTTGGGTGCACCAGCACTTTCAATCGATTCTTAGACATTTCTCTCATGCAGCTTAGATTCATTGCTGGCGCCAAGTGTTCTAAATAGGTTAGTGAGTTTGAACCCGACCGAAGCATTCTAAGATAGAGCTTCATGCGAGCCTGACAGGGATAAGCTCGATCTGCTGGTTTTGTACACTTCTGAGTACACTAGCAGCATGTTAGGAGATGGGCTTCTGTCTGACGAGGACTTTGCCCACGCCAACAGGTAATTTGAGCAGCACATTGCGTGAGCAGACTTTGGCCACAAACCTCACAGAAACACACGTTGATTACTGTTCCAACATTATTTTAAGTTCGGCTTTTCAAGCTGTGATGAGGAAGAAACAGCGACTTGATAAATGGGCCCAGACAGACCAAAATTTGGCCAAAGAATATGTCTCGGGATTGGCCAAATTGGTTCCTTTGTAAGCCAACCCCAGGAAACTTCCTCGGAAACCCTCACTGCTGCTTTGTAATCCAGCACAAGGCTCCAACTGATCTCCGAAAACCTTACACTCCTTAGGTTGTGCCATGGCCCCAAAATAGTTAACGAGCCTCAAGACAACCAGATCAGTCGCTGTCATGACCAGGACCATGAATGTTACCTCGCGTCTCTTTTTGTCATCTGAGGGCAAATTCCGAAAGCTGGGGCTCAGGCTTCAGTGGGATGACTTGTGACTACAGAGTACATACAGAGCTTATTTGACATAATGAGTTTGGCATGTCTCTGGCGGCGGAGCTGCTGGTCGATAGAGTCTAGCGGCTCAGTTGGCATTCTAGCCCATTATGCCAATGCAAACTGAAGTTGCTCAGTATCAGCAGTATGGCATATACATTATGCGTCCGCTTAGGGGTGTCATATTCTAGAGAAAATAAAGTTGCTCCCAGAGAACCGGCAGCAGCTTTGCAAGCTTACGCTCCTGACTGACTCAACAACCACAAAGGCCATTAAAAAATCTCCAGGTGTATTTAGAAGGGCTGCTACTGACATTTTAGATCAAGAGCTCAGGCAAGTTGTATATTTTACTTCTTAACAACATTAGGCAAGAGGAATTTGTAAGGATAGTTTTGCTAGGTTGGCAGCTTTCAAACGCCGCCCAAATTAACCCTCTGAATTCCAGATTAGCCTGCACCTCATACTCGGATACTGCCTCTTTCCACATCGTTACATCGTAACTACACCTTTTACTTCTTCTGTCAACCAGCATTTCTATGATAGACCATGGTTAAATCGACCCATTTTCCTTACCATCAATAAACCTAGACTCCTCATCCTTCCCTCCAATAAATTCCTCGCCTCAACTCAAGTGACAGCATAGGGGGAAAACATTCGTACGCCGCTTCCTCAAAGGCGTTTTCACTACCAGACCAGCTTTGCCGAAACTTTCCGGCATTCTGGATGTTAATCAGGTACTCATCTTCATAGGGAATAGACTGCAGTTCAATCAATTCATAGTTTTACAACTGACTCGTCACCTCGCTACGCTGCTTGCGCTCTTATCTGGGCAGCGTGGACAATCCCTTCACTCTATTTAGATGGAAAATATTCATATCAAACTTGATTGTTTATGCATCCGCTTTGGAAGTTTATTCAAACACAGCAAGCCGGGTACACACTTGCATGAAGATGCTGTCCCTGTGTACCATACAGACGTACGCTTGTGCCTTGTTCGTATGATGCGAGAGTAGTATCTGATCAAAACTAAAGAGCGACGGATAGAGGAAAAGAGATTATCCTCACAACTATCCGCGCCTACCGCGCAATAGCCAGGGATACGCTCAGAAAATGGATTAAAGCTACCTTAAGTGAAGCTGGAATTAACACAGACACGTTTAGCGCCCACAGCATTTGGGCAGCTTCATTGAGCGCGTCTAAGGTGTCAATCAACACCAGTCTCAAGTCGGCTGGGTGGAGCTCAACTTCGACGTTCTACAAAATAATCATTTCTGACTCGCATAAATTTGCGGACAGTTTTCAATAGCAGCATTAATTTTAACATTGATTCAAGGAGATTGTTGTTTCCTTAACTACATGTTTTATCAAGTTATTCTTCGTCCGTTTCATTTCCTACTGTCACTCACATATTTTAATATAGCTTTGATAATATGTTTTATGTCATCATCATAACTTGACTAGAAGTTTCAGCTTCTCTTTGAATGACATGTAGTTATTAGCCATTTAAACTTTTTTACCTCTTTTGTTCTGGACTTCGTGTTCGTCTTTATTGGCTACAATATTGTATAAATCGCAGAGAATTTCTGTTGTGGTCATGTTCAATTTATAAACTACACGAGACTTACCTGTAAGGCGAATTTTGATTGTAATTGTACCACGTGACCTTATCAACGGGAATTAACTGCCCACATCACTCTCCACCCTAACATGTTTCCGGTATTGCCTTCATATTGCAGCCAATTGTTTAAGGCTGACTCCTAGGGAGATGTGACGTCATCTCAGTTAATTCCCGTTCTTAAGGTCGCGTGGTACAATTACAATCAAACTTCGCCTAACAGGAAGGTCTCGTTTAATTTATAAATTATCCTCACGGGAACCGAAAAGGAAGGCCGTTGCATACACACGCTTTATTGGGCTCACGGAGGTCAAAGAACTCCGCTGCACTGAGCTGGGGCAATCATAAAATGCCATAACAACTTTAAGAACTTTAGCGAGCAATTAAAAAGTTAGGATCTGTTATGTGAGATTACGTAAGTAAAGTAAGGGGAGCAAACTATATCGAGACACATTTCGTAGGAATATGCAACAGAGGGAAAGCTATATGAGAGATTGCCTTGAAGACCGCCAAGGAAGGAGAAGAAGTCGGTGAGACGAACACAGAGGTGTTGAGGGGGAAGAACATTAGCAGGAGCGTTAATGGATAACACATGTTTAATAAGTCAGTATACGAGTACAGGCAGCAAGACGTGACCCACCGCTTGAATGACTGATAGGCGCTGCCGATTAGTAAACGAGATATATCGCTGGCAGCAGTCGAGGTACGAGCTAACGTGGTGCCGATGCAGGTCCTTAAGTTCGCCTGTGCGATTACCTAGAGAGCAGCTGCCTTGGCGGATGCTATGACCCGAATGAAGGGTCTGATCCAGCGAACAACGGGTCGGATCAAGCCGGGGTTGGCAAACGTGCCTTGGGTGAGTGTGATGAGGCGGTCGTGCCCTTCGGTCAACGAAGAGAGGGTCAAAGATGTGAGGGATGGAAACTATGATATTTGTGGGAGATGAGTCACGTTCTTGAAGAGTCTTTGTGTGTTGTAAATGAAGCTCAAGTCCGGCTTGAGCGCGACGGATATTTCCACGCAACAAATGTCAACGAAGGTTAACACGATTTCATAATAATCAAACATCATGAACACTACCTACATTTTGGAGGAACTCTTTATGCTTGAAATAGCAAGCTGAGGATGATACCAGTCATGTAACACAGCTCAAAGGGTCCTTCGCAAATAAAAAAGGTGGTAGTATGGTTTGGAAAGCTGGTTCGGGTTTGAGGCAATATGGCTCAGAATGGACTTGCCAACAATGTCGTACGATAAGCAAAAGTAACACAGTTACTATGTTATTCAATGATATGTTGGATAAGATCTGTGCAACCATCTTGAATGTGATATCCAATGTTTATAACTGTCTTCAGAAGGATTGTAGCTTTCGATGAATGGAACTATTACTGTAGCGGTCGGTTTGTCACCAATTAACAGCCGATGAAGTTGCAATTAACATACTCAGTTCTCCGCAAACACTTCCTCGACTAACATACACATGAACACACATACACAAATACAAACACAGACGGCCAATGTTTGGTATGTGGACTGCTCGTGAGTATCGGCCTATAACTCAACTTCACTATTATGGTCATTATTTCTACATCACTTCTTGTGAGAATCTGTCTATATCTCGCCATCACTGCTTTTGTCATATATTATATGGCCAGAGCGAGTACGTAAGGCTGCACAAACAATATATTTTTACGTTGTAATGTTGCTCAGAATATTTAACTGCTCCAACGTGCCGACAAACATAACTTACTCAGAAAAAGATACTGAAAATGTAGATCCTTAGCTAAATATGCAATAGACAGTAATTCCTTTTATAACATTCGGTATATGTCTACATGAAACCGTTTGATCTCAGTAGATATATTCAGAATTGTTTGATGTTGACAAAACTAACACACATTGTATGACACAGGCTGATGTCAAGCATCGCACATAAGGTACGCAATATAACGGGCAAGTGCATACTAACGTTTAATGCTTTTCTTCAACGGTATTTATGTTTTACGATCTTGAAATAAAGCTGATCAACCAAGACATAAACGGAACTCTTCACTTTAGGGTAATCTCTGAAGAGGACGTGACTCGAATACACTGGAATGTGTTGCGAAGTGAGATATCACAACATAGGGTAGATTTATACTATAAGACATTCTGCCGTAAATATAATGACGAAGAAAATATAATATTTATCAAAGCACAAAACCAAATGCAAACAACAATAGCGAAACCGTAAACCGTTATTGTTTAAATGACTACACTAAACAGATAACATACATGCATTCCGACGGAGTTTGCTATTGAATTAAGCTACAAAATAATGGAAAGCTTATGATAATCGGACTATTATTCATGGAGATGTTCAAATGTTTGATGATCATGACCTTAGTTTAAAGTCAAGGTAAAACTAACTGTCTTGTATCTGCGCATGCATATCATCTTACTTTTATAAAAATTATTCGAAATTTCGTTAAAAAAACTGCGCCCTGTGTCGCGAGAATAAAACCCCCCCCCAACGTTAATTTAGAAGCTGGCCAATGTTAAACGAAAGAAATCATGCTGTCCGGGGCAGTGATAAATTGACAATGATTGGGCTGACTCAAGAAAAAGCTTAAAAAATATATGATACGGTTGACGCTGTCCATGAAAACATTCGACCCACGTTTTATGACCGTCGAACGCCTATTGTGGGTTTTAGAAACGATCGAAAATTTCTTGCCAAATTTAGCCTTTTTCCTAACTTTTACATGCGATTCGTGAGAATACTACACATAATTTGTGCTGACATGCAGCAAACGAAACGTTACTTAAATAGTAACGCACTAATTCATAGACATATATTATAAAAATGGACCCAGAATAATATCGGGGTGTTAATGCAATTTGGGGGGCGTTATTGGAATTGAAGCTCAGTTTGTGAGAAAACTATTAAAAATATGCATTAAGATGTATTAGTCACAAGTTTGGAAGAGCATGGGCTATTGTTTTGAGCAAACATTTTTACGATACGACCATTAACGACAGAGAAAAGATGTGTTAACTTTCTATTGCACTGAATTACGTTAAAAAATGTGGTAAAACAATGCCACAAATTTTCGAGTGGGGGCTACAAGGCGAAATATGCATATTTTTTCATCATAATTGTTATGTAAAATTGGTCAATAACACAGACTCCAAGGCCCTTCTATTCATATATATATGTATGTATTTATATGTATTTTAATATGTATATATATGCATATGTAGATATAAAATTACGTTTTTTGATATCTATACAAATATTTGTGTATATATATATATATAAATATATATATATATATATATATATATATATATATATATATATATAAATTATATATACCAATCATAAAACCTCGCATTAGCAATAATAATAATATATATTTATATATATATAAAGAGCAAACAATTGTCAGAATATATCAACTAAAACTCCTAATCAATGCCTATTAAGATAATCCAGGATTTTGAATGAAGGTTAATTTTGAAGAATAACACTTTCAGGCTTAACTGAGTATTTCGTAAGTATATAACCTGGATATTCTTTATAATTCACAAAAAAACCTGATTGTCGCCCATCCGTAGCGTTGACAAAATTTTGGTATATATTTGACAGCATCAAAATTGCAATGAAAACAATTCCGCTGCATAACAAAACTGGTCGACAGACCTAAGAAGTACACAATCTACCGATTGAAAAAAATTTGGAGTGAATATAAGTGAAAACGGAAGCGGCAGGAAGCGTTGAACTTTGGGAGACACTAGATATAAGGAGTTGGGAGCCAATTGGTCCCCGACCCTTGTGAAATTGAAATACTCCGAACTAGAATTTGAAAACTACTCATATTCGTTATTCAATGTTCTGTCTTCTATTCATTGGATATTTCATAAAAATGTATATATTTATATGTTTTTTAATATATATATATGCATATTTAGATAGGAAATTACGTGTATTGATATCTATATGTCTGCATGCATAACTGTGCGAGCATTACACAATTTACGCCTTTTTGTAGCTCAATTCAATATAAAAACCTTTTGGTAATATGGTAATGTTCATGTCGTTTGAACTACTATTTTCCTTACCTTTTAATGGTGAGAAGTCCTTCGACGTGGCCCTGAATACACAGTTGCTATGTCGGTATTGAAGGTGCTCAGGAGAGCTCATACAATGGGTGTGCCGAGCAGGTGCAGTATGCTGCGTGCCGAGCACGAGCAGTTTCGTATGTTCTAAGCAAGAACAGTATAGTGTGTTCCGAGCACGGGCAATATAGTGTGTTCCAAGCACGAGTAGTATATTTAGTTCTAAACACGAGCAGTATAGTGTGTTCCGAAAACGAGCAGTTTAGTGTGCGTGAATGCCACGGCAAGTAGGAAATCGGACTGTTCACGCTCAAAATCCGCTTTGTTTGAATGGCAAACAAAGATCTTTTTATTTTCGACAAGTGTCGTAAACATGACTTGAAAGACAGTGATTTACATATCGTTCACTGGTCGCCCCTTTTTATCGATAGACCGGAAGTTTACTGGTAACCCTAGAAGACAGTAAAATTTCACGACTCGACTACATTTACATAATGACATGGCTTTATTTACATAATAACATTTTAAATAAAAAATGGTTGTTATGTGCATATCAAATAGTTGACCTTTTGCATTGCATTCACTTTCAAGTGCCAATTTTGATCACGAGTGAACAATGTCTTCCAAGTAAACAGAAGGGCACTTTCCCTGTATCAGTTTACTGACTTAGCGCAGTTCTGGTGTGGAGTGGCATATATCTTTAGGTAGAACGTGTTTGCTTTATGTGTTCGATATACTTTCAAATGCAAAAGGGCATGTGCACATTTTCGTACCTCTGACGCCAAGACCCGCAATTCGCTGCCCTGATAACACATGGAATTATCAGAGTGGAGCACCATACTTAACCCCAGCGAGACACAAACACCATATGGAATGTATGTACTCACTATATATGTTGGTAGCAAGTGAGGGAGAGTAACCCCACCCTACAATGGATCAAATTGCTGACAAGCTAGTTAAGAGTCTGGTGAATGTATTCGCAACAGCGACCGCAGACGTCCGTATGAACTGTAGATAAAAATAACCCTGTGAATACTTTAGTCAACCTGACGCCAAGCCTCGCGACCCTCCGTCCTAAGTAATGTATACAAACACTTCAAACACAATGGAACAAAAGCATTAGATATGGGGGTTGGCAACAAAGAACGGGTGACAAGTGGCCTCTGGCACTGAAGGCCTCGCAATCAACCCCAGCAATTATCCCCTCACCATCCTGTACATGGCAGGCCTCATTTCCAGTGATGTCACCCTTCCTTAACCATCCTATATATAGCGGCTCCTTGTTTCCGGTTACCTCATCCACATTTCTTTCACCATCCATAACATGGCGGTTCTTCATTTCCGGTGACGTCATCAACAGTTTCATGATCATCCTGCACATGGCGGGTCCTCATTTCCAGTGACGTCACCCATCCTTTCCTACCATCCTCTAGGCTCTCGTTCTCAGTTATGTAAAACATCCTTCCTTCTCCATCCTGTGCAAGGTGGCCCTTCATTCCCTCTGTCGTCACCCACTCTTGCTTCGTCTTCCTACATTTGGTTGATCATCATTCCCAGTCTCCTTACCAACACATATTCCGCAATGACCTATATAGCGGGTCCTCGATCTATGTGACTTCAACCAAAATAAGCCAATGGGTATATGGGTGAACATGGCGAATGTTCATGATAGATTGACAATGATTTGGCCTACCCAAGGAAAGGCTTTGCTTCTTAATAAATAACACCGAGGCGTGCGGACAAATATACTGTAGTGTAACAACTTCAGGTATTTTAATGTACTTGTACTAAGGTAGCTGCTGTAAAAACCGACATCAGCTGAGCTGCATAAGCCCGGTTAGCTTATTATTATTCTGTGACCAAGCAGGGGTTAGCAGTGAGGTCATCGTCCAATCCTCACACGTGCTCAACTGATCTTTCTGAAGTAGATTAAAACTCTTTCATTTGCATTTTATATTTGAAGTAAGCGTTTATGAGTTAGCTCTTTCGAACGTACGGGAGTGATGCATGCACTCCCTCTTAGTTCTGGCGTCCAACGCATATTCTCGGCATAAGTCAATGGAATCATCAAGAGTTCCGCTGCTTTACCTAGTTTTAGCTAATAAAATCAACTCACTAAACATTTATAGGACGAGAAGCTGAATTTCAGCAACAACAGTATCCTGTGAATAAGTATTTTGGCCTAAAACACACCAAACGGTAATATCTGAGCCCGACTTGGCAACATGGCGGCGAGGTGGTGGAAACTGACCAGCGGGAGGATACACCAATTGGAACATAGGCGAGACAGCTCACAAGACGCGGGTTCACAGGGACCATTTGTGGCACGAAGCTAAAAGCTAAAATGACCTTGTCTAACATGTAGAAAAGGCCACTAACATTCACTGTCGCACAAATATCACACCGAATCACGAAGAAAGCAACGAAAACCTGGGGAAAAGGCGACAGGAATTATCGGCTATAGTTATTGCCTATGTTCTCACCGCCTTATTTACATCGGAAGTTTCTGGGGCTGTCTGGGATATCGTCCTCCGCGCTTGTATTTCGGAAGAAAATATCACCGGTAAACTTGGAAAGTTATCGAAAATATAGTTTTCCGCAGACGATAGGAATATGAAACATTATCTCGAACCGAATTAGATAATAACTTTCGACACTGATCGCCCGAAACTCGTCAGAACATGCATATTTCGTGAAAAAAGTGGTGAGTTCTGGGTTGATCGAATGCATCGACCAAAAAATTTAGCTTAAACTGTTGGACCGACAAGGTGATAAATAGAACCTGACGTTGGTCTTTTGGGCTATTATGAGTAGAGTGTCAAGCTTATGTCAATATGTTAAGTGTATAGTGTGGCGCAGTATTCTGTGTGCGAAAGTCAGGGCTGAATTATAACGAGAATGGTTTCGCTCCTCATGTTTTGCGGTGTATTGATCGCAAGCGCTCGGTTAAGCTCAGGATACTCTTCTTGCTTGAGTTTAGTAACAGTGTGAGAAATGGGGTCAACGCTCTTAAAATAACGTTGCGCATAGATGTGTGGTCCGTATGTAGATACCGTGGTAAATGTGTGGATGTGCAATATACTTTCAAACATGCAACTGTACATCTTAATATGAAGCGCCTCTGAACTCAAGGCGTGTTTGAGATGCGCTGCGCTGAAATATTTAAGGGATTAACATCTGTTTAGCGGTTGATGATATTATTAAATGACTAAAACATTAGTAAAATACCATGAATGTAATGGCGTTGAACTGGTCTTTGGTATATGTATGCCCTTTCAAATTGAAAACAGTGGTTGATGTTAACTTTAACCTATCTTGTTAAGAGAGTGAGGACCTCATTGACGTAGCTAGGGAAAATTGTCAGTAGATAATCGTTTTATACAAGTGGCACGGGTCTCGGGAACATGAGCTCTTGGTTCATGGACCCGCACGATTGCCAGCGCACGCGCGGCCAAAAAACCCACAGTTTCGCCTGCCCAGCGCGTCCCACCATGGGGTAGAAGGGAGGATACAAGCGCGAACTTTTGGCTGTACCCAGCGCGCGCGACCCCGATAATATGACAACTGATAGGAGGTGATCAGACGGTGGCAGTCGTCATGGGCGTAACGATTAGCTGACGAAACTGTACGGTAATAGACGGGTTTCCGGTCAAACGAATCTGAGGCTTAGAAATATTTATGCAGTTACAAGTTCACCTGATAATGAAAATGTAGTTTTATAAACTTATTCTTATTAGGTGTTCATCGTTTTACTCGAAATATTGGGTCAAGAGCCAACAATCCTTAATATTGGGTCTTGGGGCCAATTAACTCCTGACCCAATAATAAATATAATCTCGTTCGTTCGTCGGTAATGCTGATGATGAAATAGAGCTACACCTTTAACCGGAAATGTTGGGACTAGCCAACCAGTACACCGGCCGTGTGCGCCACCTCGCATCACCATCCTTCACTGCTTTATACAAATGTATATCGAAGAACGCTGTGATTGGTTGGCCGGTCATAGGTCAAAACCGGGTCAAATCGGATGCGCACCGTTAACTATTGCAGAGATGTTATGGGGGCAACCTGTTGGCTGTGGGTTGCGACTGGTGTCAGTGGACAATGGGATCCAAGGGGTTGAGTGGAGCGGTGCTTTTTAGAGCCATATCTGCAAAACATCACCATGGTCCTGATTTCACCTAGACGAGCGGCAGGAATGGCTTAGTTCAGTCAATCAGCTGGTGGCTAGTGGCGACTTGCCCTAGGATAATCATTTCCATTTTTATCTTTTCCATCTCCATTTTCATTTATCCTATAAGGCGGCTGCTTAATCAGGTCAATCTTGTCTATGGACTTTTCCTGGCACCATATAACACATGAGTGTTGGTGTGCCGTTAAAATCTATACTTACCTTACCTCTATACTACGAAGACTAAGACGTAGCTGAACCTGAAAGAAGTGAGTACATTTCCCAAACGAATTCAGTTCGAACTTTCTCAGATTCACAGGAGTTGACTTGTCGGTATACAACAGCGCGAATTGGCTGGTGGTATCATAGTACCCAGGAAATGCAGTTGTATCTGATTAAATGAGATTTGTTTTTTGTTATTCATTCCACGGAAATGTTCACGCTTTGATTTAATAGTAATGTGCGGCCAGCGATGATAAGGGAAAGGGGAAAGAATGCAGTAAACTTATCGCGGAACTCTTACCCCTGCCAAAGACGATTGTCGCCCGATTTGTGAAGACAAGTAAAAGCAGTGCGGCGTCAGCGTATGAGAACGATGAGGAAGGGGTTTGGGAAGTTTAGGCGCTTCATTCAACTGGGTCATGGAAGAATGGATTATGGAGATTTTTTTGTGGTATCTGAATCACTTATGAAGTCTTAGCGCGGCGGATTGGCGCATAGGTACTCGAGTCACTAAGTGCTCGGAACCATGATATCGGAAAGCGAGTGGCGGTGGCTCGGTGAACGATAATTTGAGAATGTTTTTTGAGACGTGCAAAGCAAAACAATGCTGCAAAGACAGCTGGTGGTTATATGATATCAATGGCTAATAGTGAGTGGCTGTTTCCCAATATTATAATTAAGAGGGTTTATGTGTACAAACATTCGTTCATTCTATGATTAATGAAGTCAATCATAGCTTATGCCTCCCAATGTATGGTAGGTTAGAGATAACAGTTCATACTTAATATACATGACACTTTTAGCAGTAAATAAACACATATATCCCATTTTATAATATTGAAATAAGTTTTTCGATACGAGGCATTTGATTTACAGACAAAATAATTTGCATTTATATTCTCCTCTATACAACAATTGGACATAGTTAATTAAACATATAGATTTTATTTTACCTTTTGCATGATAGTTGTCCAAAAAAGGGCCAATATTGGAAAAAAAATGGTGCGGACGTTAGTTGAAGAAAGAGTCTAGAGCGCACTATGAACATTTGAACATCTGTATCACAAATAATCACTTTAAGTTTGTATTTCTTAGTATATAATATCGCCGAGGAGGTTTTAAATAACCCAGTTAAAACTTTACATTACTTTAATGTCAATTTTCTCATTTTTGCTCACTGCTGTTGAACAATAACATAATACAATGCAATGCATAACAGTGCAGTATCCAATTACTTACATTCTGTAAGTTACTATTAGTGCCAAATACCACGAAGGCAGAACGTCTAGCAAATTCTGACACCTGAATTGTTTGCACATATGACATAATGTGCTCAAATGTTTCAACATCTGATAGAATGGAAGTGAATAGTTCCTTGCAACAGTAAATGGTGGGATGCAAACCCAGTGCAGGGCACTCGGGAACCGGGGTCGGAGACCTGCGTAAGTGCCGATGGAAACCCAGTGATTTACCCATTCGAGTCCATGGGACCCGCAGGCGAGCAGTTTTCGCGCGTCCTATAGTGATTCTAGGTTGTTTTCGTTATTGCACCAACCCCTCCCTATGACGATTTTGAAAATCACACGATGCTAAGGCGGCAACGGGGCAACGTGTGCAGTAAAAAGACAGTGATATCACTCAAGTAGTTGATTTCATTCCCCTGAGCAGCGCACTCCAAACCGTTGACAGATCTTTGAGATGTTTAAGACGTAAGTTCAGGCCTTTAAATGATTTTTTTATACTTGATGTGGAACGCGTTTGAAGCATGATCTTAGGTCAAGCTCGTGGCGCCAGCTGCCAAGCAGTAAAAACCGAACTGGTATGTTTTATCAGTCCGTGAAAATGTGGCTTATTGCGAACGGTTAAAAACAATGATTGTATTGCTGCCGCTATGTGTTATTAAGGCGAAGTCATGATGCGGCTCACTGTCAATGTGGATGTTTGTGAGGGGGAAAGGTGAAGGGACTAAAGTTAGGTCACAAAAAAGGTTAGTCAACACTCAAACTCAACGTGGTTGGTGAATACGGGCCGAGTTCATACTGAAATATTGTACAGTGCTATCGCTTAATCCATTACTACCAGAGCTGCGTATTAAGAGGGTCAAGCAGCCTATACCCGAAGGTGTGTATGTAGTTGTGTGCCACCCACAACAATACAGTGCTTATACCGGTATGTAAGATGCATATAGTTTTTACTATCATTTTGCTGTTGATCAGCTTGTGAACCTTGGAGTTCACGGTGGACCTTAGCTCCGGTCGTAACGGTAACATGAATTTATACCGCTACGAAGAGTTCATTAAACACAAGTCGGCGAGATCTCGTTTGGGTTGAAGGGCTTTATTTCGCACCTAGAAAATAACATATATCAAGAGCCTTTACAAAAAATAGACCTTTCGCTCCAAAAAACTTACCACCACTCGACGCTATTCTTCAATAAATGCCATCGATAGTTCGTTTCCGAACAAATCGGGATACGAAGTCTGCCATTTTGGAAACTATTAATTATCGCGATTTCCCGCATTGCCTTAGCATCCCAAGTGGGGGGCACTTACCCTAACTCGGATAGGGGTGTGCCGCGGGACCTCGAAAACCCGTAACCGATGTACTCGTTGAGAATGAGAAAGAGTATACTCCATCGTACAAGGTCTTATGCGAATGTCTAACCCGTCGTAAAAGTCGAGATGTCGAAAAAACCACCCCCTTCGTGCGGCACATGTATACTATATCTTTACACTTAAGTGCCCCCCCCCCCGGGCTTAGCATGAGTCGTCGTCTTTCTGTGCATGCGCAGTGCATGTGGTCTTGAACTTGTAAACAAACATGTTGCTGACTTTTTACCGCTTACCAAATTGATCAAAACTATAAATAATTACCATGGATGAAATCCCCAGCGCCGAAAAGGGATAAAATCGTCCGTAAAACATCATTGCATTCTATAACTCCATCACTTGTGTATGTTTGGTGTTGGTAGTTGTCTGAATCGATCTAAGAATATTCGCGTTGCGTTGTTTAGAGAAACGGTAAGACGTCTACGCAGACGTCTTGTAGGGCTAGGTGGACCTCTGACTTAGTGCTAAGATGCATGAATGTTTTAAGTTGTGATTTCATCAGAGTGGTCGGGTTGACAAGGAGACACTAAATAGGCCAGACATTATCAGCTGACAAATGCCGGTCGTATTGGCACACCGAAAGTATTAGACATTGCGCACAGCCGTTGATTTCAGCTGACAACTGACTGGTCTAGTGAATTATTTTTCATCTCGATTCGTATATATCAGTACCACACAGCCGTTACGGTATATGGATTTATACTGGTCTCGACCGGGGCTTTTCCAGACTCGCCAACACCCGTACCTGAAACCGGACGGTATAAGCAATTTATTCTACGGTCCGACCCTTATACCTCCAGAAAGCGTCGACACTCGTGCTAAACCGGCATATAGCCAAGATGTCCACGGCACAAACCTTATTCTGAGACGAGTGGTGCGGATATGACTGAATGTGACTTCATGACTGATCCGGTCTATGAGATTATGAGTTTCTTCCTCAGGTATGTGTACCGCAATGATGCTAGCGTATAGGAAATCCTAGACCGGAGTGTGGAGTGGTGGATATGACGGAAAACCTGCTCTTCATGACAATCCGCGTCGACTGGTTTGCTTGATCAGGTCATGACGTAAAGCGAACGTCGGGTCAATGATGCATTGTTCGAGATGTCTTAAAGATTTGTGGAAGTGGTGGATATGACCAGAATGGTATTGTCATACAATGACTAAGTACCGTGGTTATCAGGTGAGTGACGTAAAGCGAGGGGTAATCTATGCGTCTGTTTTCGAGTCAGTGTGCATAGTTAGTGGCAGAGAGGTGAATATTGTGAGTGACTAGAGTAACGAGAGAGGAGTGAGTGAGTGAGTGAGAGAGTCATGTCAATGAGTGAGTGAATCTGTCAGTGAAGTGCATGAGTTAGTAAGTGAGAGAGTGAATCAGTGAGTCAGTGAGGTGATGAGTGAGTGAGCGAATGCGCGAGTGATTGAGTGATCAGTGTGTGAATGAGTGAGTGAGTGAATGAATGAATAAGCGAGCACTGATGAGTGAGTGATGATGAGGGGATGAGCGAGTAAGTGAATGGTGAGTGGGTGGAGTGAGTGAGTGAGTGAGTGAGTGATAGACTGATCAGGGGTGATAGAGTGAGTGATGAGTGAGTGAGTGAATGCGTGGGTGAGTGGATGAGTGATGTGATGATTGGTGAGTTGTGGGATGAGTGGGGTGCGTGATTGAGTGAGTGTGGAGAGTGAGTGAGTGTGAGTGAGTGAGTGAGTGTGAGTGAGTGAGTGAGTGGGTGACGAGTGAATGTGTGCAGTGAGTGAGTAGTGAGTGGAGAGAGGGGGGAGTGTGTGAGTGAGTGATTTGTGTGTATAAGAGTGGGGGAGAGTTAGTTAGTGTGAGAGAGGGAGTGAGTGAGCAAGAGAGTGAGTCAGTTTGTGAGTGACTGAATAAGAGTGATTGAGTGATCTTTGTGTTTAGTGAGGGTGTGAATGAGTAATTGGGTGAGTAATTAAGGGAGTGTGTCAGTAATTTAGTGAATGAGTGGATGAGTGACTGATTGACCAGTTTTTGCGCGAATGAGTGAGTAACTGAGTGAATAAGGGAGTCGGTGGGTCAGTCAGTTAGGGAGTGTATGTGAGTGCGTGAATGAGTGAGTGAGTGTGAGTGCGGGAGTGAGTTCGTGAGTGTGTGTGTGAGCGAGTGAGCGAGTGAATGTGGCAGTGGGGTGAGTGAGTGGATTAGTGAAGTAGTGGCTGAGTAAGTGAGTTGGTGAGTTAATTGGTGAGTGAGCCTGTGAGTGAGTGAGTAGGTAAATGAGTGGGTGCATAAATGGATGACTGAGCGGCGGAGGAGTGAGTGAGTGAAAGGGTGAATGAATGAGTAAATGAATTGGTGAGTGAGTGAGTGGATGAATAAATGGATGACGCAGTGGTTGAGTGTGAGAGTGATTGAAACTGTGTATGAGTGAGTGTGCGAGTGATCAGTGTGTGAATGAATAGGTGAATGAGTTGATGAGTGAGTGGGTGGGTGGGTGGATGCATGAGTGAGTGTGTTCGTGAGTGTGTGGATCAATGAGTAGATAAGTTTGTGGGTAAGTGGTAGTTTTGTTGAGTGGGTTGGTGAATGAGTAGATGAATGAATGAGTTGGAGGGGGTGAGTCAGTGAGTCAGTGTACGAGTGAGTGTGTTAGTGAGTCAGTGAGTCAGTGAGTGAGTGGGCGAACGATCAGTGAATGAGTGTGTCAGTGAGTGAGAGGGTGATTGAGTGAGTACGTGAGTGGGAGAGTCTGTCAGTCAGTCAGTCCGTGCATAAGTCTACAATAGTGGCAGCATAGATCAATACACTTCATAGTCGTTTGTATGCTGGCAATTTCATTGTCGTTTCATTTTTACAAGGGTTCCCTAATATTTATTGTTTTTATTGAATCAATATATGCTGTGACTGATGTCACGTTCAGCTATTCCGATACTTCGATCATGAAATCGATTATTCCCACATCTTGACACCCGTAGTGTGGTTGGTATCGATGGGTTTGTATTAGCCGCCCAGGACGGACATGTGTTTGCCACACGCATGGATCGTGTTGAAGATCGGCTCAGTATTAATCATTATTTCATTAAATAGTCAGTAAATGCAGGGCATAAAGAAAACATTCGCCGTCGGGTGAGAATTTTTTTATGATACTTTCTCAACTCTTCTCATTTTATGAGCCAGTGGCCAAATGTTTTGTTGCTTCTCAAATATGGGGTGTAGGTCGGTTGTTACTCCTACGCAAAGGGAATCGATCTGACCATTCATTTAATTGTGTATTAGGCGTGTTGACTGCCACAACGCCGATCAGACGCGCCATCAACATGGTCTGCTGACAACAGCGCCTTGTGTAAGAAGCAATTCTTCATGGGGATCATTGGCGTTGAATATGCGTTTGTTGACTTAGTAGACTCATTGACGAACTAGCACATTGCACCGCTATAAGATAACCAAACTCAAACACTCATTTAATAGTTTATTATCATTAGAATGAAGATCTTTAAACTAGTGTAATGACATCAAATAGGCGAAGATCTGATGAAAAAGGAACACTCCCTTTTTGCTTCCATCAGCCGTTTTTAGAGCGAATGATTATAAAGTATAGTAAGAACAGATTCAAACTAATGTAATATTTACGCGCAAGAAGTAATTAAATACAAAATACGATGTATCAAATAATATGTAATATTGAAACGATATGGATACCACACACAAATAAAGGATATCCAAATCACCCAGAAGTTATCCAGTGTTTATCAATAAATAGTACCCATCAACAACGTTTACACAATAGTAGTAATTTAATATCATAGACGTTTTCAGTAAAATAAATATATATAATGACTCGCCAAAATAACAGGGATGAGTACAGGGAATTCGTTACATACACCAACGAGTAGCTTATATTGACCTGGTGATAAACCTGGGTAATCAACAAATAATCAAATATTTTGAACTGATCAACAGTTAATTATCTTTGGTTGATCAACAATCAATCATGTTTTTGGGGCCGATCAACGCAATTAATAACAACGACATGGCTGTTAAATACAAAGACTGAGCAAATCATTTGCTATATAAGTGATACCGTTGAAACCAAGGTGAAGTTGAAAAACACGTCCGCTCAAGTGGCCTTCCCATACACGCCTGCATTTGGTGTTTGAATGTGTTGTTTATGAACAATAACATTCGTGATTCAACAAACTAAATCAAAACTTACAATATAAGCCCTCCCAAGTATGATATGTATAGATTCGTTGATTACCTCAGGTCTTGAAGATAAAGGAATTTCAGTAGAAATGACCTAAGGAATTCTCCACTGAGCTTTCGATACAGCGCTTATCAATCCTCTAGCTCTCCCTCTTTCAAAAGACTGCGTTGATCCCCACGGTGTTCAATACAACTACACGCGATTGGTGGATCACTGTGAAGGTCAACAGACATATTTGAGTGATTCGTCAAATGTGTTAATGAGTTCGCCATCTTCAAGAGAGTCGAAACGCTGAGCGTCCTTCTGTTCGCGGACAACCTTCAAATGGTCTTGACCAATTTCATTTTCAACAGATATATGTTGATTACGATCAGGAGCTGGATCCTCAAAAAGACGGCTTTAATCCCCCTGTAGTTTTTAAGAAGTGTAAGCGATTGCTGGATTACTATGAAGAACATCAGTATTATTTGCTCCGTCACATAATGAGTCTTCAAAAGTGTCAACGAGTTCGCCTTCTTCAAGGGTGTTAGAATGCTGATCGTTAAGTTGTTCGCGGACACTCTTCAAGTTATCTTGACCAATTTCTTTTTCAACGGGTCGATGTAAATAACGATCAGAAGGTGGATTCTCAAAAAGACCGCAATGATCTCCAAGTACTTCATAGAAAGTACAAGCGATTGGTGAATCACTATCAACATACGTAAATGAATGAATCCAAGAGAGTTCACCGAAGGACTCCATGCGACAGATACTGTCATTGTGTGGGTCAAAACAGATCCTCATCAAGTCATTTTCGCATAACTCACATATTTAACCAACCGAGACTTCCGAATAAATATACACTGCAACAAATCAGCCATTCTACGTGAGTTCTGAAAACGATAAGCAGTTCCCAAATCATACCATTGTTCTGGAAACAATAATGTAATAAACACTTAATACCATAGTCACACTTCAGCCATGCTTTTGCTGTAGTATCTGTTTTGTCGAGGGTGAAGTATTTTGCAACATCATTCATGAAATTTTGAATTCCGTTTCTTTGATGAGGTCTGAATTTGCCTTCAATCATCCCTGTCTGTTTCGTGAAGCATTTGTACCTGTCATCTGGGTGTTAGGTAAGCATTTGTCTGATAGCTAAATCACACTCATCAAGTACAGCGACTAAGTGACGGTTTTTGGTGAAGATTAACACCATTTGTACGTGAAAAAGGATATACACTAAAAAGAGACGAGCCATAAGAACGCGTAGCTTGTCGTAGACGCTTCTCGTCAGTACCACCTCCAATTGTTCCTGTAGCGCTCTAGTTGTCCACACATTCCACGTCCTTGCCATCCTGTATTTGTATTGTCAACTTCAAATTCAAAATGACAATATGTACAAACAGGCGAACAACACCAGCAGCTCCATGTTCATCATTAGTAATATCAGCCAACGGCTTGGACAGATATTCTTTGGATACGAAACTCTTAAATGTTGTGGGAAGACTGCCCACTTCAACAACATTCGTTTGGCACGCATCTCTGGTTTTTGCTTTCACTACCAGTAAGTCTTATGCAAACTGATTCAAAAGCCTATTGTACCTATTGCAATTCGAAATTGGTGCCAGACAGTCTGGACATGTCGGTTGTCGCAGAACGGTTGGGCCGTTTGGACCAGGACTGAAGATATTCTTCATGTAGTCATCCATAAATTGAACATCTATGACGTGACAGCACGGTTCTATGACGACGTACCTTGAACTTGCTATAATTGGGATTTTCAGAGCTCGGGATGTCATATCGAAGTGTTGACGATGGCATATTCTGCAAACATTCGGACAAACCTCAGTACACAAATCGACTCATTTGTGCCCACATTACAGTGGCTCACATCATGGCACATGGCGAACGAATGCACGGCTCCCAAAATTGGCGATCACAGCTATGGTCATTACATTTCCAAGTGCAAGGTTTACGGCATTGCCAGCTATCACTGGACCCACAATTGTGATTACATGGTATATGACCACAGTTGTTCAGACAGCGTTCTGGGCAAGGTGGATAGGAAAGGCCGCACAAACTAGTACATTTGTGACCTCAAATAAGTGTTTCACAGCAAGGACGTACTCAGAGAGCATGCTGCTTAGCATGGATGCAATCACCGCACTTCCCTTGATATAAGTGACAGCACTCTAACTCCATTGAACATATGGCAAACTCACCAAAACACCGATGGATGAAATTGTGTTTCTTATGGCAAATCTATTTCATCAGGCTGGTACATTTTGCTACCTCATCAAGATGACACTCAGCTGTGTACATATGACCATTCATGCATGTTTTATCAACAGTTGCGTGACATCGTACTATCATGCCATCTGTGCCACACAGAGCAACAACTTGGTGCCCGCAATCAAACGGAACATCTGCTTTGACAGGGCCGTGGAATTTCTCAGGCTTTTTCCGGCATTCTAGAGAGTAAACATGACCACAAGGCCACTTCCTATCTGCCACATTCGGTTATGCATGGTTCTCCGCGTTTCATTCGATCGCAATCTAATTAATAATAACATGGCTCCTTGCAATCGAACTGTTAACACTGCATGACCGTAATTTGAGTATGACCGCAAAGTGGCAGATCTTTCATAATAAAACCTGCACAAGGTTCACAGTCATATCTACATGGCAGAGGACAATGATGACCTATATTACATATTTTCCTTGCCCATGGTTTCTCACACACCTAATTTTCATACTTCCTGTCGTGTGGATGGCAGCGCATATGATAAGCATGACCACAATCTAATCTAAATTTACATTTGGCCTTGGATCCCCCGTCCCGCGCTTCATTGAAAGCGGAAGCTGTCTTTGCTATGACAGATACCTGAGGGTGGTTCTGACATGCAAGCGACAGACCAGGAACGACTAAATCATCCTCTCTCATATGTTTGATAATATTCCTCCACAGACGGCTACTTTCTGCCAACAGACTCATATTTCCAAGGCATAGAAGCCCATTAAAGCCCTGGATAGTGCAACATATACTCTATTGAATATTTTAAATTGGTAATATGACGGCTTCCATAAATTGGTTGCAGTAATCAATGGAGTCAGAAAGATGCGCAGTCTACTAGGAGTTTGTTCAGGTTCAGCAATCTGACAGACGCTCCTTGAACATCCAGAGACACATATTTGTCAACCATATGGTTGTCATAGCTACCAATAGGTGCTTCCAAAATCTGTATATCAATGAAGAAACTAATTATATCAGTGCTATTTCGATACAATTTAAACAAACAAACACTTAGGGTCTGTTCAGTATTCATGCATAAAAATAGCTCAGTGGACACAACGACTCCTTACCTTTGTGGGATGAATCAGCTTAATCAATCTTTTGAATCGTCATATTTATATAGATCCATGATTTTGCTGTATGGTCGAAATGTATTGTATCCTCGTAACAAGACAAGGGATTATTTTATTAATATTAAGACAACAAGAAAGTCATCGAGTCTCACCCTCTGCTTTTCTCTCTTGGCCTGGGTGGGAGAGGGGGTCACTTATCTCATCATCCTTTCTCGTGTACCTGATAGCAGAGGCTTTCGCAAAACGAGTACATGTCGCACCTTGCCTCAAAGCCAGTTTACAGCGTGGTAGACTATCCAGCCAAGCTCTTTTCTAAGTTTTGGTGCCTTCTCAACACATTCCTCGGTTAAATGAACCGATTCCTGCCATTTGTCTCGCGATCGTAGTACCTGGCTAGTGCATTGTTTCTTAAAAACGTCCTCAGAAAACTTGAACAAGCCCACACCGTCCAGACTTGTACGCGAGCAACCCCTAACACAATAACGATTTACCATCGGTCCCAAGATGGGCACATACAATCCAAAAACGAGAGACGATCTCCAACAAAATACAATGCAAACAACTCCCTACGTCTCAGAGAACGGGTGCACTTTGCTGACGTCACACGCTTGGGTCTGACCTAGATCATGGCTGCAACAACGATTCGTCGGGCGCGCTAATTTGAACTGACATTTTATCACATGTTGGCCTTAACAGATCAGATGCGACGGTTATTGGACCGGTTTGAGTTTATTGATCACATTAGGAATTGATTTCAGCGAAGAACCTATAATCGTGTGATAGGCACTTTAACCTAAGGTTTATTAGACCGCTGATAATTTTAGGGCAATTGAGAGTTCTGCGGTAATTCGATTTACATTGTACAATCTCTTTCCTCTTCGATTGATAGATTCCATACTTTGAAGTGCGATATTTAAAGCTGTCAAGGATGATGTAGTTGCACTGGGGTTGGGTTTGGTGTATCAGGTAGGTCCTGTATTTATCCAATCGGATCTTATCTTGTGCCTACATACATGAATTTTATTAGTATATGTACGGTGTTTACAATCAACAGGGACGCTGAGCGTACCAAACAATTGTGTATTACCCAGTCAGCAGAGTAAGCCGGGGCGACATATTGTACGTGATAATTTGATATTGGTTGAGCAGAACATTATGTGATCTGAACGCCTCGTAAGAGGAGATCTTAAGTCGATAAAGATTCAGTGACAAGTCCAGCGTTGCCAAAGAGAATTGATATGTTGGTGTAAAACCATACTTTACATAACATGCTTTGATCATAAAATTCCAAACCTCTCCCCTCGCTGTCTATACTGTATCGGTTGATGTAATATGACGCTATGAAAAATGCTTTAAACAAACTCTGGTACTAGTGCTTGAATATTCGAATTGGTACAAGTTGATTATAACTTATAATCTTATGCAATGGTCCCCCTCGTATTACGGTCACTTTTGCTGAGCTAGAACGACTTGCAATGTTAATCTGCCTCTTTTTTTCCGACCATTGTTAACAGCCCTCTAAACATGCTAAAATATGATCGCACTTAAGCGAAAAGACGACGACGCGCCGTTTGAAAACTGGTTCTTGCCCTCCTTCCATGTTTTGAATATTGGAGTCAATTTTAATTTAAGCCACGGTCTACTAAACACCCCCCCCCCCGACCCCTAGTTACTCATTTAATATTGAAAGCTGGCTGTACTTCAGCGACCCAATGTTACTGTAGAGACTTGAGGGTCAACCGTCTGCGTTTATTGCTTCACCCCTTCTTTGTCTGAGATGTCAAGGATGATACATTTCAGTACACAATGCCACAAAATAAACAACCCTAAAACACCAGAGCGATAATGATAAACGTCATTACTGGCTTGTGAAAACATAAGGTGACTGAAGTAAAAAGTTGCCGTCTAAAAGGGCGCGACTGAATGGTTCCTTTGATCATACAGACTGAAATGGCTGAGGGTCAGGGTGCGAGCTGAAAAAGTGATTGCTTGTATGTCGGTGTGTACTCGGACTGTACCCCAGCTCACTTCGAATTCGACAGATCGGCTGCGCAATGACAGAGTCAGCACGCTCACAGCCCCCTCAGTCCCCGCCCCAACCCCCTCTCCATCGTACTCAACGGAAAGGTTGCGCAATGGCCGAGTCAACACTCCCAACGTCGGTGTACTCGGACTATCCCCCTCTAACCTGCCAACACCGCTTATCTGGCCCCTATTGGCGGGCAGAAGGGGTGAAAGGATACGAGGGGAACCACTATACTGAAAACGATGAGTCAGTTGATGATATTTCCTTAGATAGGCATAAGGAGACAGATTCAGTGAAGTACAGTGCCAAATTTTTGAATTTGGTATACGAGATAAAAAGCGAAATATACCTTGCTAGCATTATTACTGGGTCAATCGCCATTTCAGACCCATTCATTTAGAACCAGTCTAGTTCGAAAAGCATACTAACTATATCACTTCCCAAGATGACTACATAGTACATAACATTGCTGATTGGTCCGGGCTTTTATAACAATTTATTGGTTCCTGACCCAATACATATATAATATATTTTGTGTCTTGATGGTGACATTCATTTGATATATGAATGTATTTTATTACATTTTATTGTTGGTCCATAGCTTATATAACATTTGTTCCAATATTATATAATATATTACTGCTGATGACAAAGCACCTGGCAGCGTCCCCTAATAGCTTACGCGTAGGTGGAACGCTTCATAATTTGGACAAAAGCGTATTTTCACGTGTCCATAAAAATCTACGACGGGAAAAAAGGAAGTACCCGTCCTCTTTCCCAGTTCAACGCGGCTCCATACATGTAAGTCCATATATATCATATGCTGTGTCTAGATGATGTACATAACTTCGTAAAATGAGTGCATATTTTATTAAAAGTTTTTGGTGGTTTCATGGCTTATATGCAATTTATTGGGTCCAGAGCCAATAATACTAGTCCATATATATTATATGCTGTGTCTAGAAGACGTATATAGCTTCCTCAAATGAGTGAATATATTATCAAAAATTACTGTTGGTTTCTTGGCTTATATATAATGTATGGGTCCAGACCCAATAATACCAGTCCATATATATTATATGCAGTGTCTAGATGACGTATATAACTTCGTCAAATGAGTGTATATATTATAAGAAGTTATTCGTGGTCCACGGCTATACGTCGCTTTAATCTACTTGGTTACAAAATTATATAAATATTACGAATTATCCGTAGATTTATCTCGCCCTAACCCGTCATTAGCGGCTGCGCAGCAATGTTCCAGGACAGATAAGGGACTTATGCGGACAAGTAAATATTAATGAGAGACCTCGAGTTTTAATCCGCTACGCGGCGCCACGGAGTAATGCGGTCCCTCGCCCCCTTCCGGTATTCAAATACACACAGTTTACCATAGAAGGTTGCGCAACATCGATATTTTTGATTGAAACCTTTCGAGTTATATCGTTGGTAACTTTGGAGCAAATCATCACTGATGAATGAGTACGGCCGTCTGGTCTTACAGCAATTGAAAATAGAGCTGAAGAAGCGTAATGCGAAGCTTAGCGGGCGAAAAATTTAAATTATTGAAGGGCGAGTTTCTTTGGCAAGGATCCGTAGATATTGTGTTTACGTTGGGATGACCCTATTCATTCCATGAAATAACCCTGTCCTTTTTCTTATTAATTAGTTTGATACTATTTGTCCCCCCCCCCCCACTTCGATCAGTTTATCTGACGTTGCTGTTTTTTTAAATATCAAGAACACTGGGTTAGCTCTATGCCAGACTACCCCTCATCCTTCAGGAACAAGTGTATCAACCTCGCCTCCACATCCACCTGCCGCATGCCTATCCTGCAGCTCTTCCCCCCAGCAAACCAATACACAATTGCCAATGACCATGACTTCTTCAAACTTGCTCCTTAAGATGAATTCCTTCAGCATGAAGGCATCACCGACATCACAGAAGCTCAGTGCCAAGAGGACAGGTATACAACTTTGGGACAAGCCAGTAATAAAGCTCGGCACTTGGAAAGATGTACGAGACTGCCGTCCTCCCAGTTTGGCAGGATATGCAACCCAATTATCAAAACAGTCTTGGTCCGTATGGCGAAGTCGCTGACACGCGTCATAAGATTCGGGCCAAAGCCATTGACCACGGTATCCGTAATGAGCCTGTGACTCTGAGGAAATATGCAGAGTTGACTGGGACCGAAGTGTAGCCATGTGGGATTGTAGTGTCCCAAACACACCCCTACCTCGCATGCTCACCAGATGGGGATGTGTCTGATGACATGATTGTTTAGGTCAAGTGTCCCTACAGTACCAGGGACAAACCAGTCACTCCTGTCTCAGTGCCATACCTGGTCAGTGAGAACAGCCAACATGACTACTATTACCAAATTCATACACAGTCACACTTCACAAACACTAAACTCCACCTTAGGCAGTTGAGGGGACGATGCACTGCCGAAAGTTACATAACATATAACAAGCAAAGATTACGTCTCATGGCCGCGCGACGTAGTGCGAGAAACTTTATTCGTCGAAGTGAAACGAAATTGAAATGAATCTCTTGTATTTACGCGTAAACCGTGAAGTAAGCGCATAACCTGACAAACTTCCGGTCGAGCTTGGGACCGCATTGCTCTGTGCTGCCACCTCTCGGATAAAAGCGCAACGCTGTCTCCAATTGGGCCTGTTCCGGGCATGTAGACATTTTTGACTGGAGGGTTAATGACGTTCTAGTTACTTCAAGTGCTACAGCCAATCAGAGCTTCTCTTTTCCCTCGCTAATTCCGAGCTGCAGTCCCCTACCGCCTCGTTTAGATTTTTATGAGTCATGAATAGTTCGATGGGGGAGGGTTAAACGGGGCAAGCATACCCCCTTCCCTTCCCCCTCCCCCTAGAGATAAGTTCGGCCCGAGCAGAATATTTAGTCTGGTTATGTCCGAAGTGTTGCAGCGATACCCAGTCGCAACCAATTATTTTATAAATCGATTTGAGATGCCCGCTCCTTAAAGTTAAGCCACATGTCTTGGCCTGGCTCATTTAGGTCCCAGGGTGTGGTTGTAAATATCCATCACGTGGAGGATTTGCCTTGTAGCTAATCTAATGAGGACAAACGGCTGTCGATACCAACTTGCCTAGCTGGTTACGTTTTAGCAGTACGCCGACAGACATACAATCAGATTGGCTATTTGCACAAATGACCCTAAAAGAAGATTCGTTTGTCTGTTTATTCTTCTCCCTTCTTAAGTATTGACCAGGTTATATGCAGGGAGTTTGTGAAGCAGTTCTCCTGTAAAGGCGAAAATACTACCTGCCTTGCCTTCGCTGATCATAACACAGGGTAACATTAGGAAGTAGGAAAGGGGGCAGGGATTCGCTATGTATCTCCCAAGATTAATCAAATGATATTTATTGAATGAGTTTTTTCAATTTCATCAGCAAGATTTTGTGGATTGACTGTTATATATACTGATACAAATTCTATCGCATCAATAGGTACGATTTGGTGTATATATCACCAACACATTGGTGTTTTTTGATTCACTCCATAAGATATTAGCAATAAGGTGACGAGCATTTGACGGCATACACATAGGTGCAACATATAGGTTTGAGATATTGTCCTGTTTTTATCTGGATCAGAACTAAACATAGTCATTGTAGTTAAGTGGTGTATTTATGCTCATTACACAATTAGTTCTTATGCGGTTGACAATAATTGTCATTTATTACTAGAAAACGATCAGAGAGAGCTAAATTCCCCCTCCTAAGTATACATCATTGCCCTGAATACAAATTCTTTACCTTCAAGCATAATTATTTTATTTTGGATATCAAATAAGTGATGAACCAAGCAATCCTCAAATTAATGCAAATCATGTCTAATGTCTGAAATATGTTTTGGGACAAAATAAGAGGGCATTGTCTTTAAGCTGATCTATGCTCACAGCTTGCTCCATCATTTTGTAGAAGGAGACACGGTTATTGTTTGCTGCGACGGCACTTGGTGGCCAGGATTTGTGAGGAATGAAACTGATGTGCTGCACCCGTTTAGAGCATGTTATGGCTTCTGGGAAGAGCAAACGATGTAAGTAGCCTTCAGATTATTTTCCACAGATAGTTTTTAGTTCAATAATGATAAACTATTCAAATGAATAGGACCTGCTGTCGAGAAACGTGGTCTTATTCTAGGGCCTATGATAATTAAACCCATGAATCGATTAGTTGCAGAAATATAATTTTACAAATTTGTAATTGCAAAATATCGGATTTGGAAGCGCTCACTGGTGCAGTTATTTGCCACTTCGTGTTCTCATGTATATATTGTTTTATTGAGATTTTATATGCAGCCGTTGAGGCAATTTGCATTGAATGAATGACATTTTATACATTATATAACAAGCCTGATTGGAGAGGTAGGGGATAATTGGGTTAGCCTTGATTGAATTATAAAGATTGTTTGTGGCAAAATGTCGTATCTATCATGGATTTTCCTCCGAATACTTTAAGCATGACAAAACCATCATTGCATTTTTGGTACAACCTTTTTGGGCAATAAATTTGATTATCTTCGGGAGCATGTTTTAATTGTAGATATTTAAATAAAGCCATACAAGACAGTTATTTAACATTAGGCATCCGCGATATCATACAATAGCTCCTGAATGCAAAATACGTACATGACCCAAAATGATTGATTTTGTCTATATTGTCCAAAATGGTTGAAATTGTAAATATAAATGCGTTCATATAAATATGTATATATATATATATATATATATATATATATATATATATATATATATATATATATATATATATATATATATATATATATATATATATATATATATATTATCAAATAATATAGCCAAGGACGGTAGAATTCGGTTCATTATTAATTGCATTTGATTCTGCCGTAACCGACGATAGGATTCAGTAAATAAGGCATCGCATAGCCTTCGTTGTTTCAGATGTCATTTTATTGCATCAGATTGAACCTCACGCCATACGTACTTCGTTAAATCTGCCCTAGCAACTACTTATTTGTTTCTGTCCGTTTCAGTGAGTGTTACTTAGTTAGGTTGGTCCCTAAAGATGTGAATGGAGTTGTCTGCCTCAAGCAGCCTTTTCATCTTGATATTAACCGGATTGTATTTTAATAGTATAATAGAAGAGCTGATCAAATGTTTGGAAATATATGATGACCTATTCAACCAGTAACGGAACGCGCCACCACTGATGAAGCAATGTTAGAGGATTAAACAGCTTCAGATTCATTTCTTGTGTGTTGCTTGTTGCTGATGAACCCTGATGAAGTAGATCTATAGATCAGGTTAAACAATGGAACAGAGACATTGCCTCAAACTTTTTTTGTTTTGCTTGAAATTCTATCGATTTCAACGGATAAAAACAGAGCTCAAACAATGATACACAGTAAAACATAATATTAACCGTAGGTCAATAAGTCACCACAGCAGGGATGATATTCATGACTAAGATACACTGCTTCTGGAAAGTGTGCATAATGTGACGAAACCACTCAGTAGAGCTGCTTATTGGATTGACATCCGCCCAGCAGCAACCATCAAACAGAATACACGGATGGTCAGCTACCCTCGTGGATTATTCCATTAATTTGGGTAGTGGTAACGCCGGGTTACAACGATAATAAAAGGCAAAGTTTACTTAGACAGCACGCCTATTGAACTGGAATTTTAGTAAGTGAGGTAGCTTATGTACATTTCTAAGCCAATATAGTTGCTCTTCGTAGAGGCTGTGTCACCTAACATTTGCACCTCTGTAAGTGAATGATTTTAGAGAATGATAATAGTTCAACGAAAACGCCGTTCCCCGCATAACAAAAAAACAGTGGCCTACACAGTGGACCCGCGCCAATGTTACTTCTTGGCGCTGTAATAACCAGGCGCAATTTATACTAATTAAAGGACAATGCAAGTACTCAAATGAGCGATTAAAGGAACACTATCTGCGCAGTGGTAATAATTTGTACACACATCAAGTATTACGTTATAGTTCCCAATGGCCATATGATACCCGTTATCAGCGTCGTAGCTTATAAATATCAGATCGGGCCTGTCAAGAATACTGCAGTATCCAGCGCTCTCACAAGTCTCCATCCGATCCCCTTCAAACCATATCATGCCTAGCAGAATTTGCACAGATCTCAGTTCACTTCTTGTATATCTTCTCTTGGCGTATGAAAATGATGGTTGTAATTATGTATTAACGATACAACAACGCAAATTTAACATGTCTCTTACTATTCCATTGTATTGTTATAAAACCAATTTTTGTCATTTTCATGTGATATTACGACCCCGTGTATTACTATCTAACAACGCTTTCATACAGAAGTGTATGCTTGTATACAAGTCCTATATAATGTTTAGGTTTTCAGACTCAGCTTCTTATACATTTACTTGACCTGTATGTGTCTCCAGTTAGACTGTCATCTGAAAAGCCGCCTTGAGAGAAATGTGTTCTTAGTGTCAATACCACCCGAATCACAACGGATTTGGCTTCAAGCTGAAATCGTAATCCAAATGATTAATGGTTGGCCTCATGGTTAACCTTAAAAGTGTGAAGCTTGACTTTAGTCGCAGCCAACAATTGAGATAATCGACGGCAAAAACGTACACAAGGTAGATTCAGAAGAGATAAATATTGCCGGCTGATTTAACTGTCTTGTTTAGTGTCATTAGTGTATCCCAGCTGATACATTCAACTAATAACATGAGTTTGTGAACGATTGGTTTGTCCCGATTTATAACAGCAAGATACTGCACAAAGCATGATTTGCTAACCTAGATAATGTATAGTCTTGGCTTATAATGCAACAAATAGCCAACCATTCCGAAAGACTGCATATCTTGCTTATGAAGATTCATATCACCTCTAGCGGTGTGCGATCTTACAAGGATTCGGGCGTACTTTGCTCCAAACAAATGACGCACCCCTCAAAACACCGATAAACAGCGCTCTAGCCACACGGGGACTTTAATCATACGCTTATTTTTTTTTTTGGCAGCAAAACGTGATTAGATGTGACGATCACATCTATCATAAGCAATCGAATAAATTCGACGGGGAATATCAACTGATCAATATTTTTCACAATAATACTTGTATTTGAAAAGGTCAGATCTACCTGTCGTATCGTGAAGTGTGGTGTGGGGCTGTACACAATGCGCACTTGTGATAACGTGGACTTGAACTCCAGGCGTAGGGCATACAAAAACTCGAACTTTATTAGGTGACGTGATATTTGAATTTAGGATAGAACGTTGCCTAAAGATGGTTTGAGCTCGAAGGCCAGCATAGAACTGTTTTTAGAATGCATAAGTGCTTCCCCCCAAAGACTATGGCAAGTTGTCCTAATTCCCATGGCACATGCAGTAGCCAGGTTAGTGAGGGTTGGGGCTTTCAGGCGTTGCCTAGGAAGATGTAGCGGGTTGCCCCTTCAACTGGTGACTCAGAGGGTACGTTATGATGATGGGTAGGTTTGCTGTCAACTTAGCACTCAACATACCTACAGCGATTGACTGTTAGCGCACTATTTTATCCTCGACTTCTTGTACATATTGGTTTTTACATATGTCACCTCTTACTCATGTCGGCCTTTAACTTCTGTCAACCTCTCACGCACGTTGGATACCCACACATGTCGATATCTACGACAGCACGTCCTCTGGACTACATCTACCACTACACATGTCGACCTCTAACGCAGGTTGGATCCCCACACATGTCGACCTCTAACGCAGGTTGGATCCCCACACATGTCGACCTCTAACGCAGGGTGGATCCCAACACATGTCGACCTCTAACGCAGGTTGGATCCCCACACATGTCGACCCCTAACGCAGGTTGGATCCCCACACATGTCGATATCTAAGACAGCGCGTCCTCTGGAATATATCTACCACTACGCATGTCGGCCCCTTGTATTTTTCATGCAGGCTGCCAATACCAGGAGATGCTGCTTGTTTAAGGGTTTGCTCGGGACTGTTTTATTGGCGGGCAGCCACTGTGTAGTTAGGGTTAAAGCCTTTAATTAGTTGACCAATGAGGGCACGCGTAGCGCGTTCCTCATGGTATGAAGATTGTAGGGTGTTTAGGGCTTTAAGGTTTTCTCTGCAGCCGCATATTTTAGATAAATGATCCACGACATCTCCCTCTCCTTTAAGGTGGATGAATATCCACACACGAAAATACATAAAAAAAAATAACTTAAACCATTGAAAAGTATTACTTAGTTTATCATAGCCAAACAAAATTTAGTTTTAATTTAAAATTAAATATTGAACAGAATATATACTTTTATGTGTTTAATTTTTGAAAAAATTAAATAAGTTTGGCTATGACATGTTTAAAGTTGCGATTACTGTAAAAATGTTATTAAGGATGAAACGAAAAAGACCACTTTTAGAAAATTTGGAAGGATAAATTAGCCTTTTTTTTCCTTTAGAAAATGGATGGGCAATGTGTCAGATTTTTAATTTGATAATGTATATATACGAGTTAAAGAGTTGCCGCGAGCAGGCCACCCAACCCAACTCCAGTGGAGGGGGAGGTGAGTTTTACCTTATAATGCTCCAGACCGGCTGAGAAGTGTACTCTCCTCACTGACACATTATCGTATATATACATGATGAGCGGTGATTGATGATAAGATGATAAAACATGCAATATACATGACAATCGAATAAATACAATGCGACAGCTTATGGTGAGATAATAAAGTCGATTAAATAATTTAGAAGAAACACGGAACTAAAAGATAAGTGAGTTGTAGAGGAAGAATTCTAAGCTATTGACTGTAATGTAGGTCTAATGCTGTCCATTGATGACTTGGTTGCTAATGAGGATATGTTATCAGTCCACGAAAATGTCGATGCGCTTGAGCGAAAAGCAATTTACAAGAAAACAAGTTGACTGGTAAGAGTGAACGCCAAAGTAGAAAGAACTGGTGCGATGATAATCAAATTCACACTGGTCGATCTGGAATATGCGTGATGTGAGCCCTGGGTTGTGATCTGTGGGTGCATCCTGGGCGTCTTCACAAACGTTAGCAGACGCGTAGGTAACCTCTGTCCACCTACATGACCCGGCTTGACTGCCAACTACAGCACTCATGCCTGTATCGAATAACTGCGGCAGTGGTTATGTGTATTAACCAAAACGCTGTTACCGGTGTATCAGTCCCTGAGGGTTACAGATAGCCACGGTAGCGTAGCGAGTAGGCGTGCTGCTTCCCGCGCTTCCAAGTCTGACTGGAACGCGCATTTACGTGGGACGGGATTCTCCAACTGAATATAGGGCTTATCAATGTCATTGCCAACAGTCATAGGGACATGTACATCGCAGCCATATGACTGGAAACCCATATAGACAGACGGTAGTACAGGAAAAGCCTCATCCCATGGGTATGAGTCACAAACTGGGGGGACATCCCGTAGTCCGGAAGTGTTAGCCTGGAGATGATCTATCGACACACTCACACATAAATGGCTTAAGTAATCGGCAGGTTACAAGTAACATTTAGAGAAATACGGAGAAAATACTGTTTATTTTTACATAAAGCAATGACAGTTACGCTTTCTGCGAATGTGACCAAATATAAGTATCTGAGCGTCATATTGACAAATGCATTAACTTAGTCTTAGGTTATATGTTAGCACTGAAGCGTGGGCCAGCATTCCAAGTGCTACATGAGTCCCATATACCTACTTAGCATGTACCTGACTTTCTAACCTTTCGACCATAAAGCATATACCCAGATGAATTCGATTCACAAACCATTGGGAATTATGAGCGCAAGTTAATCAATGATTAATTTTAATAAAACATTATTCTCGAGTATTTAATTGACATGCTGATGAGATAATAGTTATGTATGGAAACTTAACTTGAGTCCAGGGAAGGCCAACGTATTTCAGGTTCTGATCTGTAATAACACTGGAGTCGACCAATACTGTAGTTGCGTTATCTTACCGATCCGTCGCTACACTACAAGCTAGTGGTCCCTTGCTGCTGAAACTCATAGCAAACACACACAAAGAAACGAGAGAAGACAGACAAGGCGATTAAGTGAAGAAAGTCAGTTAAAGCTGTGGCGTAAACCAGTTTGAAAGGACAATGCAAGCTGTTACGCAATTAGCCAATTAGCGTGGTAATCCCTAGACAAATTTTAAGTACAAACAAAACAAAGGAGTCGTATGCCGATGCAGGTGGTCACAAAGGACATGTGTTTATACAGAGTCACTGTGTCTGAACATACATTTAAACCTTTCGCATTACAGTCAATTAAACTATTAACAATCAGTCGGGACAACCAACAGACTAAAACAACAGCAAGCTTATTTTTAAAGCTGAACAATAAACAGATATTGAATCTGTGCGCATCGGCGCTTTACTTAACAAGAGGGGTTGTTTCAAAAGTGTATAGCGTTCGGGAACCAGTGCGGGAATCGCATCTTACAAGAACACGGAAATACCAAAAGCATACGCATTACACATACTCATATTAGCATGTACATAAACACCACAACACACATTATAACACATCTTCCATGAGATAGCACAACGTTTAGCAACAGAAAGTTAACGCAACGTGTACAGTCATAGAGGTCAGACGAGATAAATGACTGTATTGGGAGTATACACGAGTGATAGGAGCGTTCATGGGATGCGCCCGTTTAGCAACATCCCAGCTACAACTCCAAGTTAACTTTGGGTTCCAAACAAGCATCAGCAATCTACCAGCTCTCACGGGAAATAGAAAAATATTAAGCAAATCTCTAATTTTCTAATTTAAGCGCAATGTTCATATAAATTTAACCTGATTGACTAAACAGCTGATTAGGGGAATTAAGTGAAATAAAAATGTACTTACAGAAAGGTACCCAGGAAAGAATGGATTCTCCACCAGATGTTGTGGCTATATTCTCTTGATGGCTATGTGTTGTTGTAGAAACAAGTCAACGACGTTGTAGGGGGCCGAAATATAAACTTCTCTTTATTCAGTTTAAGGTTCTTTTGAAAACTGCCGAAAGGTGTGCCTGAAGACTATTGTAGGAGGAGATACCAGGAGTGCTGCTTGTTTGAGGGCTTGCTCGGGACTGTTTTATTGGCGGGCAGCAACTGTGTAGTAAGGGTTGAGGCTTAAAGCCTTTATTTAGTTGACCAATGAGGGCACGCGCTACGCGTATGAAGATTGTAGGGTGTTTAGGAGATAGGTTTTCTCTGCAGCCGCATATTTTAGATAAATGATCCACGACAGCATCGATGGTTCAGTAATGTCAGGAGCAAAACACGCATGAAATAAAACCCTTGTATTAGCGTATGCCTCACATGTGTTCTTAATATAACCTTTGGCAAAATTACCGATCCCTTGTGAAAATGTTTTTTCTAAGCATCAACTTTCATATATGACTCGAAACCTGAACGCCATTTTCCACCCCTTTCCTCTACTGCATTGCACGCTTTTCGCAAGTTTTCCCGCCTCAATGATTTCCTTCGTTATAAGCTTTTCAATGATCCTCAGGTCATATTAATGTCTTGTCGAGGGATAACAAGCTTATTTAGAGGATACAAACAACATCTTCATCATCATCATCATCATCATCATCATCATCATCATCATCATCACCATCATCATCATCATCATCATCAATATCATTATTATCAGCTACCATCATCTTCATCCACTTAGACTACCATTATCATCCTCATTGGTGTTATTATTGTAAACATCAGCAACTCATTCATTATTTATTAGCATTGATACCATTTGCAACGTCGTCTCGCAGATAACATCATAATCGTAAGAGTTAGCATCATCGCTGTCTGCTTTGCAATGATGATAAATGTGTGATTGAAATACACTATGTACAATTAATGACGACTGTCGCAATCACTTGAATTATGACAGGACTAAACATTGATCGCGAAGTACATGACATGAATCATAAGACTGTCACCATTACAGTCCCGATGGAAGGGCATAGATCAAGAGTGCGATCTAGCCAGAGACGCCGCGCCATGGTGAGCGCATCAGCTTCTTGTTATTAGACATAGATCGAACCAGTCTTCGCCAAGAAGCCTGACTCCGTGATCCTGCTTAATTGGCTGCATGTGGTTGGCTGTGTGGACAGTGACAGGTAGGGAGACGATGCAACTTACTGCACTATTATAAAATGTTTCTGCACGAACCGAGGTAATGTATTAAACAGCTCACCGTCTGATGGATTATGACGTTTGCCTTACACATTAAATGGCGTCAGTCCCATAACAAAGTGAATGGCATCAGCCGACCAACGCATAATGAAGTATGCTTAACAGCATGGAAAGGCGTCAGCAGAAACCAACTGAATGGGCTCGGCTTTACACACAAAATCGCACCAGGCTTACAACACAGAATGGTGTCAGACTTAAATACCAAAGGGCGTAAGCCTTACACACTGCAAGGCTTCAGCCTTAGACACTTCAGGTAGGACATCTTAATCGCCGAATGGAGTCAGCTTTACATCACGAATCGCTTCTGGCTTTGACATTGCATGTCGACCATGGCATATGTATATAGTAGCGCACTTGATTAAATGAGTTATGCACTCTTTGGATGGCAAATTAAGTCTGTATAAACCTTTACATAATTATATATGTTAGGTTACGGATGCGAATCTTCTCCTTAGCAGATGTGAGGTAGAATGATAGATGGTGGTGTAGAATGAAAGCTGGTAATGTCACAGAATGATTGCGAGTACCGGCGGAGAATGAAAGTTGTTCATGTCATAAAATGCTTGCGGGTTCCAGGTTAGAAAGAAGGCAAATTACAAATTACATGTGCCATTACCTCTTTGAAAATACAACTATCACTCGGGTGGCGCCATACTAAACACCTAAGGCATTTACATGTAAGCCGCTATTATTAACAGAGTAACTGAACAAACAATGAAGTTGTCAAACTATCCGATTATTCTGGTGGATGGAATATGCAGTCTATGCGTCTGGTGATATTGGCCAGCCGAATGCATTTAAGCGCAGTCCTTAAAAGTCATTGTTCATTATTAGGTTTGTGACAAACTAATCAACAGGTCAGTTGAGCAACTTCGTCAAATTATGCAGGCGCCGCTTGGCATCGTGTTCCGGATATTAATGAAGCATCAACTGGGGCCATCGTACCGTTGTCATCCCACTCCATTTCTGCGTCAGTGACATTTTGTTTTATGGTGAATTGTAATTCCAGCAAGACCGAATCTTTATCAAGTGAGCGCTCCAAGTCGCATTCATACCACTACTTAAATAGCGGAGAGGTCAATTATAAATAAAGAACGGGCTGTAGGCAAAGTATAACGCTATGCTATTGATCCTCCGTGCCATACAGGTTGTAGCTCCCCGGACTTTACATCTACCTGTGCAGATGCGAGTAATTAATGCAAACCACACTAGTTGAATCATGTTTGCTTTGGCTGTGTTAGGCTCGTTGCTCAGTTTTTGCGAGTGTTAATTTGAGATGGATTACAAAAGTTAATGGTTGAAGCAGACGAACGACTACGAAATGGAGAGAAACAAATCCAAGTTGCTGCAAATATCATAGTGGAAACCACATCTGACTAGGTCAAGGCAGCACAGCTTTGTATGAGTTCTGCGGTTAAAACCACTACTGACATTATTGATGGTCTATGGTTGGCCTCTTTACGATATACCGATATCATCTTTGCCCGAGAATATCACCCCGACGGAGTCATACAAACACCACGATCATGTTTTTGGTCTTTTACCCAGGAAGTGAAATAAATACAAGATGATGATTTCCCTTTGTCGTTTACCAGACGAGTGACATAAGACCAATACCACCGCTTCCTCTAGGTATTTTACCACACAGGTGACATAAAGCCAACACTATCATTTCTTTACCATGATTAGGACATAAAGCCAATCATATCATTTCCATTTGTCTGTTAACAGGACAGCGACATAACACCTGCATCGTTATTTCCCTTGGTGTTTATGCCATGACAGTGATATATAACCAACACCGTCATTTCCCTTGGTCTTTTGCAATGACAGTGACATAATAAAAAGGACACAATAGTTTTCTTAGTCTTTTAACCGGACATAGTAATGTTACATCCAGTGCAATGTCAACAGCCCTAGCACCATCATTGTGATTTGATTGTATCGGGATCAATTCCTCAAGCATCATCTTGAGTTATTCAAATCAATGCTAAAGGTTCAAGCATGAATATAATAGGAAAAACGTTGTTTCCCTCCTAGCATTGTCATTGTTATCTTTAAATATTTATTCCATAACTTACTAAGTGCCGCGTCGGTGATGCTTACTTATTGTCATAGTACAATGTGACCTGAGATCCGGCTGTAGAGATTGAGCTATCAATAATGCTAATACGGCTAGACACATAATATCTTTATCAGAAACTGTATTTTTCATATATACACGTAATGATGCATGTAAGAACTCTGTCGTCAATTCAAAATTCATGACACGGTAGACTAATATATATATAGTGACACATATGATTTTACATTCGTTTTGAGGACCATGAAACATTTCGTAAAACTTATTAATGTAGGCAATGTTTTCTCAGATGGTATACTTTCTGAATTTGTATTTGTACAATTTGTATGTACATTCATGCCAAACTATGAGTAGCCTAGCAGTTCACTGTCGACCTTTCAATGATTTATTTACGTACCGCTTAAGTCCTACATATGTTCTAATAGCGCCACCAGTCATATGGATGTGTGTCATGGGGGTATTCGATCGCAACGCGAATTATTTCTCGGGCTGCCATGTGAAAAGATGTCATATAAAGCTCTGTGCTGCGTAAAAGCTCATAATGAGTGAAGACAGTTGGCAGGCTAGCGTAGCGTGCTGTATAAACTCAGGAAGAGAAGAGGTGCTTAGACGAAAAACAATCAATGCTTGCGATATAATGTTACCTTATTCTTCATTACTAGTGCTATTAATAGCCGTAAAAACAGCAAGGCAATTAGGTGATTAGTAACTCAACTCCCGATTTGTTTGCTTATCTGCATTGGATGCAATATGTGTCCTATATATTGATGGGAAAATCCATTGTTTACGCTGACTAAAAGACAACTTTGGATTATTCTATTGCTGATGTTTGTTTTGACATATGTATTACGTAGTTAAATAAACTTACTTAACGTCATCAAAAGGCTCTTCATGTTGATAAACGAAAGTCTGGCGAAAGAAACCGAAATTATTACCTTACTGTTTTCAGATGTTGTGAAGAAGAATAGAATGCACAATATCTAACAGGATGCACTATTATGACCAGTTCATATTTACCAAAGACGAACAAGTCACTAACTCAGCAGTAGCCTGAAAGGCACTGGATGGGCCGGATTCCGAATGTAGGCTTTATACCAGAGCACCCCCCTCCCCCCCTCCCCCACTCCCTGTGCCTCCCTTGTTTGAATAATGTGAAACGGCACATAAATACAGTGTGCCAATCTGATACAGAAGAAGATTTCAGCGAGCTCTCATATATGGATGAAACCCAGGCAGCGTCTGAAACCATGCCTGTTGTCGCCAGTTTAATAATTGAATTTTAGTGAGTTTGGCTACCTCATTGTACTTGGTTGCTGCACCCATGTCCAGAGGCATTTTTATCTGCACGTTAATCAGTGGGAAGAGCTGGTACACGTTTTACTATCTGCATTAAATGCCATCTCTACATTATTGAATATAGCACACCAGAGCAATAATTCGTATGACATCAGGTGAGAGATTAACATAAAAGCAGATTGTCATCTGTCTCTAGCGTTTGAAAGGTTTGATCATTGATCTTCGATATATTCATTACAATAGAAAAATATGAGGTATCCATTTCAAGGAACACCTGCTCACCAGCGAGGGACATAAAGTCGATCACAACATTATCAATAAAGATAATATAGATATACAAACTATAGTTCATACGCACCATAGAATTTGTTCGGCACCAAGTAGTATGAATTAATGTTGAAACACATATAAACTTGCACTATCAGGACCGCAGAGTCAGATGTCATACGCGTCCATAAAAAGTACAGTTTTATGACACCACTTGTCAGTTTTGATACAGTGTATTCTCCCGAAGAGGGATTGGAGCATTTTACACAGGCTGGGGGCAGCACCCTGGAGGGACCGAGCTCTGTATAAGTCTACAAGCATGCTTTTGTAGGCTTCCCTGGTTGCTTGAGCCATTCGAACGGCCACGTGATAGAGGCTTTAAAAGGTGGGGCAAGACCGTTCAATGCTTTGAAGGTAAGAAGTGCGTTCTTATATAAAAACCCCTGCTTTATGGGGAGCCCACGTGGCAACTAAAGAATTGGGGAGACTTGCTCTTGCTACCTAGTGCTGCTGATGACCATAGCGGCATGGTTATGGGCCCTATGAAGCATTGCCTGGAATTTGTGAGGTTTCAATTACAAAGCATTTGTGTGTATCCGTGATATAATATTTTCACATTCAGATCCTACCATGTCTGTAGACCCCATAGGATCATTACTAACAGCTTATATGAAGATCAAAGAGAATTACATCAGTCATGGCAACAAAATGTCGGTGATGAACAAGTTGAAGCATTGCAGCGCCCTGGAGTAGTCCCTTAGACAAGGATGATAACTAGCCGGTCACCAACCTTCACTCTTCGTGACCTGTTCGCGAGGTAGTTGGCGTGAAGTACCATTTATTCTTAGGTCATGAACTTAGCAACCATACAGGTATGCAGCAAGTATTCACAGGCCTTCGCCAAGTCAACCAGCATGACGTTAACAGATTGCTGCCTCTTAATTCTCATGCGCCATATTTCCCAGAGACATAAAAGGAGGTGTTGGCTGCTGTAACCTGATCAGCCGGATAAAAGACATGCATTATATGTGCGTTGTAAGAAATCTCACGCGTTTTCACCGACGCTTTCGAAATTGACGATAGTACACTGATTGCTGGTTTTTATATTAATGGATCATACGTCTTATACATGGGGGGGACATTAACAAGATTGCATTGTGTAGGAGTAGTTTTGTTGGTCACACATTGATTGAAGAGGTAGAACAGGAGTGTTGCCAGAACATCGCTGACAGACACACGGGCTGTTTGAAATTATGATGTGGTCTGTGGCATTTATTAAGTTCAGACACCGTATAACCTTGACAGACAGAGTTAGACCGAAAATTTGGAATATCATTTATCCGTCAGGCTTCACAATGTGAAATAAAGCAGAAATGGTTAGTATTTGGATCCTTTAAATTGTAGTTGATTTGCCCCCCATGGAAGTCATGTAGAGATACCTGGAATACCTACAGAACCATGTAAAGCTGCTGAGGCAGACACATGTATGCAACCAGTGGCAGGTAATTTTACAGGGAACTTCAGTTGAGTGAACAATTAACATAACGATTGGGTTGTTCTAGATCTCTTTAATCCAACTTGATTAACGTCGCTTCAGATTCTGCTTAACACATCTGATGTTCAAATAGTACTTCAGTATTTCTATCATTAGCATCAAATATTGCGGGTTTTGCAGCATTAAGTAACAGCTTGTTAGAGCAGACAACGTATAGTCACATCTACAATTGGCAGAGTTGTTGAATATCATTTACTAAGGGGACGCAAACAGATAAGATGTTAGCTATCGGGGTTCAGAATATTTCCGGCTCCTTGTCTGATGTTGATATAACACACAGACATATGCAGCAGTAGATGCGAAGTTTACCAACTTCTAGCTATCAGTCCTACTCTCACTGATTCTATAACAGTATAGGTAAACACATAATATACGGCTTCATTAATCGTTTCAACAAGGAACCCAACGTTTGCATATGATTTCCCCAACCATACATATGCTCTTCAGTCTATACATTGACGCATAGAGTTCCAATAATAAAGGTCATCGATTTGTAATCATTTTTCCATTACTGTCTTAGACCTCTCTCACACAAGAAGTTGCGTAAAAGCTTTCGCTGGTTACTATCAATCGGTTTATTTCAGTCCTTGTCACATCAATTCTTGATTACGGATTACCATTTCCTTTATTGATCTGAAGGTCTTCTGCTGAAAGAAAAGATAGGAACTCCCGAATATACCACTGATACGTGAAACAGTGTTAGATGGTTATTTATGGCTGCTTGTTGTATAATCACCAATGTTACATTGCCTCATAATTAGTTGTATGGGCGGAATCCCTTTGTTTTCAGTATGACAAAAGCATTGCTATCCCTAACATTCTTTTCACTTTGCCTTGTTGCAAAACATATGACCAATATTGTTTTCGCTTTGTGTCCCCTCAACCGTCTAATGGATAGTGCTCTCAATAATATGCTATGATGCTTAGCATAAAATGCATTGTTTGATGACATGTAGCGCTATCGTTCTCCTACGGTAGTGGCATTGACATGTGAAATTGCCTTACAAATATCAATGGCTCGTTCAGTAAGGTCATACATGAGATTTTGCTTTGGCTGTAAGGTTTGTTTTTTCTTTTCTTACCATAAGTGGCGCAATTAATGTCATGGTACTTAATTAACTAATAGAAATGTGTCTATTGCGTGTCAAATAATATGTACCATACCGTATTAAGTGCAGCAGTAGTGGTTTCTTGTTTCTTGACATAACGTCAATAACCATTTGCTGTTTGATTTTAAGAGCTCCAGTGGCGTGCTTCGTCATCATGTTATCACCCAGGCAGAAAGCCTGGCCTATACAACATAAAGTGCGTTCCTTATGGTGTGGTTTTACTAGCATACCATATCCTCTCTATATGATTGATCATCCAGAGTCACGGGGAACCAGTCAGGTTTTCACACCTTGGTATCGAACAGGCAACGTCACGGGAACCAGCTACCATCTCTGTTGCCTATGAATGCAACATCGGTAAGTTAAGGAAGTCTCCAGCTGAATGTGTAGTCAAATCATGGTCAAGACAAGTTGTTGGCACCGACATAAGCAAAGGGAATGCAAAGGCGATGTCACGACTAGCAGCTAATGTCGATGAACACCACTGAGCCGTTCCCCAAAGCAGGACGGGTATTATGATGGTTAATAAGACGGAAAAGCTGTTGGATAACAATGTGATCAGGATCAATTCGATGATCTGGGATCCTGGGTATGTAAGGGATGTCAACTCATGCCTCATGACCTAATGAGCTATTCAACAATTTAATAATGTTGTAGAAAGCCACATTCACTAATGAACCTTAATGCTAATAAAGAGGATACAGCTTTTATTATGACAGATGGAGGATTGAAAAAATTAAGGTCCACCCCCTTTGTTGTAATGATATGGTTGTTGATTTTGCTGAGATATTGACTGCTCCTTTTAATCAATGAGATGCTTTACACTCATTGATCAAGTATTAAATATGAATAACACTTGCGACGTCGTATATGATATCTTGTTGTGAGCATATAACTCATCATCGGCCGTATTTCACAAACTAACGAATCAACTGCTGTTTACTAACCAAAGTTTATATGTACGATACAACGTTATTGCAGTACAGCAGGTTATTTCTATGAACGCTTCCATTATGAATAATGGACCCTGGGGACTATAGCATTTCGGAAGCCGCTGGCATGAGAACGGACCCATAACTCATTAGAGTAAAAGCTTTCCCTCATTGCGGCTGTTATTACGATACGAGAAGCGTGATAGGTGCATCATAAAGTAGTTGATCAGGTTGAATTTAAGTTGAATATATGATAACATGTGACCAAGATTCCATGTGCGGATGCATAAAGTCGCACCCAATACGAGTAAACAAGCCACGAGCCAACGACTTAGGGTCATTCCATGGCATTACTGCACGAGCGAGCGCTTTGATAGATGCGACTTCCTCGGAATTACACCTTCTTTTAAATTGGTTGCATTCAGTTGAACTCTACATAGTCAGATGAACAGTGGACGGTCGATAAAAGGAATTAGCTGGAAGTTACACCTTTTGAAATAATGGATATGAAGTGTAATTTTAGAGTTGAATATTTCGGCAAAATCGTGTGAGAACGTCTTGATTGGTGTTCATTTCTAGTTGCTAAAATTATTCTTTTGTCCATTTTGGAGCTTTAGAAACAGCCATAGACCATGTGTACAACATAATGCAAACAAGACGCAAAAGGGTTGAATAATTGTGTACGCACAATTCATTTTACAACCTTATCGTACACATGACAGCCATTGTGATGAGTTCAGATGCAAAGCATCTTTAAGCACCAATTCGCATCGGTTAGAGCCGAATTGCATTCTGTCATTAGCATGTGCCTCTTTGTTTGATTTGTCTGACACTGTACAACATCTTATTTACTCTTAACCAGTGTGCATTGCATTTGACTAGTTCGACTTATCAATGCTCATAGAGTATATCGGAAAATCATATCCAAGTCGCAGCTGAATCACATTGCCAAAATAAAAAGTTGGCGCCTTATATTATTTGCCGGCCGATCGAAAATATAGACTTCATTACATCGACAGAATCTGCCCAAATATGCCCGCAAGCTGTGTACATCGCTTTTATAACGTAAGAGGGAGTTAATGTATTCTCATCCAAAGATCTTGCAAAACATCATGAATCTGAAATTAAGCACAAGCGTTTCATTCAATTTGCAAGCAAACGCCAGATAATATCGCTACAAAGCAATTGTATTACTTTGAAGTATAGACCACCTAGCTCCTTCCATACACTGGATTACCTACGTAAAATGTCGCCAGATCCCGCTGGTGTCATCTGCGTCACGACTTAAATCGCGTGGTAGTTGAATGAAGTTCGGGCATCTTTGCGATTGGCTCATTTGAAGGGTTATAGCCAAACATCAATATAAATGGTTCATTGTAAGTTTAAATGCATAAGCATCATTTAGCTTTGTTCATTTCAGAGTTATTAGCTCAAGCATCATCGACATCTACGGCATCATTGTGATCTGCTCGTGTCGACGTCTATAGCTCGCGCTTCATCTAGAGTTTCTCAAAATAATTCCAATGACTTTAGATTTATTATATGAAGTGCTCATTAGTATTGTTAATATTTTGATTATCCCGATACCCCTTATGTTATGAATACGGATATTATCGTCGTGTGCTGGGATGTAGGTAGCAGATTAAAACGACCAATGCATAATCGAACTTCATACTTGATTTAAGCGAAATAAAAGCCCTCGGAGCCCATTTTAAACCACAGCCTACTGTCAAGATGTGATATTTAACAGATGTGTGAGACGGCCTTTTTCTTAGATGGCTTCCATTTCAAATTCAAACCTAGACCTAAATACAACTTTCCTTCTAAAGTACTACTTCACACTATAGCGCAATTTTGTTATTACGCCTAAAAGCTTCATATTGCCATAAGCATTTCCATTACCAAACAGGCAATTTGAAGGGCGCCTGAACATTGCCTGACTGTACATTGACTGCGATGTACAAGACCATTTCAGTGCCAATGGAAGTTCGTAATGATAATGCAACCTCCATTTGATTTGCATGTTAGCTGCCGTGTATAACCCAATATACTAAACGTTACTGCTAACAAAACAATAATCAATGCATTCGCCAGACCATCTGATCATTCTTGTTGATTGAGCGCGACATCCATACGTGAGCAGGCAGCCGACGTGATGTAATGGAGGGCAGCGCAGCTCTTAAATGTCGGTGTTCGTTGTCGGCTAGGTGGTAACCAAATAAGCCTCGTCAAATCATGCAGGCGCCGCATTGTGTGCTGGATATGAAATGACGCCAACTCTCAGATGCACCACCTCGGGCCATCATCCCATGACATCCATCTCCATCATTGCATAATTTGCATGCTGCTGTTTGGTAAACTATAAGTTCGAGTCCATATCAAACAATTACTTCGGGTCGTTTTTGATCTCAAGAGGAATAGCAGAGAGGCGTTTTATGAATAGACCTAGGGTTTTGTTGATGGTTGTCATTACAATGTAAACCCTAGGGTCTAGCAATTGCTATCCCGATCTCAGCCATCGTTACATACCCTGCGAGATATGTTACCATTTGAATTATCTCTTCACTCATCCACACGATAAATGGTGTTGGGCAGTGTGTAATTGCTTTGAGTCGTCTTTATGTACTTTCTGGAAGCAAATTAGGCACGGAATCTAAAGAGTATATTCGCCTACGACATACTTCAGCTAACTAAATGTTTAATTGATCATCCCAATGATGCACATCCCAGCGAATGTTCGCTCTCTACCAGTGCAAAAGTAGTCACATATGTGCTACGATAATATAATGTATAAATACCAGATATGGCGACCACAAGTCTTTACAATTAGCATGGTGGCATAATGTCTTCTTACTTTGACTTTTCGCTTGAGTACTCTGCATGGCCTCGCGTTCTGATACAATACAGAGGACGCAACAAGCGCCTCCATTACATGTCCTAAGTGGAATATCTTCAAATGCACGATCGCATGCAATAAGGCATAAGGCAACGAATGACCAACCATTCGAAAGTGCTATTGTCTGACCAGATGAAGATTTATTTCACCTTCGATGATGTGAGTTCCTCGAGGGATCTGGTCGCTTAAAGCACCCCCATTGAAACACCGACATGCAGCAGCGACACGCAGCGCTTAAATCCCAACTATTTGGCTACGGTAGTGTATGGCTCAGACTATAGACATTATTGCCATAAAGGTGTCAATTTTGTGGAGTAAATTTAGTGCTATTAAATACATCTGGCTATATATCGTTCATGCATTTACGTTATCTTATATAACTTGTCAATCTCTTACATTTGCCTCTTCATCCGTCGACAAATGACTCACGTCGACCTCATATGCATGTCGAAATCTTACTCACATCGACCTTTCATACTTTGATACATGTCTGGACCTCTGATACATGGTGATCTTTTATGCATGTCAACGTCTTATACATGTCGACATCTTACTCACGTCGACCTCCTAAATATGTCCAGCCTTAACTAACATTGAACTTGAACTAGTGCCTACTTTTTTTCCCCGTCGGCCTCATGCAAATATCGTCTTCTTATTCACTTCGACCTGTTACCAATGTCGACCTCTTACAAATGTCGACCACCTGCATATGTCGACATCGTACACACGTCACCCTCTAACGCATGTCGGAATATTGCACATATCGGCCTCAAACGCATTTCTGCCTCTTGCACAAGTCGGTATCTGGCACAAGACTGTCTCTTACACATGTCGGCCTTTTACACATGTCGGCCTCTAACACATGTCGGCCTCATGCATATGTCGACCTCTTACACATATCGGCCTTTGGCGCATGTCGGTCGCATACATGCCGACCTCAAACACATTTCTTCCTAATACACATGTTGACATCTTTAACACGTTGGTATCTTACATATGTCTGTCTCTTATACATGTCGGCCTCTTACACATATTAGCCTCAAACATGTCGGCCTCTAACACATTTCTGCCTTTTACATGATTCTGCCTCTTATATACGTCGGCCTCTTACACAGGTCGGCATCCCACAAATGTCGACCTCTTACACATTTGCACCTCTTGCATATCTCGAGCTCTAACCTCTCAGCATCCTATTTACATGGACCCATTACACCTGTTGTCCTCTTATATTTAGAAAACCCCTCACATCTTGACCTCTTTCTGTTATTGACCGCCTCCATATGTCGGCTTCTTACATGTGTCAAACTCATAAACATGCAGGCCTCTTACGCATGGCCAACTATTATCTGGCACAATGCTAACCGCATGATATTTTTGCACCTGACGATTATTTAGAAACAAATCTCATCATTACAATCGGACAGGGGTTTAGCTGCTCAATGAGGAGATTCCCCGTCTCCTCAGTCCTACTTTGAAATGTCATGTCGCCAAAATGTTATTCTCTGAGACGCTCGTTAGCTCCGGTTCACAAATGTCAGTAGCAAAACGTGCATGCAATAAAACTGGCATCGCCAGTACCTCGCTTATTCCTATACGAAGCACGTAATGTAATGAGTTCTGATAAAATTGCTGTGCACTAGGGTTGTACCTTTCTGTGAATGTCGATTTGTAATCAACTAAATTATTTAAGCGGCTTATGATGATGACAATGTATTGGCACGGAAATAGCGCCTATGGGTACATCATTATTGATCGGAACAGAATTAAAGATCTCTGTACCATCAGCTTGTCATTGCCGCCAGTCAAGACGTGACATTTACCTTTACATACATGAGAAACGGCTTGTTTAATCATATGCCTCCCATGTGCTCATGAAATACCCATGGCCAACATCATCACCATATCATCATCATCATCATCATCATCATCATCATCATCATTATCATCATCATCAACATCACCATCATCATCATCATAACCTAAATCATCATCATCTACATCAGCATCAGCTTCATCATCATCATCTACACCATCAATACCATCATTATCGTCCTTCGTGATAATTATAGATAACGTTTCTTACAGGAAAGAGGGCGCTTTAAATTATGCGATTTCATCCCCAGCGCAAGCACAATCATGGTCAGATGAAATGTCGTGTGTTAATGTGCAAAGAAGTTACAATGCAAAATGTCCACATGTTTCTGCGCAGAATACATTAACATTAAAGAGAACAATGGACCATTGTTGTTCACAGCTGATATTATGTTCTATCGATTATTCCCATGGTACATATTCCACTGATGCCGGTCTTGGTTACGTGGTGGGGTCCGAGCATCCTAGACATGTCATGACGCCTACTGCAAAGACATTTTGATCAATAAAAACTTTATTGTAAATAATACATTTAGCTTGCAGCAATATAAATATAACCAATATCTTCACACGTGACATGGAGACAATATCTTTACACTTGACATGGAGACAATATATTTACACTAGACATGGAGACAATATCTTTACACTTGACATGGAGACAATATATTTACACTAGACATGGAGACAATATCTTTACACTTGACATGAAGACATCATCTTAACACTTGGCCCTGTGACCTAATATTTTCAAATTTGGAATGGTTATCTTATGTCTTAACAATTGGCGTGACATAATGTCTTAGAAATACAGTTTGTTCTTCACTTCCATGTCGTAATACTCATGGTGACATAATGTCAAAGCACATGACAAAAGGGTGTAGCGTCTCACGAACTCAACACAGGTGCGTTATCAAAACAATCCCATTTAAAATTAATAAGTGTTTTCCAGTGCAACACCTCCAACCAACAGCATCATCGATAATCCGGGTGAATATTGCGATGTATTACTGCAACAACCAAACCCAAATGAAAGCTCATTTCGACTATTTAACAAATAATTGCATGAACCTTGTAACCCGGCTAAATGCTCCACATCCGCGCATGTCGGTCTCTTACACATGTCGCCCTCTTACAGATTTCGGCCTCTTACACATATCTACCTATTACACATGTCGACCTATTTAACATGTCAATCTCTAACTCACGCCGGCCTCTCACATGTGTCGAATTCCTACACATGACCACATCTTACACATGCCAGTCTCTTACATATGGCGACCTCCTACATATGTCAGCCTATTACACGTCCTCTGAAACATAACAGCCTTATACATATGGCGACCTCTTACACATGTCGACTTTTTACACGTGTCGATCTCTTTCTTGTATGGACATCTAACACATGTCGATCTCGTTGCTGAATCTATATGATCAGCCCGTTAATTTGCGCAATCGATAGTTAACAGAAAGAAACGTCACTCAGAGTGCCTGACAGTTTTTGCCCACTTGGCTTGTCAGTTCCATGGCTTTGTGCCTGATGGCATAAGTGGTCTAATAGTGCCAGCTGCGAATTATATATGTACTTCGAATCGGATTGCCATTACCATGCTAGGTGCAATACACGTCGTAGATTTTGTGTTGCAACAACTAAACTTGACTCTCCGTGCTAGTTATCATTAAACCCTGCGGTGTAATGGATGGAATTTACGTTATATGTGTCCTCCCGTGAACACAGATGTATTGCTATGAAAATAAAATAAACTGGTAATTTTGGCGATAAAAGTTAATTAGACTATACATGAAGCATTTCACTGGCACCTCTCAAAGACTGCAATAATATCAGAGGCCAGGGAAGTGTACACTATTGGTAACACCATAGGATTGGTGACGTCTCGGCGATGAATATATGTTGATCATGCCGCTTGCTGCGGCATGAGAATATTGGAATTATATCCCTTCCTGGCAAAGAGGATATATATATAATGCAGATATGCCTGTAAGGTCGTAATTGCATATCACCGGCTATCGCTTACTGGTGTCTCCATATTGTCTTACTGCGCTTTGCTAGCAATGCCGCTCCTTCTGTATAGCAAGTGTTATTCAACTGGAGCTCGCCCTCAGGGGGCGATAATACATCACAAGTCGTGAAAGATGCACAATTTGCAAAACACGGTACCTCTCCAAGAATACGTAATTTAATGAAACCGCCTGACGGAGATGCATATCGAATTGCCATCTGCACACCTGAGAACCGTGTTATGGTTGGGAAATAACCCACCACCCAACACCCCCCACCCCACCACCTCCCCATTATGTATCTGGTTTAATACGTGCTCCGTTTGTCGTGAGTATGTATAGCCTGGTGCTTGATGCAATTGAGAAATGTCTCATATACCTCAAAATCTGTTTGACCAATCCAATTTTCAATGTTGATTTGTTGATATTATCAATAGAATTCAATCAGGCTGTAATCTTGTATATAGAGCGTGCTCAGGTAGACATTATCAAGTCACATCTATGGAGGTCAACTTAACTAAATACCATTCACCAAGAGGACTCAGACACAGTGGGTTAGGATCTATCATCAACAATCGGTTGTCTATATTCATCGGATTGGTTTGCTACGGAAGTTAGAATTAATCCTGTGTAGCGGATTCTTACACAGGAATAAGGCTTTGTAATGTGTATTGGTAGAACAATACGTTTCTAGCATGGTCCACTGAGAGTCTGTGTCGGGTGATCACCACCTGATTTCACCTTCTATCTTGGCCTGGCAATTACAGGGCATCCTAGCTCAATTAGATTACAAGTGGATCACAGCAAGTATTGTTCACCCATCGATCGCTTTCAAGTAGTGAAGGTATGCTAGCTCTCAGTCTGGACACAGCTATGGCTGCCACTCTATTAATGGCGAGCTCAACTGGAGGCAGATTGGTCTCGTTTCATTCCTTACCACCAGCCCTTTGGTGTTAATTTAATGAGCACTGCAGACTACTTTTGATAAGCATGGCAATAACACGATTCTGAGTTTGATTCACCTGACCAGACATTCATTATGCATTTTCGATAATCCTGTCTTTTGATGCTACTTTCCACAAACAATTAACCGAACCTCAAAAACAGACTTTGCACGATTCGGCAATCAACGCGTCAATATGACTCAGTATTGACAGAATACACGTGATTGACAAGACGGAAGATTTAGAAACTCTTGACTATTCATAGCCCTACAAGACGTCTGCGTAGACGTCTTACCGTTTCTCGAAACAACGCAACGCGAATATTTTTAGAACTACCAACACCAAACATACACAAGTGATGGAGTTATAGAATGCAATGATGTTTTACGGACGATTTTATCCCTTTTCGGCGGGGGATTTCATCCATGGTAATTATTCATAGTTTGGTAAATTTGGGAAGCGGTAAAAAGTCAGCAACATAGCAACATGTTTGTTTACAAGTTCAAGACCACATGCACTGCGCATGCACAGAAAGACGACGACTCATGCTAAGCCCGGGGTGGGGGGGGGGGCACTTAAGTGTAAAGATATAGTATACATGTGCCGCACGAATGGGGTGGTTTTTTCGACATCTCTACTTTTACGACGGGTTAGACATTCGCTTAATACCTTGTACGGTGGAGTATACTTTTTCTCATTCTCAACGAGTACAACGGGTACGGGTTTTCGAGGTCCCGCGGCACACCCCTATCTGAGTTAGGGTAAGTGCCCCCCACTTGGGATGCTAAGGCAATGCCGGAAATCGCGAGAATTTATAGTTTCCAAAATGGCAGACTTCGTATCGCGATTTGTTCGGAAACGAACTGTCGATGGCATTTATTGAAGAATAGCGTCGAGTGGTGGTAAGTTTTTTGGAGCGAAAGGTCTATTTTTTGTAAAGGCTCTTGATATATGTTATTTTCTAGGTGCGAAATATAGTCCTTCAATCCAAACGAGAACACGCTGACTGTGTTTGACGAACTCTTCGTAACGGTATAAATTCATGTTACCGTTACACCGGAGCTAGACTATTCAGCACTCATCGAGAGTCATACACTTGAACCCCATCGTTTGTAGATCAGCGGCATGGCATTGTAGGTATGGACAATGTTTTGCACGACGAGCATAACATCTTTTACTTCAGGGACATCAACATTCTTATAAGGAACTGTATTTTCTAAGTATACATGTAATAATGCATAACAGCACTCAATTCAGAATTTATCCCACAGTAGAGTATAGTAAATAGTGGCACACTTCATTTTACGTTCATTTTGAGGATCACGAAAGAACTAATAAAACGCACAAATGTACGCATTGTTTTCTCAGACCATTCACGCTTTGGATTTGGAAAGTTAAATCATCATTCAAGCCAAACTGTGAAGCACTAGGTCCATACCACCATATTGTCTAGACGCTGTTGAGTAAACTAACCGATGTGCATATTTCACTGTTGATCTATCATTGACACTTTCACATACCGCTAACGCCCCATATATGCTCTGACAGCGCTACAAGCCATATGAATGTGTCAAGAGGATATTCGATCGCGACTCGAATCATTTGGTTCGTGTTACGATACACTTTGTAGGATCTTCGTTCGACTAATGGTCCTGTGAGCAGGAAAGATCATCAATGCTGTAAGGGTTTTCTGCTGATTATTATAGCTTTATATTCCACCAGAACTTCAAAAAACATAAAACGTAGGTCATATCGACAACTAACGGTGTTCGATGACACCTGTGCTGCGTAAAAACTCCAAAGGCAAATAGCAGGCTAACATAGACGGCTGTATTAACTCAGGAAAAGACGAGGCGTTTAGACGATGAACAATCAATAATGGTGTTATGATGCGACCTTATTCCTTCATTACTAGTGCACTTAAAAGCAGCGATGTCAGCGCGACAATTAGGTTATTTTATAACTAAACTCCTCACATCGATTTGTTGTTATATCTGCATTGGATGAAACACACTAATGCGAGTATTCATTATTTACTGATCTTTAAAACAGTGGATGCCCACTTAAATGGTATTAATTGCCTTTAAGTAAAGAATATTTAATTATCGTCGGCTTCTTGTATAGGAAACACTTATCTCTCACTGACCGTAAGGAAGCAAACTTAACTGATTGTGTCAAGCACCCTCCTCCTCAAACCATACATAAACACACACGATAACGCTTAAACCTCGTTTTGTCCCTTGAGAGACCGTTGTGGCTCCTTCTGGTGGCGACGAGCGGCTGCTATCCATACACCCAAGGCACATAATCAACAGACGAGGCGCAGTGCTAGAACATCAGCTGCACGAAAGAAAACATTACTGTATTTGGAGTTATATATTCAGCTAGCAGAGCGAGCTAACATATGTTACGATTTCGTGCTTATAATGGTGTATTTATTTAATCTTATGCGCTCTCTACACTGGCAGATATAAGCACATACGAACAATTACGTACGTGCCAACAATTCACGTATAATATATCATTAACGTGGATAATAATGCAAACAAGATATAGACGCATAAAATGGTCGTGGTGCCATAGTGTACTAATACTAAGCATGCTTACCTCATGCCATAAAACGTGGCAAGCTGTTCTTTATGTCACAACACTTGGCATGGTGACATTGTGTCATAGCGCACAACAGTTTCTTCTTGCACGACAGTCGTTTGGTTTGGCTGGTACTGTATCGTTGGCTCGAGCATCGCCTCGTGATCTGATCTAATGTGTGACAACCACCTGTGTAGCATGTCTCGTTTAAATTATCTACCAATGGGAGGACGTATACTGTAAGGTATAAAACAACAAATGGCCAACCATTCCGAAAGATTCCTAATCTGGCTAATAAAGATGCAAATCACCTGTCATGGTGTGCGTTCCTCCAGTGATCCAGTCGCACTTATCTCTAAGCAAATGAAGCTCCAACTCGAAAAACAGATAAACCGGGCTCTAACCGCACTATTACTTGGCGATAATGTCCACAAATAGTTGTTGAATCGGGCTATGACCATGAGCGCCCATGAACCCTGATGTCGGTCTAGGTATGTAGTGCTGCAAAAGAATAAAACAGCTGACAGATGAATCACAGGATCTGGAAAATGGATGAATATAATATCCTGTCATGATGAGCTCTCACCAATCAGGTAGGATTGCTCCTCCCGTAAAACCAATATTATATCATTTTTTCAGTATCAATAGCGACATTTTCCTAGCCAAAGGTGATTGGACGTGACGATCACATCGATTATATACATTCCAACCTACCCAACAGCTCGATAGGGAATATCAACTGATAACTATTGTACATAGCAACATGTGTGATATGCAATGTTGTATGATGCATAAATGGATATCACGTTCTCTGTACCTAGGGCGACAAGGTGTGGGTAAGGCTACTAAATATACTTTTTACTTTTATCGACATGTCGACCTGTTACACATACCGGCCTCTTAAACGTGTCCGCCTCTTTCACATCGCGCTCTCTTACACATATCAGCCTGTAAAACAGGTCGGCCTCCAACACATGTCGGCCTACAACACATGTCGGCCTCTTATATTCGACCCATTGCTCATGTCAACCTCTCACATAGCACTATTCAACAGGGGCTTGATCGCTTAGCAAGTTGATGACACGTCTCATTAGACCTACTTCAAAAAAAGACTTATTCCATCTGTGATCCGTGCTTGATTGCATCGACGGTCCAATAACATCAGAAGCAAAACGCGCCTGCAATAAAACCCGCATTGCAAGTACCGTATTGGATGCAATTCATATTGTAGATGTGTTGTTGTATAAAACAAACTTTGACGTTCTGGAGTTGTTGTACGTGACTGGATAATAACTGAGATGTTCTCATTGCTATCCCGATCTGAACCATCGATGCAAGCCCTGCGAGGTATTTTACAATTTGGGACAGCTCTTCACAAATCCACACGATAAATAGCGTCGGGCAGTGTATCATTGCTTTATGTCGTCTCTATTTACTTTCCGGGAGCAAAATAGACCAAGAAACTAAACTGTTCATTCGCCCACGACATACTTTAGCTGATTGGATGTTCCATTGATTATCCCAATGATGCACATATGTCAGGGCGCCCCCTACATCCCTGTTTGTCCAGCCATCAAAAAGTTTTAACATTTGACAAATGTGTGTAATTGTTCCCGAGAGATCAGCGTTTATTAAAGTAAGTTGTTGTTTCTAGGAAACGCGTTATCAATTATTATCAAGAGGCATGCCCTTCAAATGAACTGTGACACCATTGCTGTGCACTGGGGTAGTGCCTTGCTGTAAATGTCGATGTGCAATCAACTTAATTATTTATGAGGCTTATGATGATGACAGTTAATTCGCACGGGACAAGTACACATTGCTACACCATTCAGTTCTGTGTACCATCAGCTTGTCATTGCCGCCTGTTAATACGTGGCAATAATCTAAACAGACATGTGAAACGTCTTTTTAACAATATGCCTCCAATGTGCTCTTAAAATAACCAAGGCCAAAAATTATCCTCTCCAACTACTGCATGGCACGCTTTTCGCAGGTACTGCAACGTGAACGATTTACCACCTTATTAGTATTCTAATGATCCTCATGTCATGTTAAGGACTTGTTGAGTGATAGCACGTCATACACAGGATACAATCATCATCATCATCATCATCATCATCATCATCATTATCATCATCATCATCATCATCATCATCATCATCATCATCATCATCATCATCATTATCATCATCAGCTTCATGTTCCTCATCTACACCCGCAATTCCATTATTATCGTCATTACCGTTATCAACATTATAACCTTCATTATCACGATATTCAGCAAACAATCTCCATCATCTCAATCATCATCATTATCATCGTCATAATCACTATGACTACCGTTTTCTTCATCACTAGGGTTATAATTATGGAACTCATTATTTATACTTCTTTGTCTCAAAGATAAAAATGATTGTCATCATCACAATTGTAACAGTCAAATTCGCCGCTGTCTGCTTTGCAATAATAATAACTGTGTGATCAAAGCACACCAGGTATAAGTTATGACGACTGTCACAATCACTTGAATTATGACATGACCAGACATTGATCGCAATGTACATGACGCAAGTCACAAGATTCACCATTACAGCCCCGGTGAAACGTCATAGATCGATCGAAGGATGCCGCGGCGGTGGTGAGTCCATAAGCACCTTGTTATTGCTCAAAGATCAAGCCTGACGCCGTGATCCTGCTGCGGCAGCGACAGTAGAGTAAACGATGCAACCAACTGCACTATTATAAAACGTGCGCATTGACGGCTAGACGACCTGTATGTAACTAGTTTGGAGTTTACCGTTTATCTGCAAGCACCGCGGTATTGCGTTAAATCAGCGAGGATAATTACGCTTGTTTTACACACTGAATGGTGTCAGCCTTACAACAGCGAATAGCATAAGTTGATAAAAACTGAATTACGTCAGCTTAGGTGCCGTGAATGGCGTTGACCGAACCAAACTGAATGGCGTCAGGCTAACAATCTTAAATGGCGTCATCCTAGCTGCACTTGATTGTGTCAACGGAGCCACACTAAATTGCGTCAGTTCAACAACATTGGGTGGCGTCAGCCTAATCATGCTGAATGGGTACGGCCATGCCCACAAAATCCTGTCCTGTGATAGAATGATTACGGGTCCCAGTTAAGAAAGGAAGCGAATTACATGTCGCCTGTTCCATTACCCCTTTGAACTTGCATCTATCACTCGGACGGCGCTCAAACAGCGATACTGAATATCTATATCATTCACATGCAAGCAGACATTCATATCCCAAATAACTGCCCTGATGCTTAAATTAAAGTGATAATCATTGAAGCTGTAGAACTTTTTTATAGTAACGCAACGTTTTTGAGCGCAGCCCCTGATGCCATTGCTGCTTATAAGGTTAGTGACAACCTAACAAGCAGCATTATTGAGCAGCCTGGTCATAGTAAAATGGCGCCACTTAGCATCGCGTGCTGGTCTCGATTTTCCGCTGAGGATTGGCGAGTGCTAATTGGAGATTAACTATATTAAGTCATGCTTGAAGCGGACGAAAAACTACCCGTTGGATACAACATTCCCAGTTGCTGCATACATCATAGAGGAAAACGTGTCTGATGTGCTGTTTACATTATTGCACGGGATGGGCAGGATTCCAAATGTATGCGTTGTACAAGAGCCCCCTTTGTCCCCCACTTGATCACGAAAATCGCTGGTGGATTCGGTCAATGACAGCGAGCTATCAGACAAGGATAAAATCCAGGCTGTGTCTGATGAACATGAACAGTATGCCTGTTGTCGATAGAGCCATAAACCAGTATAATCAAAGATAAAGGTAATAAATCTTATAGTTTTGTTAGTTTTAGAATTAGATATGTAGTGAGGCAGGTAACAAACAACCTGTTACCTCATTTTTTGGGGGTTGCTCCGTATCCAGGGGCATTTTCATCCGGTTGGTTGGGAAGAGCTGGTACACGTTTTACCATCTACATTCAATGCCAACTCTACATCATTGAATATAGTAATTTGGGGTATTTTGAGGCGAATTTGTCCTAGCAAGCAAGCTTTCATAGCAGCACTACATGGAAGACAACTTTGACGGCTCTGAATTGCCTCCTCTCTAGTTTCGGAGTATTCATGTTGCCACAAGCGCACCATACAACAGGAAAATAAATTATATGACATCAGATAAAACATGTCACATGTCTATGTGGTCGGTTGACCAGTGGGTGGTCTATAAGCGGTTTTAGCTGGAAGTAACACCTTTTGAAGTAATACATAATGTCCTAATTTATGTTCATATCTAATTTCTAAAATGACTTGAATTCGTCCTATCAGCAAAACCAATTCACCGATTATTTTGTCGATTTCAGCGCCTCAAAAACAGCCACAGACAATGTTTCCAACAATCAGCAAACAAGACGCAAAAGGAACGAATAATTTGCAATGCACAATTCATGTCTCAGAGTTATCGCTCACGCTACGGCCATTGTGATGAGTGCGGAGGCAGTGCATCTTTAAGCCCAAACTCGAATCATCTAGAAGCCGAATGGCATTCTCTAATGAAAATGTGCCTCCTTGTTTTATTTGTTGATGCTGTACTTCTGCATGAGGCTTTATCGAATTTACGCTTAGTAAGTGTTGGCTGGGACTATAATTCAACCTCAATTTTACTGGTTCAGACTAGAATTTCGCCTCATCTCAGTATTAGCGTTTATGTCTCTGTCACGATTGGTTATTCTGGTAACCGTTTGTAGTCGTCTCTGTCCGGGCTGTACCACTTTGTGTGTCTCAGTCTCATAGTACATTGGCCAACGAAGTAAATATATCGCGTAAGACTAAATTTAGAATTTGGTCCAATACATAGGCTCTTTAGAGCACTTTGGCGAAAAATGAGTATTCATTTGCAAATTGCACTCGACCAGTTCGACGTAATTATGCACTTAAAGTATACTTGAAAACCACACACAAATCCCAGCTTAATTACAGTGCCAAAATCAAAAGTTGCCACTTTGTATTATGTGTCGGTCGAATGATAATACAGACTACCATACATCCTCAGAACCATGCCCAAATATGCCACCAGGCTCTATGCAATATATAATATGAGAGTGAGTTCGTGAATGGGGACGAGACTTGAGAATCTGCTCAGGCGTAGACATAGAGTAATTCTCTCATTTTGCGGGGAAATAAAACGTTTTACGCTAGTACAACAAATGTGCAAGCTAATTGAAATTAAACATATAAAGCATCCCTTCCAAGAACGCCTGATCACCGGTGCTGTACATCAAATTGATAATTATCAAAATAATTTAAATAGCTGAAACACTTACAATTTATGCACACAATAGAGTCTGTAAAGCACCATGTTAAATGGGCTCATGCTGAAAGACATATACACTGGCAATAACTGGGTCCTACATTCATATGTCAGTGTGTCAGTAAAAGTTTCTGATTGCTATAATCATTTTCAGAAATGCACGATACTTATTGAATGCCATCAAATTCTTCATCAGTATCATAATAATGGATTGATCATATTAAAGTTTATCATCATCATCATCATCATCATCATCATCATCATCATCATCATCATCATCATCATCATCATCATCATCATCATCATCATCATAATCCTCATTTTAACCTCGTGTACTAGTATATCCTTATTGTTTCAACATGCATGCCAATATTAATGTCACAATGTTCTTTGTTAACTTAAAGAACATTAAAAATAATCTGTCGCGATTAATTTTTATGAAATCGGCTAATGCCTTGCTTTATACATATGTACTACAACACGATTGAAGTGGAAAAAAATATGGAAGGGTGATTTTATGTCCGTACGCTTGGTATGTTGACATAATACCTTAGCACTAGTGTTTGCTGCTCAGTGACGTCGTACTCAGTAAGGTAATCGAATGTCTTCACCATAGGCATGGTGGTATAATGTCATAGCACAGTACAGGATGGTGTAGTGTCGTAAGGCAGTATCTCACCTTGTTGCATTATCTGCCGTTATTGTGTCGAGAATTTCGCAGAGGTGCGCTATCAAAACAACTCAACACAAATTTAATAATTGCTTGCCTGCATCACCCAACACATATAGCATCATCGACAATACGGGTGAATATTACAATGAATTACGGCGACAACAATACCCAAGTGAAAGATCATTTCGATTATTTAACAAACAATAGCATGAATCCTGTAACCTGGCTGAATCATCCATATGTACACATGTCGACCTCCTACACATGTCCACCGCTTATACCGTTTTTTTACACATGCCAGCCTTTTTTATGTGTCGACCCCTGGCATATATCAGCGTATTACACATGTCGATCTATTACTAATATCGACCCTTGAAACACGACAGCCTTTTCAAATTGGCGCTATCTGATATATGTCGACCTGTTACACGTGTCGATCTCTTTCTCGTATCGACCCCCAACACATGTCGACCTCGTTCCTGAACCCATATGATCAACATGTTAATTGGAGCATTCCATCGTTAACAGAACGAAACGTCACTCAGTTAGGATGCCAGAGGGTTTTTGTCTGCTCGACAAATGAGATACCCAGTCTTATTGGTTCTGCTTTACTATTTCATGTCAGGTAAACTCCATCTTACATATCCCCCGGGAGTGCTGCAGCTTAAAAGTGTCATGAAAGCTGCTCAATTTGCAAACGGTACCTCTCTTAGAATACATTCTCTAGTGGATATCCGACAAGGAAATGGTGCTGATTGCCCAGCTTCCAAGACGATTTGACCTCAATGACCTTAAAGGAGCAAGCTTGAATTATTGAGTCGAGCACCCTGCTCCTCACATAATACATTAACACACACGAGAAAGCAGCGCCTCGTATTGGAGCTTGACTGACTATGGAATATGGGTTGAGTACCCCTATGATACACAACCCAGAGACTTGTGGCTCCTTCTCGCGGCGAAAAACGGCTGCTAACCATACATCTAAGGCATGGTATCAGAAGAAGGGGAACAACGCTAACATCCGGTGCTTAGAATGGTGTATTTGCGTTATACTTTTCGCTCTCTAAATTGGAAGATATACGCACGTACGTGCAATTTTGTTCATACGAACAATTCATTTATAGTATATCATCATTCCGGCTAATGATGTAAACACGACACGGTCGCATTTAGTAGTCTTGGTGACATAGTGCATGCACAGTAGGCATGCTTACCTTATACCTTGCAACTGCAAAGGTGATCCTTATGTCTCAACATCTGGCATGGTGACATTGTGTCGTGGCGTATGGCAGTTTCTTGTTGCATGACGTACCTTTCTCCACACAAATGAAGCATCATCTCGAAACACAGATATAATGTGACCTTTATTATGCACTAATGTCCAAAATAACGGTTGAATCGGGCTTTGACCATGAGCGTCCATGAAGACTGATGTCGTATTGAAATGTAGTGCTGCAAAGTATAAAACAGCTGATCGATCAATCACAGGCTCTGAAAAACGAACGAATATAATATCCCGTTATGATGAGCTACACCAATCGGGTCGAATTGCTCTGGCCGTAAAACCAATACTGCAGCATTTGCTTCAGCAGTATTAGTGACATTTGCGTTGCCAAACGTGATTGGATGTGACGATCACATCGCCCTTAAACAATCGAACCTACCCGACAGCTCGATAGAAAATGTCTGCCGATCATTATTTTACAAAATAGCTCCTGCCAATGTTCCGTGATGAGTGATGTTGTGTGATGTGTCTATGTCAAGTAGATCTACTTTCTACTCACATTGAAATGTTTCGGTATTCTCTTTTGGCGCCAACTATAGAAGCTTGTATCGGAAACAATTAGATATACCCGCAGCGATTGACCATAAGCGCACTTTTCAATCCCTGATATTTGATATCGAATTCTTATTCGTATTGGCTTTGTTTACATGCCTAATGTCTACTCATGTCGACCCTGCATTGTTGTCGGCCTCAATCACATGTCTTCTGTTACACAGGTTTGTCCTATACGTGAGTCATCGTTTACAAAAGTTGGCTCTTAACAAATGTTGACCTCTTGGACAGCCAGTTCTCGTGCATATATCTACTACGTACACATGGCAGCTTCTTGCGTATGCCTATTTCTTACTCATGACGACCCTTAACTTATGTCGGCCTAAATCGTCTTTTACACATGTTTGTCCTACAAATTTGTCTTCTTTTACACAGGTTGACATCTCACTTGTCAAACTCCTACATATATAAACCGCCTACTTCTCTCCAACTCTAAATTAAACGTCGCCCTCTTACTCGTGTCAATCTCTTACCCATGTCATTCATGATTGGCAACGTTAACGTCATGCAAATTTTATTTCAACAAGCTCTCAGATGGCTCGTGCGTGATGTCATCGATAGTACACTAGTGTCAGAAGCAGTATACTCATGCATTTAACCTGCATTGCAAGTTCTGTACTAGGTGCAATAGAGGCTGTAGATGTGCTGTTGCATAAAACAAACTCCGACATGCTGAATTTGTTTTAGTCGACTGGATAATGAATGAGATGTTCTTAAGTCGCTTTCAGCAAGTTTTTACTACATATGGTAAGGCTTCATTAAGAATATGCAATTCAGGTGCGGTAATCCTACATTCAACGTGAGATATACATATAAGAAAGGGCAAAAAGGTGCATATAAGCTCATAACCGATATGTCTGAGTTTAACTACGTACAACGATTGCATTTTCGGGGACTGACATCCCTTAAAACAAGAGTTTTCTGTATGGATCTCACACAGGTATACATAATGTTAAATTGAATAGTGGTGATTTATTAGTTTAGGTTTAGAGTGCTGGAAACCCATGGCTAAGATGATATCCGTACAACATGGCGAAACCTATAGCTGGGTCGTAATTAGGAAAACGAATATCTGAGGTCTGCGCAATGTAAGCCATAGGCGCAACCCATTGCTTTTTCGATCTGAACCATCAATCCATACTCTACAAGATGTTTAACCATTTGAATCAACTCTTCACTCGTCCACCAAAAGGCGTCGGGTAGTGTGTGATTGCTTTGAACCGTCTTAATTTACTTTGTCTTACAAAATTAGACCAGGAGACTAATCCGCATAATTCGCCCCCGACATACTTTAACTGATTAGATATTCAATTGATTATCCATCCATTGCACATCCCAGCCAATGTTTGTTCTCTCTCTGCGCGAAGTGCAGTCAGATTCGGCTGGCAATCATTATAGACAGGCAGACAAATATAAAAAAGGATAAGACGCACCACAAGAACACTGAGTCCTTGCATGTGTGCATCAAACCAAAAAAAGATTGGTTTGTGACTAATTTGTTTGGTAAACATAATGACGTCATGATTAATCACAACATGATGACGTCATTAATAATCACAACAATATAACGCACAAAGCCTGATCTGGTGGCAATGTATTATTAATCTCTGTCGGGGCCTACAATATAAGTTTGTATGGGCAACGATAAGATATACCTGCAGCGATTGGCCATTAGCCAACTATTCAATCTCTGATTTTTGTCTTTTTACACATCTCGACTTCTTATACGTAGTGGCTTCTTACACATGTTGAACTCTTTTTCATGTCGACCCCTACGTTCTGTCGTCCTAGATCACAAGTCTTCTGTTACACAGGTTTGTCCTATACGTGTGTCTTCTTTTACACGGGTTGGCTCCTTACACATGTCGGCCTCTTACATTCCTCCTTCATGCTTTCCTCCTACTCGTCAAACTTGTACACATGTAAACGGCTTACAGCTGTCCTACACTAACTTGTGTCGTATTGGGCACCATGTGAAACGTACGTTAATTTAGGCAGTTAACAGTTATTTGGACAAATATATCTCGATACAGTGCAACAGGGGTCTCATTAGTTCAACTTCACAATTGCATGTCACGCAAACTGTATTTTGACAAGCTCTCAGATGGCTCGTTGGTTCCGTGCTTGATGGCATAGATGGTTTGATAATGTCAGGAGCGCAACCTGTATGCAATAAAACCCGCATTGCAAGCACCCTTTCGGGGCACAATGTAGGCTATAGATGGTGCGTAAAAAACTCGGACATGATGAAGTTGATGGGCTTTTCGGGAGTTATTACTCACCTTTTTCAATTGACGGTCACAATCACTTGAATTATTCATTCTATCCGTGCAATTATGGTCTTTATCCGTACCAAATCGTCCATAATTTTAAGCTACTATGCCTTTCTTAGTTATTTGACACAACCTCCTTAACAAGCAGCCACATTTCTACTCGCATTAAAACGTCCATTATTTTTAGAGTATTCAAGTGTATTTATTTGTTTAGTCTTCATAAAAAGCCGCCACATTTCGCTTTGTACGGTCATTTTATTCATCACTACTTTCTGTGGCGAGACAGACTGAGATGACCCCTCATAGCACGTGATATGAAGATGAGCCCTACTTTCATACCTGGGTTAACTTAAGTCTACGAATGACGTGACTGAACATTTATTGTGATATACAGGACGCGATGCACAAGATTCGCGCAATTATGATCAGGAAGGAAGGACATTGATCACGAGTGCAATCGAGCGAGGGATGCCGCGGCGGTGGTAAGCGCATGCGCACATTGTTATTAAGTATAGATCGAGCCACTTTTTGCCAAAAAGACTTACGCGAGATCCTTCTTAATTGGCTGCAGGTGGCTGGCTGCGGGGACAGTGACAGTTAGGCAGATAATACAGCCAACTGCACTATTATAAAACGGACCTATTGACAGCTAGACGACCTCTACGGGACTGTCTTGTCGTCTCTTAAATAGCAAAAAAACTAATCGGTTTGCTTCACGCACCGAGGTATTGCTATAATCAACACACTATCTCATGAATTATTGCATTAGTCAGCAGCCTAACATAACAAAAAAGGATCAGACTAACAACACTGAGTCGCATCAGGCTTACATCACTAAATGGCGTCAGCCTAACAACACTGAGTCGCATTAGGCTTACAGCACTAAATGGCGTCAGCCTAACAACACTGAGTCGCATCAGGCTTACATCACTAAATGGCGTCAGCCTAACAACACTGAGTCGCATCAGGCTTACATCACTAAATGGCGTCAGCCTAACAACACTGAATCGCATCATTCACACGACAATCAACACACCGCCTTCACCATATTTTGTTTTTTCCCCATATATCGGCATACGAATAATATCATAATTTACCTTTTACCCGGACTGTGCCATACAGCCAAAACCATCTTTTACCTTTTTTTAACCCATACTGTGGCATACAGCCAACACTATCATTTTCCTTTGTTCATTGTCCAGAGAATGGGCAATGTTTTGCACGACTAGGAGCATAACACTTTTTACTTCAGGGATGTCAAAATTCTTATCAAGAACTGTATTTTCTATTTATACATGTAATGATGCATAACAGCGATCAATTCCGAATTCATCCCACGGTAGACTAATGTAAATAGTGGCACAATTAATCTTACATTAATGAGGTACATACAGCAGCAGAAAAATACGGTTCGAGGCTCAGATATTGACGAACAAACATTAATTTAAGAAACCCGAAACATCGATGTCAGAAATGCCAAAGATCAACAAAAAGAACTTTGCTGAACTCAACTTGAAAACTCGACAGCCGCTTCTTTATATAACTGTCGGATATGGGTCATCTTGTTATGCTTAACTCGAGCATACAATCTCAACTGCTCAACTATGTCAATGAAATTGATGCTGACGATAACTCTGAACCAGTAAGAAACGCATATGCCATAACCATTCGGGAATGCAAATACAGAGGAACAAGGATATAAGTACCTAAATAACATAGATAAAACTGTAACTGGTAAACTTTCCATTATCCATTTAAATGCCAGGAATCTACGAAAAAATATTCCGAAATTATCGGTAGCCTTTATACACTGACACATAGTTATAACATTAGTGCTGTACCAGAAAGTTAATTAAATTATGATAATATAAACGAATATAACATCGATGGGTATACTATGTTTGCAAACTTAGGCAATATAAGATTGGTGGTGGTGTTAATAATGAATTCGTGTATTGACATTATTTGTACAATGGAGGCAATTAGCTCTTCAAAAGCAAACTGTTTTGAAAGTATTTTTATTTAGTTAGTAACTCATGAATATATGTAGGTAATTACCGGTTGCATTTATAGAGCTCCGCGTTCTAGTGTTAAAACATTCAACAAACATATTTCATATATACTCGGGAGCTTAAACTACAGCATTGTATATATATGTGGATATTTCAATATCGATTTGTTGAACGCCGATGATACAGTTAGCCGATTTGCTAAGTGAGTAAATGTTCAGTGCGGGTCATATTCCTTAGATAACAAGACCTACAGGAATAACTAAAGAGAGTGATACACTAATTGACAACATATTTAGTTAAGATATTACTCGTAAGGTAACCAGTAGTACACCAATTAATGACATTAATGACCATCTCCCCTTATTCGCCTTAATAAATCATGTAGTTGAATATGTTAGCAAATGTGTGTATTTAAGGACATTGAACGATAAAGAGATATCTTAATTAAAGCTCTGCCTGGCATCATTAAAATGGGATGATGTCACCTCTAAAATCAAAAGTAAAGCTTTCTCCAAATATTTGAAAATATTTACCCATACTTATAATGAATCATGTTCTACTAAAATGATCCTTACCCCAAAACAAATAAAAAAATGGGACAAACCCTAAATGCTCAAGAAACGCATGTAAGAAGCCAATCCACACTTGTCAGTGGAAAAATCAACCATAACAATCGCAACCAAGAATTCGAATGCAAATACAAACACTTTAGGAATGATTGGCTTTCAATGTAGTGATATTTACCTTATTTCAATGTCTGTAGGTTTTTGCTAACTGTTTGTTCATTTACCATGTACGCCGTATTCGTAGATATTAAGAATCTATGTTGAATAATGTCACTTTTATACTTGCTAAACTTGCAGTATAGATTACAGGTATACTCATATTAACATATCGTTGCATATTATTGTATGTATAGTGAATGGTGATTGTGCACAATGAACTGGGCAAGGCCTTTTAAAAGTACACTCCTGCTTTGTCCCTTCAGCATCGCTTAATAAAACATTTCTTAATTTCCTTATCTTAATCAATGCTTGTTATGTGATGCAAACTTATTCTTTCATTACTAGTGCTCTTAAAAGCAGTGATGACAGCGGGGCAATTATTGTATTAGTAACTTAGCTTAACTTTGCGATTTGTTGCATGGGATGAATTTATTTTGAATCGGAATTTCCATTGTTTACACTGACGAAATGACATCTTTTTATAATTTTAAAGCGTAAGTTTTTT
>CM067352.1:50708102-50764110 GCA_034190875.2 Urechis unicinctus
ACTTAACTTATCGAAATAAGCTGGCGTAGTAGAGGCAGTGAGACTGTCTGTGTCATCAAAGAGACCTATCATACCTTCAAATGAAGACAATAATGTATGAACAACATATAAGCAGTCTTGCTTTAATTGTGCCTATTTTGAGCCACTTGTTACAATATGATAGGAGTTGTTTCGTTACAGCGGTGTCAGCAATCATATCAAAGCTATTACGCATCCATTTATCCATCCATTGATGAGCTAAGCCTTATAGTGACATCAGAAAAAGAAACAATGGTTTTAACAGAATTGTGCTCAATACCATCTAGTGCTATATCTGGCTAACACAGAGGGACCGTGTGGTATTAACGATTGCGAAATATCATCCGTTATAACTCGTCAGCTCTCGTTAGGTGGGGAACCATCAGTCAAGTCCTTTATGTTTACATGTGCTCAATGTGACGCCTTCAATAACCTTTGCAAAGTCTGAAATACATGTTTAGCCAGTGGTACTTCATCAGGCAGAGAACCCCAGTTTCGTTTGTTATTAATATGCGTTCTGTCGCTGGGCTTCTAAATAAGCACAAAAATGCAACTGACACCTCAGCCCGTTTGCAGCGAAGGCCACAAACAGCATATTAAATGATGGTTGATACGGGGAAAAAACTTGTCGTTTTCAGAATCTGCTGAACCAATCTGCAGTTCAATGTGCTAATAGTATATCAATACTTTCACCATGAGTACTGAATGCAAGCACCTTACATGAACGACCTGTCGGCCGACATAGTCAAGTGCACTACTGTGCATATGAAACAAGCTTCATGTCAATGAAGTTTGCTCAGCTCCTTGCCTTGTGTAAAATGGCTCACCTGGGTTGAATGCAAATATGTGTCCAACCATGATATTACGCTTCATGATAAGGCTACTTTATGGCCACTATGGCATGACCCGACCTAGTTGGCAGGCTTATTGATGACATTCACTCGATTGAGTCATGCTGCCTACACGAGGCCAAGTAGCACCACTGATGCCGTGGTATAGGTTTATATCAACATGGTAAATGGCCCGTCGTGTTCAACATCCTGGCCTTGCCTCCTACTTTGTCGCGGTAACACTTTGTTTAAAACTTAATATAAACCAGCATATGTTTGACTTCAACATTAATCGAAACCTGCATTTGTCGAGTCTTTAATGACTACATTGTACAGCACGGTTTATATGTTAGCCATGATCATAAAAAGACGAAAGCGGATCGTTACCATTGAAATGAATCTGCAACCGTTATAAACTCGTGTACCCTTGTATCTTTGTTCACTATTAGCTTATAAAGAACGTTTGACGCCATGTCGGTGTCGTTATGATATTAATGTAATGCATATGCTTAATTTGAGTAATGTTCATGGTATGATTTGCAGAAACATGGCTATCAATGAACCCATTTTGTCTTTATCGTCTTATCAGTCAAAGGTCAATAGTTGGTCTAGCAAGGAAGAACTGTGGCTGCTCGTTGTGCGACCAGCCAGTGGTATATTCGATGCCTAATCAATATGTTTTCATACGGTTTGTGCTTTAAAATGGATATAACACTTTGTTTATATTCAGGAAATGCTTAACTCACGCGACAACGTGTCAACATGTACTGCAATATACACATGTCATATTGCAGTCATCAAGAGGTATCGGTATAATTAAACATTCTGCTTTCTTCCTATTGCAATAATTAGCGCTCGGCACATCAGACCATGGGACAGTTATTATGTTGATTCATTCTGTTATGTCTACTCAAATGACACTGATTGCCTTTGATTTAAGAACATTTAATTATTGTCGGCTTCACAGCATCATCGACCGCACCATCGTATCACTTGGATCTGAGAAAAGTGATCGAACGCAGGTAGGCTTCTAATATAAGAACACTTATCTCACACTAACCTTAAAAAAGCAAACTTAACTGAATGAGTCGAGCCATAAATAAACACCAACAGGAACGCTAAACCTCGTTTTGGCCTCCGACAGACTCATTCGACGCGGTGCTGAGTACCTGAATGATATACATCCCAGGCGCCCCTGTGGCTCTTTCTGCTGGCTAAGAGCGCTGCTACCAATACACCTTAGGCATGTAATCAACAGACAAGGCGCAGTGCTAGAACATCATCCGCATGAATGAAAACGTTACCTCTTTTGAAGTTATATATGCTGCTGGCAGAAATATATTCAAGCGAAAATAAGTTACCATTTCGCGCTTATAATGGTGTATTTGATTTATCTTATGCGCTCTCAACACTGGCGGCAGATATAAGTACATACGAACAATTGTGTTCGTACCACAAATTCATGTATAATACATCATTAAAGTGGATAATAATGCAAACAAGATATAGTCACATAAAATAGTCGTAGTGGCATAGTGTATTAACTCTAGGCTTGCTTACCTTATGCCATAACATGTGGCAAGGAGATCTTTATGTCACAACGCTAGGAATGGAGACAATGTGTCACAGCGTATGGCAGCCCTATCTCATTAGTTCTACTTTAAAATGTCATGTCACGCAAACTTCATTTTTACAAGCTCTCAGATGGCTTGCTGGCTCTGTGCTTGAGTGCATAGATGGTTCACAAAAGTCAGGAGCAAAACACGCCTGCAATAAAACCTGCATAGCAAGTACCGTACTGGGTGCAATATAGGATGTCGAGGAGCTGGTGCATAAAACAAACTCGGACATCCTTAAGTCGTTGTACGTGACTGAACAACTACTGAGCCATTCACAGGTCGCTTATACTTGTACTGAACTTGATAAGGCCTCATCTAGAATATGCAATTAAGGCACCCTACCTTCAACGTGGCCTAGCCATATGAGCACGAGTGCAGAGGTATGAAAAATCTCGAAACCGTTATATCTGAGGTGAACAACGAACAATATTGCATTTGATAGTATTGACATCCATTTAAAAAAAACGTCTCATAGGGGACCTCGTGCAGGTATACAAAATGTTCGATTGATTAGTGCTTACTAGTTGTTAAGATGAAATAGGCGCTTCAGTACACCAGCCAAGATAATCTCAACCAGTTCACTGAACTCGTTAGATTACCAATTTGATGTGTATGTTAAGGGGAGGAGTTCTAAGATAGGTTTGTTTTTGCGCATTGTGTTGAAATACCTCGTGGTATAATATCGTAGTAAATTACCCTTGCCACCCATCACTGCGAGGTCTAGGATTGCATCTTTGTAAATCTTGCCATGCTTAATACTGCGGAATATAATTTGTTTGTTTTTCAGCCAAAAACAAGTAGGGGGCGTTTTGTTGTCTTAAGTCTTAGATATCCCGACAAATTGGTGCATTCTTTGCGCATGTTTTCGTCCTAGATGAGCCAACTGGAATAGTTTTGCAAACACTCGAACTACCCACTCTATACGTGCAATTATGCACACTCTCCGAGAAATTATGCACTCTTTCCGTGCAATTATACACTCTATCCATACAAAATCCTCAATCATTCATAAGCTAATCATGTGTATTTAGTTTGGTTACGCATCCTCCCTAACAAGCAGCCACATTTATATCTGTATTAAATCGTCAGTTATGTTGTAGGCTGTTTACGTGTATTAAGTTTAGTCTTTACAACAAGCAACAACATTTCACAGTGTACGGTCCCTTTACTAATCGCGGCTTTCTGTGACGAGACATATTGAGTTGGCCCAGTAACGAGGGATTCCGTGGCAGTGGTACGCACATGAGCACATCATTATATATGTGTAGATCGAGGCTGCACGTGGATGGCTGCGTGGAGCAGATGATGCTACCAACTGCACGATTATAAGACGTGCACTTTGGCATCTAGATGACCTCTGCGAAATATCATTGATTATTGCGATTGCCTTATACATTGAATGGCATCAGGCTGGCAGCACTAGATGGCGTCAGCCTAACGGCACTGAATGGCGTCAGGTTAACAACGCTGAAAGGCATCAGCCTAACTACACTGAAACGCGTCGGCTTAGCAGCACTGAATGGCGTCAGCCTAGCCGCACCCAATGGCGTCAGCAAGAAACACTGAATTGCCTCAGCATCGTTTTTATCGCAAACAATTTTTGTTCTCGTGCAGCGGCATTTATGTACATCAGCACATTGTAATAAGCAGCCCGCGTTAAGCATAACGTATCTACCGAGTTACTCGCCGAAAAGTCCAATAATTTCGAAAATAACTTATAAAGTCTAATTGTGAGAAATAAATATAACTTGACACCTGGTAGGAATGCAGCAGCAAACGCAGAAAAGATTGGATTATATTAAATTATTGATGATAGACATTTTGCATCGACAGAAACAACCTTTATAACGCTGCTGATGAGCTTCTTCGCCAACGGATCACCTTCCATTTTCCCAACCACCTCAACTCCGTCCTCACAGCCGGGGTTACAGTTGATCATCTTACTTGTTTGGCACACAACAGGGCGTTCTGAAAGAGTGACAGCAAACATATAACTCGTCCTGCTACGCGTTTCCGTTCAGCCAATGCATGAAGCATTTCACCCGCAACTAACACATACCAGAGTGGTGCGGAGGTCACGGAAATTTGCATCATTCATGATGTAGGGACAATTGTAGTATGCTGCTTATGCTATTTGCAGCTGCATGAAAATATTGCTATAATCTTCCCCAAATAGACCTTCTTGACAAAGAGGTTATATATAATTCAGATATGCCCGGGAGGGTCGTAACTGCGTATCACCAGCTGTTATTATTGCTGCGTGCATATTTTCTTACTGCGCTCTGCTAGCAATGTCGCTCCTTGTGTATAGCATGTGATATTCAGCCCTTGGGGGTGTAACTGCTTATCGAGTCGTAAACGCTGCAAACATGGCAACAGGTACTATTCATAAAGAACAGATTTTAATGAAGCCGCCCGACAGAGCTGCATACTAGTTTGCCACATACTCCACTAAGAACTGTGTAATGGTGGGGAAGTAATTTCGCCCGTGCAGTGTATCTTCCTTGTGACATAAGCGTTGCTTTGCTGTATCCCCCGTTGTCAGATGCCGTCAGACGTATGTTTTCATGACGACAGTTTGGCCCTATGTCATTAATTTGGAAGTTTGATATACATTTCCTTTCTATTTTGCGTTTAGACTTTTTAAACCACCGAAGATACTAGGTCTATAATCGACTATTCTTTCAGAAATTTTTCAGTCACCCTGTTAAAAAACATGTTCATGTTGTTCAATCGTTGCAAGAATAGGAAGGCTATTTCTTTGTATATTCTGCAGTAAGGGAATGATTTATGTATTCCGTCAAAATGTTCACTGAGCACATTCATCTGCACTTACAACATCAAAATAATCGACCAAGGTATCTATCTCCATTTTAACGAATACCGATTATTTAATTGCCATAATTCCAGTATATTATCGTGCACTACATAGACAAGCAATGACTTTGTAATAAAATATTTGCTTTCAACAGAAATACCCTCTTCTGAGATATGGGGAATATAACGGTCCTGAACAATAGAAAGCCTATTTGAATTCCGTGAAATGATGCATTTATCTAATTCCCTCAGAAGGGAACGATATTAAGTTATAATGAAACTAATAATAATTTGCATTCCATAAGCAACATTAAGTTATGGACCAAACAATACTACCCCAATGGCTTACCCAGAGCTCTCGCTGAATGATAAAGTCTGGAAAGAAGACTTCAGTGAATCCTGGTGCCTGTAGTACCGCTAGATACATGTCATCATGATTCACTTGGTGTCAGTTTAAGCTTGTCCTGCCTACCGACATGTTTCAGAGTAGTGTGTCTACGTGTGGCGGTGTATTCGGGGCTAGTGTAATAGTTGCAATATGTATACAGCATCAAAGATGTGTGATGTTATTGCGAGAATTCACGACGAAATAGCTGAACGCCATGTAACAGGACGTGAGGTACGTATGGGAAGAAATTAACAAGAAATTCTCTTTTTTTTTCATTTGGCTTGTAACAACTCATGATTCCATCTTCTTGTTGAGGTGCTACTTGTCGTTGTATATTATGCGTCTTTGTCAATTCTTTTTATCGTATTCGATTAGTTACCAATGTCAAATGAATCCTTTAGATCAGAGAAAACATTCTGCGTCAGAATCTGCTTTAACGGCACTCTTTTAACAGACAACATTATAGAACACACCCAGGGTCAGTTCCTATGAATGATTGTGTATGTCTTACCAATGTTAAACAGTTAAACATCAACAAAGCAAGAAGCTACTGCGACTCAGCCTTAATTGCTTTGCCCTCCAGTCTTCAACACGCCATTTTGTGGATAGCATGTGGATGTCGATGCAGCTTCCAGGCTAGTCCCATTACTTGGCCTGTGGCTGATGTATGCAAGGATATCTAATTATCATGTGCGTGGGCTGTTGGGAGGGATTGGTTACTGTAGGATATGTAGATGGGTCCAGCAATCACCACGCGCGATGCTTCGGTATAAAGCCTAAATGGTCATGTAATCCTGCCATCTTCTGCGTTATGCAACGCACAGCAAGATGAACTTAGCAAGCTGAATAGTTTCTTAGTGTGACAGCTCCCCCGTAATCATAATTTGCTTATGAGTTCGACCATTATAAAGCACGAATGTGTTAGCCGGAACGTTTGTTTCCCCTATCGCCCATGGTCACTGCATTATTTTAATCTCTGTTACATAACTTACCCGAATGCCGCGCCGTATTACTATTTGAAGGTCGTCTCATATCCTAGCACATTGTGATCTAAAATCCAACCAGTAACATTTTTATGTTCTCTGAGCTATGATTAATGATTGTACGACCAGGACCATAACAGTATTAAACTTCCGGGACATCAAAATCGATACCAGGAACTGTATTGTCCATTTGTACATGCAGTGGTGCATGCCAGCGCTCAGTAATCGACTCAGAATTCATCACTCGATAGACTTTATATACATGTAATTTCCAATTCTTTTTCGGTAGTCTTTGTGTTTCTCAGATAATTGACCCTAAGAAATTTGAAATTGCAATGGGCATTCCTGCCAAACTATGAAGCACGATGTACATCGAACCCTATTGCATGATCTCTGCTGAGTAGCCTAGCACATAAATATATTTCATTGTTGGACTATCAATGTTCCATTTACATATATGTACGTGTATCATGGGGATATTCGATCGCAACTCGAATCACTTGCAGTTCACATCCACTATTTGGCTTGCCGCTTGGCTAAATGTGAGCAGAAAAGATCCTCATAGCTATCAGGGTTTTCCGCTGATTATTTAAGCTTTATGTTCCATTAGAGCCGACAATACCTAATGATAAGTCCTCAAGCAATTATTTTTCGGACGGCCATATTGAAAACTATTGGTGTAAGATACAACCCTATGATGCGTAAAACTTTCTAATGACTCGAGGCAATTGGCCTGCTAACATAGCGGGCTGTAATAACGAGGTGTTTAGACGATGAACAATCAATGCCTCTCATATGATGTGACCTTATGCCTTCATCACTTGCAAACTTAATAGCAATGATGTCAGCAAGACAATTGTGTAATTTTGGCGACAAGGAGCGGCTGCTACCAATACACACAAGACGTGTTATCAAAAGATGCGGCGCGGTGCGAGAACACCGGCGGAATGAATGCAAATATGACTTCATTAGGCAAAAATATACAGAGAAATGATCATGGGCTAGCTGTATATTCAGCAAGCAGAACTATTTTTGAGCTATCGCGTTCGGAATGGTATCATTGTGGATCTTTATGCACGTTATAAGATGTTGGCCTCTTACACATTTCGGCCTATGACACATGTCGGCCTGTAACACATGTCGGCCGCTGATATTCCCTGTGCATGTGCACCTGTAGATCTCATATGACTTGTCTTCTTACACATATCGGCCGCTTCCAATCGCAATCTCGTAGACATACCGGCCCATTGCTCATGTTGACTTCTTACTCATGTCGACCTCTTACCTAGCACCATGTGAAACGTACGGTCATTTGCGCAGTTAACGTTTATTGCGACAAACATCTATCAATACGGTGCAACTTCACAATTTCATATCTCGAATGACTTATTTTAGCCATCTCCCAGATGACTCGTTCGTTCCGTGCTTGATGACATCGATGGTTCACTAATGCCAGGAGCAAAACACGCCTACAATAAAATCCGCATTGCAAGTACCGTACTGGGTGCAATATATGCTGTTGGTGTGCTGCTGTATAAAACAAACTCGGAAATGCTTAAGTTAGTCAACGCGATTTGATAATGACTAAGACGTTCACTTCTAGCGAGTTGTCATTAAATGTGGTCAGGTCTTAAGTAGAATATGCAATTCAAATGCGGTCATCCAACCTTCAACGTGACATAGACATATAAGATAGAATACAAATCTGTGACAAAGGTCGTAAATGGTATGTCTGAGTGCCTACAAGGATTGCGTTCGTTAGGAATGACATACCATAAAACACGAATTCTCCTTAGGGACCTCATACATTTATTCAAAATGTTCAATCGAGGAGTGGTGGTTAGTTGTTTCCGGCTCGTAGTGCTGGGGACTCTGGCGACATCCATGCAACATTGCAAAGCCTATAGATAGGACGGAATTGAAAGACATATCTGTATTCCATAACGCTATGATCCCACTGAACAGTTTGCCAGCCACCATTGTTTCAGGAAGTTCACAGATCTCTTTAAAAACAAACCATATGTGAATTTTAGGGCTTTCAGCAAGGTTTTTTAATCCGCTGTATTATAACACTATGCCAAAAGTGTAGACATTGAATGTTAACCTTCGGCTGGGTACCGTACGGTTATGGATTGCCATCTTCGTAAATCCTGCTATTCGTCAGAACTTTTGTGCTCGGCTACCAAGTTTTTACTTAGGAAGCATTTTCGACTTGTAGGGGTGAGTTATTTTCTGGGAAGCACCGAGTATAATGATTGCAGCTTATCATCTCAAAACCCGTCACGTACTGATTTGTGACGCCATCGCTATAACGCTGATTTGTGAGCATGATAATCACATAGTTTAAACAGTAAGCTTTGTTTGGGACTAACGCATATTGGTATTTCATTCTCATTGTCAAGACGTTGTAGTATAGATCATCGACAGAGGATATTTAGCGGCCCACGATAAACAGAATTGTCGGCTTCTAATTGCAAAGAGAGGGTCATCAATTATAATGCTAATCATGGCTTTGGAAGCAATATTAGCATTACATTAATTCTGTGGTGCCTAGCCCAAAATGAACATCTATGCACAAATACAAATCATCCCTCGTTCCTCCTGTTTCCAAATGATGAACAATTATGTTGTCAAAAAAATTGTCACAGCTCGATATTGAGAGGAAGACATCATCATCATCATCATCATCATCATCGCCTGACTATGTGATTATTCCAGGTGACATCAGGCAGTCGAGATGATCTTAGGTTTTACAGCTTAGCCCTCAAATGTCAGTATTCTTTGTTGGCTAGGTGGCAACTCGATAAGCAACTTATCAGATTATGCAGACGCCGCTTGGCACCGAGTGCTGGAAATAAAATGGCACAACCTCCCTGATTCACCGACTGGATTCATCATACCGTGGCCGCCCGATTCCATAATGCATCCACATTGCAATTCCACATCAAACAATAACTTTGGGTCGCTCTTGATATAACCAGAGAAATAGTGTAGAGGCTTTTTATGAATAGGCTTTGTTGATGGAGATCTGCGCGATGCAAGCCCTAGGCGCTACCCATCGCCATCCCGATCGGAACCGTGAATACAAACCCTACTAGAAATTTTACCATTTGATTCATCTCTTCACTCATCAATAAGATACATTGTATCGGGCAGTGGGAGATTGCTTTGAGCCGTCTTTATTTACTTTGCGGGACCCACTTATGTCAAGAGAAAATAGCCGTATATTCGCCCACGACATACTTCAGCTGATTAGATAATTGACGTCAAGATTATTTACAATATGATGACATGATTAATAATCACAACAATAAAACTCACAAAGCCTGATCTGATAAGCTATGTAGAGGCACCAACATGTAGCGACACGCCGCGCTCAAATCATAAAGGGAAATAAGCTAAACCTTGTTGACTACGGTAGTGTTTGGCTCGGGCTATAGCCATGATTGGCATGACGCCTGGTGTTAATATTTGGCAATAGTAGTGCTTTTAAATACGTTTATCGAGACACATGAGTCTGACGCTTACTGATACCAAATGCATTTTGTTTATCTTATATTACTAGTCAATCTCTTACGTATGCCGTATGCACCTGTCGATATTTGACTCACGTCAACCTCGTATGCATGTCGACATCTTTCGACCTTTTATACATGTCGAGATATCTGGCTCAAATCGACCTCTTATACATGTCCACCTTTTAATCACTTTGAACTTTTTCACGTCGGCATCATTCAAATATTCACCTCTTACAAATGTCGACCTCGAACATATGCTGACCTATTTCGCGAGTTGACCTCGGACTAACGGTGCCTAATGCACATGCCGAACATCTTACAAATGTCGACCTCCTACATAAGTCGACATCTTACACTCGGCCTCTTACGCATGTTGGATTCATACACATGTCATCTCCCTATACGTGTTGGCCTCTAACACATTTCTGCCTTTTACAAATGTTGGGCAACCGACATATGTCGACCTCTAAAACATTTGCACCTCTTGCACATCTCAAACTCTAACCTATCGGCATCCTATTTACGTCGACCCCTTACACATGATACATGTAGCAAACTCGTCCCAATGTTCACCTCGTTCACATGTTCAGATATGATTCTTTGGATGATGCATCGGAATTTTAGTTGTTTGTTTGACTGTCCAACGATTTAACTATTTGACAACTTTGAGTATTGTTTTTTCAAGAGATCAGCGTATATTGGAGTTAGTACTTTTTTCCATGGCATCAACGTTAATGTATACTATAACGCTATTTTGAACCCCTTTACCACTACTGCACTGCCGCCTAAATGATTTCCTTCGTTCCAAGTATTTTAATGATCATTGGGTCATGTTAATGCTTTGTCCAGGGTTAGCTCTTTATTCATAGGATACTATCCTCCTCTCCTCCTCCTCCTCCTGTTCCTCCTCCTCCTCCTCCTGTTCCTCCTCCTTCTCCTACTCCTTTCCTCCTCCTCCTCCTCATCATCAATCACAATCACATCTATCGTCGTTACCATTAATATAATCAACTTCATTATCACGATTATTTCTATTCTCTCAATCATCATCATTAATATTGTCATAATCTCTATGACTACCGTTATCATCATCATTAAAGTTATTATTATAAACATCAGCAACTCATTCATGATTCATTACTATCGATACCATGTGCATCGTCGTCGCAAAAATAACAATAATTGTCATAATCATAATCGTAATAGTTAGCATCAACACTGTCTGCTTTGCAAAAATAATAACTGTGAGATCCAAGCAAACCAGGTGCAAGTTATGACGACTGTTACAACCACTTGACTTATGACATGACAAAACATTGATCGTGATGTATATTACATAATTCAAAATATTCTCACCATTACAGTCCCGATTAAATGTCATAGATCCCTAGTGCGGCGGTGGTTAGTGTAAAGGACCTTGTTATTATGAATAGATCGTACTTCTCTGTGCCCAGAAGGCTGACGCCACGAAATGAGCACCTGCATGCGATCCTGCTAAATTGGCAGCATGTGGCTGGCTACGGCAACAGTGACAGTTATGCAGGCGATGCAACCAAATTTCCAAGATCAGTCTGGTGATTTCGGCTCATCTCTCACGTATGTTGATCTCTTATGCTATCGACGTATCCGCTCTTAATTGTGTTGTTTTTGCCCACACGTTGACATATCAATGCAATCTCTTAAATATGCCAACCTAAGCACATTTGTTTTCAATGTTCACTTCTTATACATGAGGACGTTAGACACATGAGGACCCCACATATATGCTGGCCTCATTTACATGTAGACCATGCAGACAAGCTGGCAACTTTTTCACTTGCGGACCGTGTACACATTCGGGTCTCTTTCTGATGTGGACCCTGATCACCTGGGAATGTCTGTCTCATGTCGACACTGTACATATGCTGGCTTCTGTCACATGTGGACCCTGTTCACAAGCTGGCTGCTTTCAAATGTGGATAATGTACACATGGTGGCCTATTTCGTATGCGACACTGGACACAAGCTGGCCTCTTTCACACATGAAGCGTATACACATGCTGCTAACATGGAGCATAATCTTGACGTCAATTATCTAATCAGCTGTAGTATGTCGTGGGCGAAACTATTGTGCAGCGTTTTCTCACACGGAAATTGGAAAAAAAGTAAATGTAGATGTTTCGACGTACCAGTTAGAACGTTTGTCAAATAGAGGAGAATGTATCTGCTTCAACGTTTAAAATATATCATCAACATAACCATAGCAATCGCTAAAGGATCTTCCCTTTCGACTTCTTTTATCACGCAAGTAACAGCCTTTTGCCGTGAACTGAAAGAAGAAGGAATCAGGATGTGTCATGCTTGATACGAAATACTTTGATGATCGATTGTTACGCACACTACATATACACGGCATGGCGTTGGTGTCTGTACGTTAACATGCGACTGCTTTTACATTAGCCTTGCAATAGCACTCGGTATCCTTCTGCAAGCCGTAGCATTGATACCGTAAATCATTGGACGGACTCCTACTGACACAGCAGTAGCATTCCTCTGGTTTGAATGTCGCGTTTCCTGACGGGTCTACCAAAGCACACTGCATGGACCTTAACTAACGAAATATGCTACTATAAAACAACAGGTAACGTACAAGCCACAGTGTAGTCTGCCTTTGTCTACAAAGGGACCTATCATACCTGCATATGAAAATAGGAAGTGCAGAAATAATGGATGAGCAAAATGTTACCTCACCGACAGGGAGTCCACCTTATTTTTGGCATTTTATGTGCCACTTTGTTCCAGTCAGAGAAGATAGAAGTACTTTTGTTGTAGCAGGGTCAACAATCATATCATGGCTTTTACGCGTCGAAGAAGAATGCGTAAAAGAAGCAATGGTTTTTACGGAATGGACTGGGTTATTCTGTTGCTTCAGTATTTCATCACCAAGATGAACGTAGTCATTGGTATTGCCATTTTATTGTCATATCCTGGCAAACTGCATAGTTGGCCACGAGAAACTATCGTTGGTATGATGACATCATTGTCTGCTAGAGCAGTACGGGGAATATTCCAACCGCCAGATTAAAACATCGAAGAAAGTAAAAAGTGATTTTACCATGGGAATATCGGTTGGGTGGTGATAACACTCTTTGCTAGAACATTGCAGGGGAGAGATTTAATTGTTCCATACGAGCTGTCACGCATATATTCGGAGGCATCATGGCTGATTATTACCCTGACAGTGCTATGTTTCAATAGTGTATTTTGTAATCATTTCATCTCTTGCCGGATAGGAAAAACTCTCCGGGCATCTATGCCTAAGGGGCGTTTCTGTGTCACAAATTGCCGACACTGCATACCTTGTACGCGATATTGATCTTCACTAGTACAATTTAAAGAAGCGGAGAGGCAAAGTTGCTCAATGTGTTACCATCTACTTAACAAAGAGCATTGATATATGCGATGAAGCGAAGCCACACCATTTTCCTCTCACCAATGCACAAGAAGAGTTGAGTGGTCAGGTAGATACTTTTTGTGGTTTCGTTATTGTGAAAACCGGATGTGTAGTGAGGCAGATACCAAATAGCCTTACTTGCAGAAGGTATTCGTTATTTTCTTGCTTGCAGCCCAAATGTCAAATGGCATTATCATCTACATATACAGTGAGGAGTCGGTATCGAGTTTCCAGTGTGAACATGAGCCTGTGTCATTTTCTGATCTTGTCTTCCGCCAACAGCAAGAGATCGTCTAGCCAGAAGGACAGCAATGGAACATTTCGCTTGAAGAATAGCAAGAGGTCATTTAGCTGCGAGGTCAACAACAGGTCATCAGGTTAGATGGAGATATCGAACGACAAATTGGTAACGTAAACAATTACTCGTTTACATGCATGAACAATGGAAAGTGGACGATGCGTTATAAACAAATTTGAAAGTTGTAAAATGCATCCAGAGACATTGAGTACATTGAAATACGTACATGGGTGTATACATATGTTGCTATGCTCATGTTTGTAACTTTTCATACATTTATGGACAATTTGTCTCTTGGTGCATATCAGTGAGAAACTTACTATTGTTAGAGGGTTATTGGGTGCATAAATAACTATCTGTAGTGTCTATCATCTCCACCTTAGAGGATATGATACACTGACGTACACTGAAATGGAATTACTCCATCAGGGAACACATGAAACTGCAATTATGCAACGGGATCAACAATGGGACATATTCCAGAGAAGACGCCCAGTGCTTAATACCATTTAGTGCTATATCTAGCGTACACAGAGGGACTGTATGGTATATATCAACTACGGAATATCATCCGATATACATAGATTATCATTAGTGCTCTAAGTCCCATATGTTGACATGTGCACAATGTAACCCCTTCCATAACCGTTGCTGAGGCAGAAATATTTGTTTAGCAAGAGGTACGTTTTCAGATTAATAATTGCATCAATAGAATTGACACCTCAGGCCGTTTGCTGAGAAGGCCACTAACGGCAAAATCGATTAATGGTTGACTTGGGGAATGAACCTATTGATTTCAGAATCTGCTGAACAAATCTTCAGTTCGATGTGCCAATAATGCTTCATTACTTTTATCATGAGTATAGAATGTAATCATCTTTCATTGCAACCTGGCACTGGACCAATTCTAAGGCACTAATGTGTATATGAAGCAAGACGTAAAAACACCGCTCTCTGCCAATGGAGTTGGTCGTGCCCCGTGTCTGGCGTAAGATGGCTCACATAACGTTATTACGTTGGTGGACCAGTTGAGGAAGTTCCTTAGGGATGACCACTTAAGTTTATGCAAATTTGTGGGCAGCCATTATATTACTCACACTACATGGATACTTTGGAGTCACCACCCACACGAGGCCAGGTAGCACCACCGAGGGCGTGCGGCATGTTCATATCGACATGGGATATGGTCCGTCGTGTTCAATATCCTATCATTCTACATAGTGTATACAAATTAATGTTTACCACAAGAGATTTATATAATTTCAACATTAACCCCAACCTGCTGTTGTCGAATCCAATCTTTTGTGGCACGGTTTGTTGGCTGGCTGGGTTAATTCTCGCACCGTCCTTGTCCGCTCGCCATATTCGACCGCACAGCAAAGATAGCGCTTTATTTTTTGCGATTTCATCCCCAGCTCAAGCACAATCATGGTCAGATGAAATGTCGTGTGTTAATGTACCAAGAAGTTACATTGCAAAATGTCCACATGTTTTTGCGCAGAATACATTAACATTAAAGAGAACAATGGACCATTGTTGTTCATAGCTGATATTATGTTCTATCGATTATTCCCATGGTACATATTCCACTGATGCCGGTCTGAGTTACGTGGTGGGGTCAGAGCACCCTAGGCATACAACTATCATGACGCTTACTGCTAGGACATTTTGATCAATAAAAAATTTATTGGAAATAATACATTTAGCTTACAGCAATATAAATATAACCAATATCTACACACGTGACATTGAGACAATATCTTTACACTTGACATGGAGACAATATCTTTACAGTTGGCCCGGTGACATAATATTTTCGAATTTGGAATGGTAATTTTATGTCTTTACACTTGGCGTCACATAATGTCTTAGAAATAAAGTTTGTGGTTCAATGTCACAATACTCATGGTGACATGATGTCATAGCACATGTCGACCTCTTTAACATGTCGATCTCTTACACACGCCAGCCTCTTACATGTTTCGAACTTCTACACATGACCATATCTTACACATGCCAGTCTCTTACATATGGCATCCTCCTACATATGTCGGCCTATTACACATCCTCTGAAGCATAACAGCCTTATACATATGGCGACCTCTTACATATGTCGACCTTTTTTTTACACGCGTCGACCTCTTTCTTGTGTGGACCTCTAACACATGTCGATCTCGTTGCTGAATCTATATGATCAGCCCGTTAATTTGCGCAATCCATAGTTAACAGAAAGAAACGTCACTCATTTAGAGTGCCTGACAGTTTTTGCCTACTTGGCTCGTCAGTTCCATGGCTTTGTCCCTGATGGCATAAGTGGTCTTATAATGCCAACAGCGAATTATGTATGTACTTCGAATCGGATTGCCATTACCATGCTAGGTGCAATACAAGTTGTAGATTTTGTGGTGCAACAACCAAACTTTACTCTGCCGTTCTAGTTGTTGTGGTATATTTGGTAAGCGTTGCTCCCAGCGTCAATCAAGTTATATTTAAAATACAAGCAATACAGGAAATCCATCGTTGGCGTGTATTGCTCAATGCAAGTGTCCAACTGAGAATGATTTGATGGCTCTGTATGGTTTATATACTGCCCTTTATAGGAACATCATATCCCGCGAGGGAGTGGTTGTTAATTACCGAGCTGACAGGGAACAACTGGTAGCTTGATCTGGTGTGCATACTTTCCTTCAACTGATGCCCTGCATTTGATTGTAAGACGTAGCAATTGCACGTTTTGTCATACGTAACTAGTGAACCTTTTGAAAAGTTTAAATATCTTGGCAATTGCGAACCCTATTTTGCGTAAACGATATCAATCCAATATATAATCATGAAACCCTGCGGTGTAATGGATGGAATTTGCGATATATGAGTCCTCCCGTGAACACAGATGTATTGCTATGAAAATAAAATAAACTGGTGATTTTTGGTGATGAAATTTAATTACACTTTACATGAAGCATTTCACTGGCATTTCTCAAACACTACAATAATAACAGAGGCCAGGGAAGTGTACACTATTGATAACATAGGATTGGTGACGTCTCGGCGGTCAATATATGTTGATCATGCCGCTTGCTGCGGCATGAGAATATTGGTATAATATTCGGAAGATGTCCCTTCCTAGCAAAGAGGATATGTATATATAATGCAGATATGCCTGTAAGGTCGTAACTGCATATCACCGGCTATCGCTTATTGCAGTGTCCATATTGTGTTACTGCGCTTTGCTAGCAATGCCGCTCCTTCTGTATAGCAAGTGTTATTCAACTGGAGCTCGCCCTCAGGAACGTTAATGCACCACAAGTCGTGAAAGTTGCACAATTTCAAAACACGGTACCTCTCCAAGAATACGTACTTTAATGAAACCGCCTGACAGAGGTGCATATAAAATTTCCATCTGCACAACTGAGAACCATGTTGGGAAACAACCCGCAACCACCCCTCTCTACCCCCCCCCCCCCTCCCCACCATCACCACCACCTCCCCACAGTCCATTCCCCTCCACTCCACATATTAAATTGCCATCTGCACAACTGAGAACCGTGTTATGGTAGGGAAACAACGGTCAGCGGGTTACGATCTATCATCAGCAATCGATGGTCTATTTTCGTCGGATTGGTTCGCTACAGAAGTTAAAATTAATCCTGTGTAGCGGATTCTTACACAGTAATAAGGCTTTGTAATGTGTATTGGTAGAACAATACGTTTCTAGTACGGCCCACTGAGAGTCTGTGCCGGGTGATCCCCACCTGATATCACCTTCTATCTTGGCCTGGCAATTACAGGGCATCCTAGCTCAATTAGATTACAAGTGGATCACAGCAAGTATTGTTCACCCATCGATCGCTTTCAAGTAGTGAAGGTATGCTAGCTCTCAGTCTGGACACTGCTATGGCTGCCACTCTATTAATGGCGAGCTCAACTGAAGGCAGATTGGTCTCGTTTCATTCCTTACCACCAGCCCTTTGGTGTTAATTTAATGAGCATTGCAGACTACTTTTGATAAGCATGGCAATAACACGATTCTGAGTTTGATTCACCTGACCAGACATTCATTATGCATTTTCGATAATCCTGTCTTTTGATGCTACTTTCCACAAACAATTAACCGAACCTCAAAAACAGACTTTGCACGATTCGGCAATCGACGCGTCAATATGACTCAGTATTGACAGAATACACGTGATTGACAATACGGAAGATTTCGAAACTCTTGACTATTCAGCACTCATCGAGAGTCATACACTTGAACCCCATCGTTTGAAGATCCGCGGCATGGCATTGTAGGTATGGACAATGTTTTGCACGACGAGCATAACATCTTTTACTTCAGGGACATCAACATTTTTATAAGGAACTGTAATTTCTAAGTATACATGTAATAATGCATAACAGCACTCAATTCAGAATTTATCCCACAATAGAGTATAGTAAATAGTGGCACACGCACAAATGTACGCATCGTTTTCTCAGATCATTCACGCTTTGGATTTGGAAAGTTCAATCATCATTCAAGCCAAACTGTGAAGCACTAGGTCCATACCACCATATTGTGTAGACGCTGTTGAGTAAACTAACCGATGTGCATATTTCACTGTTGATCTATCATTGACACTTTCACATACCGCTAACGCCCCATATATGCTCTGACAGCGCTACAAGCCATATGAATGTGTGTCAAGAGGATATTCGATCGCGACTCGAATCAATTGGTTCGTGTTACGATACACTTTGTAGGATCTTCGTTCGACTAATGGTCATGTGAGCAGGAAAGATCATCAATGCTGTAAGGGTTTTCTGCTGATTATTATAGCTTTATATTCCACCAGAACTTCAAAAACCATAAAATGTAGGTCATATCGACAACTAACTGTGTTCGATGACACCTGTGCTGCGTAAAAACTCCAAAGGCAAATAGCAGGCTAACATAGACGGCTGTATTAACTCAGGAAAAGACGAGACGTTTAGACGATGAACAATCAATAATGGTGTTATGATGCGACCTTATTCCTTCAATACTAGTGCACTTAAAAGCAGCGATGTCAGCGCTACAATTAGGTTATTTTATAACTAAACTCCTCACATCGATTTGTTGTTATATCTGCATTGGACGAAACACACTAATGCGAGTATTCATTATTTACTGATCTTTAAAAACAGTGGATGCCCACTTAAATGGTATTAATTGCCTTTAAGTAAAGAATATTTAATTATCGTCGGCTTCTTGTATAGGAAACACTTATCTCTCACTGACCGTAAGGAAGCAAACTTAACTGATTGTGTCAAGCACCCTCCTCCTCACACCATACATAAACACACACGATAACGCTTAAACCTCGTTTTGCCACTTGAAAGACCGTTGTGGCTCCTTCTGGTGGCGAGGAGCTGCTGCTATCCATACACCCAAGGCATGTAATCAACAGGCGAGGCGCAGTGCTAGAACATCAGCTGCACGACAGAAAACATTACTGTATTTGGAGTTATATATTCCGCTAGCAGAGCGAGCGAACATATGTTACGATTTCGTGCTTATAATGGTGTATTTATTTAATCTAATGCGCTCTCTACACTGGCAGATATAAGCACATACGAACAATTACGTACGTGCCAACAATTCATGTATAATACATCATTAAAGTGGATAATAATGCAAACAAGATATAGTCGCACAAAATAGTCGTGGTGCCATAGTTACTAACACCAGGCATGCTTACCTCATGCCATAAAAACGTGGCAAGCTGTTCTTTATGTCACAACACTTGGCATGGTGACATTGTGTCATAGCGCACAACAGTTTCTTCTGGCACGACAGTCGTTTGGTTTGGCTGGTACTGTATCGTTGGCTCGAGCATCGCCTCGTGATCTGATCTAATGTGTGACAACCACCTGTGTAGCATGTCTCGTTTAGATAATCTACCAATGGGAGGACGTATACTGTAAGGTATAAAACAACAAATGGCCAACCATTCCGAAAGATTCCTAATCTGGCTAATAAAGATGCAAATCACCTGTCATGGTGTGCGTTCCTCCAGTGATCCAGTCGCACTTATCTCTAAGCAAATGAAGCTCCAACTCGAAAAACAGATAAACCTGGCTCTAACCGCACTATTACTTGGCGATAATGTCCACAAATAGTTGTTGAATCGGGCTATGACCATGAGCGCCCATGAACCCTGATGAATAAAACAGCTGACAGATGAATCACAGGATCTGGAAAATGGATGAATATAATATCCTGTCATGATGAGCTCTCACCAATCGGGTCGGATTGCTCCTCCCGTAAAACCAATATTATATCATTTTTTCAGTATCAATAGTGACATTTTCCTAGCCAAAGGTGATTGGACGTGACGATCACATCGATTATATACATTCCAACCTACCCAACAGCTCGATAGGGAATATCAACTGATAACTATTGTACATAGTAACATGTGTGATATGCAATGTTGTATGATGCATAAATGGATATCACGTTCTCTGTACCTAGGGCGACAAGGTGTGGGTAAGGCTACTAAATATACTTTTTACTTTTATCGAAATGTCGACCTGTTACACATACCGGCCTCTTAAACGTGTCCGCCTCTTTCACATCGCGCTCTCTTACACATATCAGCCTGTAAAACAGGTCGGCCTCCAACACATGTCGGCCTACAACACATGTCGGCCTCTTATATTCGACCCATTGCTCATGTCAACCTCTCACATAGCACTATTCAACAGGGGCTTGATCGCTTAGCAATTTGATGACACGTCTCATTAGACCTACTTAAAAAAAGACTTATTCCATCTGTGATCCGTGCTTGATTGCATCGACGGTCCAATAACATCAGAAGCAAAACGCGCCTGCAATAAAACCCGCATTACAAGTACCGTATTGGATGCAATTCATATTGTAGATGTGCTGTTGTATAAAACAAACTTTGACGTTCTGGAGTTGTTGTACGTGACTGGATAATAACTGAGATGTTCTCATTGCTATCCCGATCTGAACCATCGATGCAAGCCCTGCGAGGTATTTTACAATTTGGGACAGCTCTTCACAAATCCACACGATAAATAGCGTCGGGCAGTGTATCATTGCTTTATGTCGTCTCTATTTACTTTCCGGGAGCAAATTAGACCAAGAAACTAAACTGTTCATTCGCCCACTACATACTTTAGCTGAATGGATGTTCCATTGATTATCCCAATGATGCACATATGTCAGGGCGCCCCCTACATCCCTGTTTGTCCAGCCATCAAAAAGTTTTAACATTTGACAAATGTGTGTAATTGTTCCCGAGAGATCAGCGTTTATTAAAGTAAGTTGTTGTTTCTAGGAAACGCGTTATCAATTATTATCAAGAGGCATGCCCTTCAAATGAACTGTGACACCATTGCTGTGCACTGGGGTAGTGCCTTGCTGTACATGTCGATGTGCAATCAACTTAATTATTTATGAGGCTTATGATGATGACAGTTAATTCGCACGGGACAAGTACACATTGCTACACCATTCAGTTCTGTGTACCATCAGCTTGTCATTGCCGCCTGTTAATACGTGGCAATAATCTAAACAGACATGTGAAACGTCTTTTTAACAATATGCCTCCAATGTGCTCTTAAAATAACCAAGGCCAAAAATTATCCTCTCCAACTACTGCATGGCACGCTTTTCGCAGGTACTGCAACGTGAACGATTTACCACCTTATTAGTATTCTAATGATCCTCATGTCATGTTAAGGACTTGTTGAGTGATAGCACGTCATACACAGGATACAATCATCATTAGGTTCATCATCATCATTATCATCATCATCATCATCATCATCATCATCATCATTATCATCATCAGCTTCATGTTCCTCATCTACACCCGCAATACCACCGTTATCGTCATTACCGTTATCAACATTATAACCTTCATTATCACGATATTCAGCAAACAATCTCCATCCTCTCAATCATCATCATTATCATCGTCATAATCACTATGACTACCGTTTTCTTCATCACTAGGGTTATAATTATGAAACTCATTATTTATACTTCTTTGTCTCAAAGATAAAAATGATTGTCATCATCACAATTGTAACAGTCAAATTCGCCGCTGTCTGCTTTGCAATAATAATAACTGTGTGATCAAAGCACACCAGGTACAAGTTATGACGACTGTCACAATCACTTGAATTATGACATGACCATACATTGATCGCAATGTACAGGACGCAAGTCACAAGATTCACCATTACAGCCCCGGTGAAGCGTCATAGATCGATCGAAGGATGCAGCGGCGGCGGTGAGTCCATAAGCACCTTGTTATTGCTCAAAGATCAAGCCTGACGCCGTGATCCTGCTGCGGCAGCGACAGTAGAGTACACGATACAACCAACTGCACTATTATAAAACGTGCGCATTGACGGCTAGACGACCTGTATGGAACTAGTTTGGAGTTTACCGTTTTTCTGCAAGCACCGCGGTATTGCGTTAAATCAACGAGGATAATTACGCTTGTTTTACACACTGAATGGTGTCAGCCTTACAACAGCGAATAGCATAAGTTAAACAAAACTGAATTACGTCAGATTAGGTGCCGTGAATGGCGTTGACAGAACCAAACTGAATGGCGTCAGGCTAACAATCTTAAATGGCGTCATCCTAGCTGCACTTGATTGTATCAAGGGAGCCACACTAAATTGCGTCAGTTCAACAACATTGGGTGGCGTCAGCCTAATCATGCTGAATGGGTTCGGCCATGCCCACAAAATCCTGTTCTGTGATAGAATGATTACGGGTCCCAGTTAAGAAAGGAAGCGAATTACATGTCGCCTGTTCCATTACCCCTTTGAACTTGCATCTATCACTCGGACGGCGCTAAATCAGCGATACTGAATATCTATATCATTCACATGCATGCAGTTATTCATATCCAAAATAACTGCCCTGATGCTTAAATTAAAGTGATAATCATTGAAGCTGTAGAACTTTCTTATAGTAACGCAACGTTTGTGAGAGCAGCCCTCGGATGCTATTGCTGCTTATAAGGTTAGTGACAACCTAACAAGCAGCATTATTGAGCAGCCTGGTCATAGTAAAAAGGCGCCGCTTGGCATCGCGTGCTGGTCTCGATTTTCCGCTGAGGATTGGCGAGTGCTAATTGGAGATTAACTATATTAAGTCATGCTTGAAGCGGACGAAAAACTACCCGTTGGATGCAACATTCCCAGTTGCTGCATACATCATAGAGGAAAACGCGTCTAATGTGCTGTTTACATCATTGCACGGGATGGGCAGGATTCCAAATGTATGCGTTGTACAAGAGCCCCCTTTGTCCCCCACTTGATCACGAAAATCGCTGGTGGATTCGGTGAATGAGAGCGAGCTATCAGACAAGGATAAAATCCAGGCTGTGACTGATGAACATGAACAGTATGCCTATTGTCGATAGAGCCATAAACCAGTATAATCAAAGATAAAGGTAATAAATCTTATGGTTTTGTTAGTTTTAGAATTAGATATGTAGTGAGGCAGGTAACAAACAACTGTTACCTCATTTTATTTTTGGGTTGCTCCGTATCCAGGGGCATTTTCATCCGGATGGTTGGGAAGAGCTGGTACACGTTTTACCATCTACATTCAATGCCAACTCTACATCATTGAATATAGTAATTTGGGGTATTTTGAGGCGAATTTGTCCTAGCAAGCAAGCTTTCATAGCAGAACTACATGGAAGACAACTTTGAGGGCTCTGAATTGCCTCCTCTCTAGTTTCGGAGTATTCATGTTGCCACAAGCGCACCATACAACAGGAAATAAATTATATGACATCAGATAAAACATGTCACATATAAGGTTTGGTCATTGATGTTTGATATGTTTATTATTATAATTACAATAAAATAAATATAACCCGACATTGAAAGAACACCTAATCACCGGCGAAGGACATTCAATTGATTACAACCATATATATTAAGATATTAAAGATATACTACATATAGTTCATGCAAATGAAACAGCAGAATAGTAGTCAAGTCGCGAGATGATTGTTGCATGCCTAAACATTATGGTTGCCTCCTTATGCGAGAATCCCTGTGCCATTGGGCGGAGGCCCAACTGGTAGTAATTGCGCAAGGCTTAGATGAGTGTCAGTGGAACCCAATATCTCATTAAAAGTAGCATATCTAACTCTCGACATTATTTATTATTTAGACCTAGAAACAGTGTCGATTGCGCGTCAAACAATATATACCGTACCTATGTGTGCAGCAGTAGTGATTTCTTCGCCTCTTGTCATAAAGTCAAAAACAATTTTCTATTTGATTTTTCGAGCTCGAGTAGCATGCCTCGTTATCGTGTAATCACCCAAGCAGAAAGCCTGGCCTGCTGACATAAAACTGGAGCATCGAATAAGAGTTATTATGAAGGAAAACAATATGTCTTGTCCTTATGCTGTGGTATTAGTTGCATACTATCTCTGTTATCTCTGAATAAAACATCAGTGAAGTGTTAAGGCCTCCAGCTGGATGCGTTTTTAGGTCATGGTCAAGACATGTGGTTGAAACAAGTTACCGACATAAGCAAAGGAATTACAAAGGCAATGTCAATAATAACAGCTAATGCCGATGAACACAACAAAGCCGTTCCTCGGGGGGGTTAATAAGACTAAACAGCTGTTGGATAACGCTGTGAGGAGGATCAATTTGATGATCTGGGTATAAAAGGGATGTGCATTCGTGCCTTCGTGCCCTAATGAGCGATGTAATTATTTCAGAACGTTTTAGAAAGCCACATTCAATCACTTACTTTAATGTTAACAAACTGTTTACGGCGTTTATTTTGAATGAAAGACGATTGATAGAATTAAGGTCATCTCCTTTATTGCAGATATATTATTTTGCTTGAGATATTGATGGCTTCTTTCAATAAATGAGATGTTTTGCACTCGCTGATCAAGTGTTAATCACGAATAACCTTTGCAATGTCGTATATTGAATCCTATTGTAAGCCAATAAGTAATCATCTGCCGTATTTCACAAACAAACGAGTTAACAGCTGTTTACTAACCACAGTTTATATGTACGAAAACAAGGTTATTGCGGTATAGCAGGTTGTTTTTATGGACGCTTCTATTATCAGTTATGGGACCTTCGGGACTATAATAATTTGCAAACCTCTACCATAACTCATTTAGAGTAAAAGCCTTCCCTTATTATGGCGGTTTTCATGACACGCGTGAGATGTGTGGTCGGAGCATCACACAGTAGTCGGTCTGGTGGAATTTAAGTGGAATATATGTTAATATGTGACCAAGGTTCCGTGTGCTGATTATAAAGTCAAACCCAATGCAAGTGAACAAGCCACGAGCCAACAACCTAGGGTCATTCAAGTAGCATTACTGCATGACCGAGCTCTATGGTAAATAAGACTTCCGCCAAAGATGACCTTCTTTTAGATTGGTTACTTTAAGTCGATGTCTATGTGGTCGGTTTGAACAGTGGGTGGTCTATAAGCGGTTTTAGCTGGAAGTAGCACCTTTTGAAGTAATACATAATGTCTTAATTTATGTTCATATCTAGTTTCTAAAATGACTTGAATTCGTCCTATCAGCAAAACCAATTGTGTGTCTCAGTCTCATAGTACATTGGCCAACGAAGTAAATATATCGCGTAAGACTAAATTTAGAATTTGGTCCAATACATAGGCTCTTTAGGGTATTCATTTGCAATCGACGTAATTATGCACTTAAAGTATACTTGAAAACCACATACAAATCCCAGCTTAATCACAATGCCAAAATCAAAAGTTGCCACTTTGTATTATGTGTCGGTGGAATGATTATACAGACTACCATACATCCTCAGAACCCTGCCCAAATATGCCACCAGGCTCTATGCAATATATAATATGAGAGTGAGTTCGTGAATGGGGACGAGACTTGAAAATCTGCTCAGGCGTAGACATAGAGTAATTCTCTCATTTTGCGGGGAAATAAAACGTTTTACGCTAGTACAACAAATGTGCAAGATAATTAAAATTAAACATATAAAGCATCCCTTCCAAGAACACCTGATCACCGGTGCTGTACATCAAATTGATAATTATCAAAATAATTTAAATAGCTGAAATACTTACAATTTATGCACACAATAGAGTCTGTAAAGCACCATGTTAAATGGGTTCATGCTGAAAGACATATACACTGGCAATAACTGGGTCCTACATTCATATGTCAGTATGTCAGTCAGTTTCTGATTGCTATAATCATTTTCAGAAATGCACGATACTTATTGAATGCCATCAAATTCTTCATAAGTATCATAATAATGGATTGATCATATTAAAGTTTATCATCATCATCATCATCATCATCATCATCATCATCATCATCATCATCATCATCATCATCATCATCATCATCATCATCATCATCATCATCATCATCATCATCATCATCATCATCATCATCATAATCCTCATTTTAACCTCGTGTACTCGTATATCCTTATTGTTTCAACATGCATGACAATATTAATGTCACAATGTTCTTTGTTAACTTAAAGAACATTAAAAATAATCTGTCGCGATTAATTTTTATGAAATCGGCTAATGCCTTGCTTTATACATATGTACTACAACACGATTGAAGTGGAAAAAAATTTGGTAGGGTGATTTTATGTCCGTACGCTTGGTATGTTGACATAATACCTTAGCACTAGTGTTTGCTGCTCAGTGACGTCGTACTCAGTAAGGTAATCGAATGTCTTCACCATAGGCATGGTGGTATAATGTCATAGCACAGTACAGGATGGTGTAGTGTCGTAAGGCAGTATCTCACCTTGTTGCATTATCTGCCGTTATAGTGTCGAGAATTTCGCAGAGGTGCGCTATCAAAACAACTTAACACAAATTTAATAATTGCTTGCCCGCATCACCCAACACCAATAGCATCATCGACAATACGGGTGAATATTACTATGAATTACTGCGACAACAATACCCAAGTGAAAGATCATTTTGATTATTTAACAAACAATAGCATGAATCCTGTAACCTGGCTGAATCATCCATATGTACACATGTCGACCTCCTACACATGTCCACCGCTTATACCATTTTTTTACACATGCCAGCCTTTTTTATGTGTCGACCCCTGGCATATGTCAGCGTATTACACATGTCGATCTATTACTAATATCGACCTCTGAAACACGACAGCCTTTTCAAATTGGCGCTATCTGATATATGTCGCCCTGTTACACGTGTCGATCTCTTTCTCGTGTCGACCCCCAACCCATGTCGACCTCGTTCCTGATCCCATATGATCAACATGTTAATTGGAGCATTCCATCGTTAACAGAACGAAACGCCACTCAGTTAGAATGCCAGAGGGTTTTTGTCTGCTCGACAAATGAGATACCCAGTCTTATTGGTTCTGCTTTACTATTTCATGTCAGGTAAACTCCATCTTACATATCCCCGGGGGTGCTGCAGCTTAAAAGTGTCATGAAAGCTGCTCAATTTGCAAACGGTACCTCTCTTAGAATACATTCTCTAGTGATTATCCGACAAGGAAATGGTGCTGATTGCCCAGCTTCCAAGACGATTTAACCTCAATGACCTTAAAGGAGCAAGCTTGAATTATTGAGTCGAGCACCCTGCTCCTCACATAATACATTAACACACACGAGAAAGCAGCGCCTCGTTTTGGAGCTTGACTGACTCCAGCTGATTGGAATATGGGTTGAGTACCCCTATGATACACAGCCCAGAGACTTGTGGCTCCTTCTCGCGGCGAAAAACGGCTGCTAACCATACATCTAAGGCATGGTATCAGAAGAAGGGGAAGAAAGCTAACATTCGGTGCTTAGAATGGTGTATTTGCGTTATACTTTTCGCTCTCTTAATTGGAAAATATAAGCACGTACGTACAATTTTGTTCATACGAACAATTCATTTATAGTGTATCATCATTCTGGCTAATGATGTAAACACGATACGGTCGTATTTAGTAGTCTTGGTGACATAGTGCATACACACTAGGCATGCTTACCTTATACCTTGCAACTGCAAACATGATCCTTATGTCTCAACATCTGGCATGGTGACATTGTGTCGTAGCGTATGGCAGTTTCTTGTTGCATGACGTACCTTTCTCCACACAAATGAAGCATCATCTCGAAACACAGATATAATGTGACTTTAATTATGCACTAATGTCCCAAATAATGGTTGACCATGAGCGTCCATGAAGACTGATGTCGTATTGGAATGTAGTGCTGCAAAGTATAAAACAGCTGATCGATCAATCACAGGCTCTGAAAAATGAACGAATATAATATCCCGTTATGATGAGCTCCACCAATCGGGTCGAATTGCTCTGGCCGTAAAACCAATACTGCATCATTTGCTTCAGCAGTATTAGTGACATTTGCGTTGCCAAACGTGATTGGATGTGACGATCACATAGCCCATAAACAATCGAACCTACCCGACAGCTCGATAGAAAATGTCCGCCGATCATTATTTTACAAAATAACTCCTCCCATAACATGGCGAAACCTATAGCTGGGACGTAATTAGGAAAACGAATATCTGAGGTCTGCGCAATGTAAGCCCTAGGCGCAACCCATTGCTGTTTCGATCTGAACCATCAATCCATACTCTACAAGATGTTTAACCATTTGAATCAACTCTTCACTCGTCCACCAAAAGGCGTCGGGTAGTGTGTGATTGCTTTGAACCGTCTTTATTTACTTTGTCTTACAAAATTAGACCAATAGACTAATCCGCATAATTCGCCCCCGACATACTTCAACTGATTAGATATTCAATTGATTATCCATCCATTGCACATCCCAGCAAATGTCTGTTCTCTCTCTGCGCAAAGTGCAGTCACATTCGGCTGGCAATCATTATTGACAGGCAGACAAATATAAAAAAGGATAAGACGCACCACAAGAACACTGGGTCCTTGCATGTGTGCATCGAACCAAAAAAAGGTTGGTTTGTGACTAATTTGTTTGGTAAACATAATGACGTCATGATTAATCACAACATGATGACGTCATTATTAATCACAACAATATAACGCACAAATCCTGATCTGGTGGCAATGTATTATTAATCTCTGTCGGCGCCAACAATATAAGTTTGTATGGGCAACGATAAGATATACCTGCAGCGATTGGCCATTAGCCAACTATTCAATCTCTGATTTTTGTCTTTTTACACATCTCGACTTCTTATACGTAGTGGCTTCTTACACATGTTGAACTCTTTTTCATGTCGACCCCTACGTTTTGTCGGCCTAGATCACAAGTCATCTGTTACACAGGTTTGTCCTATATGCGTGTCTTCTTTTACACGGGTTGGCTCCTTATACATGCCGGCCTCTTACATTCCTCCTTCATGCTTTCCTCCTACTTGTCAAACTTGTACACATGTAAACAGCTTACAGCTGTCCTACACTAACTTGTGTCGTATTGGGCACCATGTGAAACGTACGTTAATTTACGCAGTTAACAGTTATTTGGACAAATATATCTCGATTCAGTGCAACAGGGGTGTCATTAGTTCTACTTCACAATTGCATGTCACGCAAACTGTATTTTGACAAGCTCTCAGATGGCTCGTTGGTTCCGTGCTTGATGGCATAGATGGTTTGATAATGTCAGGAGCGCAACTTGCATGCAATAAAACCCGCATTGCAAGCACCCTTCGGGGCACAATGTAGGCTATAGATGGTGCGTAGAAAAACTCGGACATGCCGAAGTTGATGGGCTTTTCGGGAGTTATTACTCACCTTTTTCAATTGACGGTCACAATCACTTGAATTATTCATTCTATCCGTGCAATTATGGTCTTCATCCGTACCAAATCGTCCATAATTTTAAGCTACTATGCCTTTCTTAGTTATTTGACACAACCTCCTAAACAAGCAGCCACATTTCTACACGCATTAAAACGTCCATTATTTTTAGAGTATTCAAGTGTATTTATTTGTTTAGTCTTCATAAAAAGCCGCCACATTTCGCTTTGTATGGTCATTTTATTAATCACTACTTTCTGTGGCGAGACAGACTGAGATGACCCCCTCATAGCACGTGATATGAAGATGAGGCCCACTTTCATACCTGGGTTAACTTAAGCCTACGAATGACGTGAGAGAACATTGATTGTGATATACAGGACACGATGCACAAGATTCGCGCAATTATGATCAGGAAGGAAGGACATTGATCACGAGTGCAATCGAGCGAGGGATGCCGCGGCGGTGGTAAGCGCATGCGCACGTTGTTATAATGTATAGATCGAGCCACTCTTCGCCAAATAGACTTACGCGTGATCCTTCTTAATTGGCTGCACGTGGCTGGCTGCGGGGACATTGACAGTTAGGCAGATGATACAGCCTACTGCACTATTATAAAACGGACCTATTGACATCTAGGCGACCTCTACGGGACTGTCTTGTCGTCTCTTAAATAGCAAACCTTATCGGCTTGCTTCACGCACCGAGGTATTGCTATAATCAGCACACTATCTCATGGATTATTGCAATAGTCAGCACACTAACATCACAAAAAGGGATCAGCCTAACAACACTGAGTCGCATCAGGCTTACAGCACTAAATGGCGTCAGCCTAACAACACTGAGTCGCAACAGGCTTACAGTACTAAATGGCGTCAGCCTAACGACACTGAGTCGCATCAGGCTTACAGCACTAAATGGCGTCAGCATAACAACACTGAGTCGCATCAGGCTTACAGCACTAAATGGCGTCAGCCTAACAACACTGAGTCGCATCAGGCTTACAGCACTAAATGGCGTCAGCCTAACATCACTGAGTCGCATCAGGCTTGCACTAAATGGCGTCGCTAACACACTTAGTCGCATTACAGTACTAAATGGCGTCAGCCTAACGACACTGAGTCGCATCAGGCTTACAGCACTAAATGGCGTCAGCCTAACAACACTGAGTCGCATCAGGCTTACAGCACTAAATGGCGTCAGCATAACAACACTGAGTCGCATCAGGGACTAAATGGCGTCAGCCTAACAACACTAAATCAGGCTTCAGCCTAAAAGCCTAACACTGATGGCATCGGCCCAACAACACTGAATGTCATAAGCCCAACAGCATTTAATGGCGTCAGCGTAACCACACTAAGTGGCATCAGTCGATAAAACTTTAAAAACTGATTGGTCAGACTCACATAACGATCGGCGTTGCCTTACAAAGTTAATGAAAGCTGGTCGAGTCGTAAAAAGATTGCCGCTCCAGGTGAAGAATGATAGCTTGTCATGTCTTAGAATGATTGCAAGTCATGGTGAAGAATAAAATCTGGTCATGTCATGACCATGAAAGTGACAACCTTTATCTTTTACCCATAAAGGTGCGTACAGTCAACACCATCATTTCTCATTGTATTATACCCGGACAGTGGCATTAAGCTAACACCATGGATTACCCTAAAACTTTACCCGGACAGTAGCATAAATCCACTGCAATCATTCCCTTTGGTCTACCACTCTTAAAGCAACATAAAGCCAACACCAGAAGGTAGTATTCAGCCAACACCATCATTTTCCTTTGTCGTTTACCCAGAGAGTGGCATACAGCCACGCAATCATTACCTTTTGTTCTTTGCCTGGAAAGTGGCATAAATCCACACTTGCACACTAAAAGCAATATAAAAACAGCACCATCATTTCTCTTTGTCTGTTAACAGGACAGTGCCCCGCAGCAGACACCATCATTTTCTTTTGTCTATTAACTGCAGAGTGGCATACAATAAACACCATAATTTTCATATGTCGTTTATCCAGACAATGGCATCCAGCTAACACCATCGTATCCCTTTGTCATTTACCAAGACAGTGGGATAGAGCCAACACCATCATTTTCCTATTTCCATTACATGGACAATGGCATAAAGCCAACACCATCATTTTCCTTTGCCTTTTATCCAGACAATGGCATACAACCAACGCGATCCATTTGTCTTTTTACCAATAAGTTGGCATAAAATCACAACCATCATTCACACGACAATCAACCCACCGCCTTCACTGTATTTTGTTTTTTTCCCCATATATCCGCATACGAATAATATTATAATTTACCTTTTACCCGGACTGTGCCATACAGCCAAAACCATCATTTACCTTTTTTTAACACAGACTGTGGCATACAGCCAACACTATCATTTTCCTTTGTTCATTGTCCAGAGAGTGGGCAATGTTTTGCACGACTAGGAGCATAACACTTTTTACTTCAGGGATGTCAAAATTCTTATCAAGAACTGTATTTTCTATTTATACATGTAATGATGCATAACAGCGATCAATTCCGAATTCATCCCACGGTAGACTTATGTAAATAGTGGCACAATTAATCTTACATTAATGAGGTCAATAAAACATTTCATAAACCGAACAAATGTAGGCACTGTTTTAACAGATAATTGTGCCCAGGAAGGTCCAATCAGCCACACCATATTGAATTAACGCTGTTGAGTTAACTAGCGAATGTGTATATTTCACTGTTGATCTATCAATGACACTTTCACGTCCAGCTAAATGCTGTAATAGTCCCACAAGCCATATGAATATGTGTCAAGGGGATATTCGATTGCGACTCGAATCAATTGGTTCGTGTAACGATACACTTTTTTGGATTGTCGTTCGGCTAATGTGTCCTCTGAGCAGAAAAAAAATCGTCATTGCGATTAGGGTTTTCTGCTGATTACTTAGTTTAATATTTCACCAGAGCTTTAAAAAACTTAATACTCAGATCATATCAAACTCTATGAGTGGTCGATGAAACCTGCGCTGTGTTAAAGCTTTTAACAACTCGAGGTGAAAAACAAGCAAGCATTGCGAGCTGTATAAACTCAGGAAAAGACGAGACGTTTAGACGAAAAACAATATGGAAATATCCTCGGCAGGAAGATGTTAACATGCCCTAAAAATATCGGACATTATTTGATAAGTGCGTCAGAATCACAATCAGTTTAACACAGGCGAATACTGAATATTTCGAAAGGCACCGATACAGCATTCAGCATTGGGAAGGAAAATCAGAAAACGGCTCCAAACGCGCCCCAAGAGCTAAGTTCTGCACCCCCAGATGAAACCGCTTTACAGGCAGACCCACATGACGAGGTGATAAAACGTGGCCGACCACCGTGGAAACTTTGTGGTCCTTCTTTAAGCCCAGAATAGGAAGTCTAAGGCCGAATACTAACAGAAAATGACTAAAATGGACATGAAAATTAAAGCTCTAAAAGTAAAATCAAAAGATAAAATACAGCAGAAAAATACGGTTCGAGGCTCAGATATTGACGAACAAACATTCATTTAAGAAACCCAAAACATCGATGTCAGAAATGCCAAAGATCAACAAGATCGTGTGAGAAGAACAAACCCACTAGGAAAACCACGAGATATTTTCGTTTACTTTACGAATCATCTAGCCAAAGCTCTAGCCATCAACAATAGTTACAATCTAAAAGTAACTTCATTACATAAATGAAGACCAAAAACAGAAACGAATTAGCGTACAAATGCAGATCCCTCAAAAAAGACAAAAAGATCAAGGACACTTGGACCAGGGACAGCTGAATCTTTATCAAACTACACAATAACATCTTCAAACGGCTAACATCACTCAAAGAACTTTGCGGAACTCAACTAGAAAACTCGACAGCCGCTTCTTTATATAACTGTCGGATATGGGTCATCTTGTTATGCTTAACTTGAGCATACAATCTCAACTGCTCAACTATGTCATTGAAATTGATGCTGACGATAACTCTGAACCAGTAAGAAACGTATATGCCATAACCATTTGGGAATGCAAATACTATACAAAGGAACAAGGATGTAAGTACCTAAATAACATAGATAAAACTGTAACTGGTAAACTTTCCATTATCCATTTAAATGCCAGGAATCTACGAAAAAATATTCCGAAATTATCGGTAGCCTTTATACACTGACACATAGTTATAACATTAGTGCTGTACCAGAAAGTTAATTAAATTATGATAATATAAACGAATATAACATCGTTGGGTATACTATGTTTGCAAATTTAGGCAATATAAGATTGGTGGTGGTGTTAATAATGAATTCGTGTAATGGCATTATTTGTATAATGGAGGCAATTAGCTCTTCAAAAGCAAACTGTTTTGAAAGCATTTTTATTTAGTTAGTAACTCATGAATATATGTAGGTAATTTCCGGTTGCATTTATAGAGCTCAGCGTTCTAGTGTTAAAACATTCAACGAACATATTTCATTTATACTCGGGAGCTTAAACTACAGCATTGTATATATATGTGGATATTTCAATATCGATTTGTTGAACGCCGATGATACAGTTAGCCGATTTGCTAAGTGAGTAAATGTTCAGTGCGGGTCATATTCCTTAGATAACAAGACCTACAGGAATAACTAAAGAGAGTGATACACTAATTGACAACATATTTAGTTAAGATATTACACGTAAGGTAACCAGTAGTACACCAATTAATGACATTAATCCCCTTATTCGCCCTAATAAATCATGTGGTTGAATATGATAGCAAATGTGTGTGTTTTAAGGACATTGAACGATAAAGAGATATCTTAATTAAAGCTCTGCCTGGCATCATTAAAATGGGATGATGTCACCTCTAAAATCAAAAGTAAAGCTTTCTCCAAATATTTGAAAATATTTACCCATACTTATAATGAATCATGTCGTACTAAAATGATCCCTACCCCAAAACAAATACAAAAATGGGACAAACCCTAAATGCTTAAGAAACGCATGTAAGAAGCCAATCCACACTTGTCAGTGGAAAAATCAACCATAACAATCGCAACCAAGAATTCGAATGCAAATACAAACACTTTAGGAATGATTGGCTTTCAATGTAGTGATATTTACCTTATTTCAATGTCTGTAGGTTTTTGCTAACTGTTTGTTCATTTACGCCGTATTCGTAGATATTAAGAATCTATGTTGAATAATGTCACTTTTATACTTGCTAAACTTGCAGTATAGATTACAGGTATACTCATATTAACATATCGTTGCATATTATTGTATGTATAGTGAATGGTGATTGTGCACAATGAACTGGACAAGGCCTTTTAAAAGTAGACAGACTCCTGCTTTGTCCCTTCAGCATCGCTTAATAAAACATTTCTTAATTTCCTTATCTTAATCAATGCTTGTTATGTGGCGCGACCTTATTCTTTCATTACTAGTGCACTTAAAAGCAGTGATGACAGCGGGGCAATTATTGTATTGGTAACTAAGCTTAACTTAGCGATTTGTTACATGGGATGAATTTATTTTGAATCGGAATTTCCATTGTTTACACTGACGAAATGACATCTTTTTATAATTTTATAGCGTAAATTTTTTGACATATGTAGAATTCGAGTAATCGAAGGCTGCTTTTGATAGGATCCATTCCTATAGAATGCAGTCAAATGGAAGAAACCGGAATAGAAAGCATAACATTTAAAATGTACTCTTCTGAGCAATACATATTGATCAATGACGAGCAAGCCGCCAAAGCAGTGGACAATAATGCAGACAAGGGACCCAGCAATATGAATGCCATGCCCCCTAAAAAGCAATCATAATCTGATTACCCTGCCAACAATTTGTCTTGTTTCTCAGCAGCACCATACATAAGCTACCGTTTATATACAGTACGCGTATGCCCGATACGATGGGGTGGGGGGGAGACACAATCATCGAGTGTTTTGTTTAAGCTTCACAATTCATCCATGCCAGAGGCCGAAAAACGAAAGGCAAAATGGCTCACGCAGACATGCTTCCTATTGTACCAAGGATAATAAGTAAAGACCCAGCATGCGACCACCGTAATGCATCGTTAAATGATAGCCATTAATTTGCAATCGCTGTTAGCACAAAATGATCAGCGCTGGTTCAAGTCGATGCTCATCTGTAACTTGTTTGATCTAGACAAGCGTAATCATATCGAAAGTAACCTCGAATCGATCTAGAGCTGAATGATCTATATGATATGTAAATAGCGAATATGCTTCATCAGAGCCCGCAGACAAATGGCTATCAATGAACACATCTTCATCGGCTTATCAGTCAAAGGTCAATAGTTGTTGTAGCTAGGAGGAACCGTGGCTTCTCGTTATGTGGCCAGCCAGCGCTCTCGGCACATCAGAGCATTAACGAGGTACCATGTGGATGCATTCTGTTCATTCCCGGATTTAGTGATCTTTAAAATAGCGGGTGTCCACAACAAAAAATTAACATATAATTATCTTCGGTTTCATAGCGTCGTCGGCAGCATTACCATAGCATTTACGCTTCTAACATAAGAAAAATGGACTCTCACTGACCATAAAGAAGCCAGCTTGAATTATTGAGTCCAGCACCCTCTTCCTCGCACAATTCATAAACACACACGAGAACATTACATCGTGTTTTTTTCCCGCGATTGAATGCTGTGTTGAGTACCCCTATGATACACATCCCAGGTCCTTGTGGCTCCTCCTGGCGGCGAGGAGCGCCTGCTACCCGTACACCAAAAGCATGTAATCAAAACGATGAGGCGCCGAAACGATCAGATATGCCCACACCCCGTGAGTATGAATGCACTTTTTAACTCCTGGTGTTTGTATTTTTGCACATTTCTTATTTGCTTCTTTACGCAAGTCGACACTCAATTTCTGTTGGCCTCAATCATAGGTCGTCTTGTACACAGGTTTGTCCTTTACGTGTTACTTCTTTTACACAGGTTGGCTCCTTGCATATGCCCCCTGGTCAAACTCGTACACATGTAAACCGCCTACATCTGTCCTACACTTACTCATTAAGAAGTCGTGCAAATGTCGACCTCTTACTTAGCACCATGAGATACGTACGGTAATTTGCGCAGTTAACGGCTACTAGGACGAACATTTCTCGATACAATGCAACAATGGTAAGCTTGATTAGCAAAAAGGTGCCCCGTCTCCTTAGTTCTTCTTTACAATGCCATGTCACGAAAGACTTATTCCAACTATCTATCAGGTGGCTCGTTGGATTCGTGCTTGATGGCACAGGTGGTTCACTAATGTCAGGAGCACAACACGCATGCTATAAAACCCGCCTTGCAAGTGCCGTACTGGGTGCAATGTAGGCTTTATATGGCGCATAAAACACACTCGGACATGCTGATGTTGGTGAAAGTGACTGGATCAGGACTAAGCCGTTCAGTAGTTGCTTGTAGATAAGTTCTACTAAACTTGATAAGGCCTCATCTAGTATATGCAATTAAGGGGTGGTCACCCTACCTGTAACTTGGTATAGACATGCAAGATAGGGTACAGAGGTGTGACAAGGCTCATAAATGGTATGTCTGAGGTAAACAACGAACGAATATCGCAATCTACTGCACTATTCTAAAACGTACATATTTGCATATTGACGACCGCTGCGGAAATGTCTTGACGTATTTCATATAGCAAAACTTATCTTCTTCTGCACAAACGAAGTAATGTATTAGAATAGCTCACTGGCTGATGGATTTTAACGTTTGCCTTACACATAAATGGCGTCAGTCTCATAACACCGCATATATAGCGACGTTATTGCTTAAGTCATCGTAATTTTAGTTGCTAGCTCAGTCCAAATGTTTCAATAGTTGACAAATGCATTTTTTCTTAAGAGATCTGTATATATTGGAACGAGGTTTTTTTTTTTGGTAGGAAACGCGCTTTGAATGATTATCACGATTCACGTCGTGCATTGAATTAGTCATCATTGCTGTACACTAGAGAAGGGCCTTTCTGTAAATGTGATGCGTAATCAAATTGTTTATGAGGCTTATGATGATGACAGTAAATTCGCCAGGACAAGCGCATATTGGTGAAACAATTTTGATTTAAGCAAAATAAAAGATCTCGGTACCATAAGCTTGTCATAGCCGCCTGTCAAGACGTGACATTTACCTTTACATACAAATGAAACGCTTGTTTTACCATATGCATCCCGTGTTGTTAACATAACCATTCATTTTTGATTACCATTGATACCATGTGCATCGTCGTCACGAAGGTAACATCATAATCGTCAGAGTGAAGATCACCGTGTAATTCAAGCACACCATGTACAATTAACGACGACTGTCTCAATCACTTAAATTGTCACATGACTAAACATTGATAGCAATGTTCATAAAGATACATAGGTTGCACTGAAAAGCAAAACTATACATTAATCACTGGATATAACTCCCAAAAGACAATTGGAAACAATGGTCAAACGTAACCAAAAAGCCGGCCAGGGAACAGCCACGCCCTGTGATGCGCTAAGCAAGCCAGCAGGTGAAGAAACGGGTTTGGAAACCAGTGATCCATTTGATCAGGCCGTAAGGCAAATTGACAAGTCCACGCCAATAAACATTGACGTACTGGTAGCTTTATTTAAAGCCCAGGACGCTTCTATTCAAGCGCTGTTCGAATCTAAACTGAAAGAAAAGGACGCCCAAATTAAAGAACTTCAAGAAACTAATGACTCACTTACCAATCGATTAGACCACTTGGAGCAATACGATCGAAGAAACTCAATCAGAATATCAGGAGTGGAGGAAAACTCGGATATTAACCCCATCAATCTGATAAAAGAAAAGCTCGAGATCCACATGGATATAGACAGAGACATAGATCGATGCCACCGCGTTGGGAAAAAGCAAACTGGAAAACACCGAGATATTCTGATCAAATTTGTGACTTACAACAAAAAGGCAGAAGTCATGTCGAAAAGATTTCGTCTTAAAAATACAGGACATTATATCAATGAAGACCTTACCAGACAAAGAAGTGAGTTGGCATACAAGTGCAGATTGTTGAAGAAAAAAGACAAAATTCAAGATACTTGGACCCATGACGGAACCATATTTATTAAACTGCACAGCAGTGCGATAGAAAGGATTGTTTCAAAGGCGGACTATATCAAGTTCTGCGAGAACATGTGACTTATTCTGAGTCAGACTACTCCTCTTCACAATCGAGAGAAATGTGATCACTATCACCCATCACGGGGAGTACACTCATAAGTTATTTCATTCGTATTTTTTTCACTAACACTATGAGCACACTCATGTTACCCCTGTATGCGTATTGTTATTTTACTTGCACTATTCTTATACTTGTGACTACTCTATGTGTATCTGTTCATGAACTTAAAAATGTTTCTATTCCACATATTGTCTGCATATTTAAGGGCTGGGGGTTAGGGATGATATATACTGATGGCTGACATCGCTGCTAGCCAGACTGGGGATGACGCTAACCTTGATTTTCCTTCCATCTACAATTCTTATGATCTCATTGATGATCTCTATGACTCTCCAATTAATAACCAAACTAATACGTGTAAATACTATGAACCTAAATGTTTTCAAGAGCTAAGCAATAATTATCTAAATAACCTAGCATATTTTCATGTTAACTGTCGTGGATTATCAGCCAATTGGGAGAACTTTAAAGAATTAATATGTGATCTCCATGGTAAAACATTTGCATTCGAATTTTTAGGTGTAACGGAATTGTACAACTGCAAGGATGATAATAGATTGATGCTTCCGGGATACCATAGCCTCATATCCCGCAAATCGTACAGATGATTTTAGAGGAGGAGTAGGTTTTATTTATAAAGGATCACATTACTTTCCGAATACGGGAAGATTTGTCAGTTTTTATTCCTCATGTCATCGAAACGCTCTTTGTAGAATATGAAACTGTATTCAAAACAAAAGCAATACTTGGTTTGATATACAGACCAAACTCGACCCCCAAAGCCGACTTTGATGTATCCGCCAAAACCATCCTTGAACTTATGGAACTAATCAATGCTGAACACAAAAAATGTATAATAATGGGGGACTTGAACATAGATTTACTTAAATACCGGACTCACGGTAAAACCAATGAATTTGTGGACAATGTCTTTGCCAATGGCTTTGTACCAACGATTACTAAACCAACAAGGGTAACCAACACCTCAGCCACTCTTATTGACCATATATATTCAAACGACTTATCAACCCAAAGTAAGTCAGGAATAATCATCACCGACTTAGCTGACCACTTTGGAACATTTCACATTTCAATTCACAAAGTTGAAAGGGCCGTTCCCCCCAGAAAAATGTGCAGAACCTTTACGCCGGGAGGAATAAGCACGTTCAAGAATTCCCTGGTAAATATGGATTTTTCCAGAGTTTATCATCACAAATGTCCTTCACAAGCATATGATCATTTCTTGCAGGAATATAAATCAGCTTACGATCGAGCCTTTCCAGTAAAACCTGAAACAAAGACAAATAGAAAAGTCATTCGTGAACCCTGGATGACTTTTGGCTTAATCAAATCATCCCGACGTAAAAATAAGCTCTATAAATTGATGAAAACCAAACCGGATGTTCATAACACTTACAAATATAAGCAATACAATAACACGTATAACCGAATAAAACGGCAGCAAAAGAAAGACTACTATGTTAAATTGATTAATGAACATAAATCCAATATAAAAGAAACGTGGGCCGTACTAAAACAGGCAATGGGAAACGCAACAAACAAACCCCAGTTTCCAAGATCGATAGTCATCGATAACATAACATTACAGATAAATCAACGATCGCCAATGAGTTTAACAACTTTTTTGTAAACATAAGTTGCAATTTGCATGATAACTTACAGGATACTAATAAACACTTTTCAGATTATTTCATTAATAGCCCCGCGCAAAGTGTATTCATTGAACCCGTTAAACCACATGAACTGATTGCAGTGGCCAACAACTTAAAGCCAAAACAAAGTTCAGGGCATGACGACATAACTACAAAGATTGTAAAAGAATCGATACAACAAATAGTGCTTCCCTTGACCTATATCTTCAACCAATCCCTGACGACGGGTAAAGTTCCTGATAAATTAAAAACTGCAAAAGTAATCCCAATCCACAAGTCATCCGACCCATGTCAAATGGACAACTACCGCCCTATAAGCCTATTGCCTGCATTTTCTAAACTTCTCGAAAAATTGATGTACCATAGAATTATTAATTTCTTAAATACTCATAGCATACTATATGAACATCAATATGGCTTTAGAAAATACCACTGTACAGTTCATCCCATTTTGCAGTTACTTAAAAAATACGATATTTCATCCAATAGTTCGCCAAAAGAGTATACACTCGCAGTATTTTGTGATCTTTCCAAAGCCTTTGATATGATAGACCACGGTATACTCTTGGAAAAAATGTCTAGACTTGGGATAAGGGGGATAGCGCTTACATGGTTCAAAAGCTACTTAACCGATCGATTTCAATACACAGAAGTCGATGAACACAAATCTATAATGCAACCAATAAAGTGCGGAGTCCCTCAAGGGTCAATACTCGGCCCGCTTCTTTTCCTATTATACGTCAATGACTTATCTATGTCATGCTCAGAAGACCTTCTCTCGTTTGCGGACGATACTACACTACTGACTTCTTCGTGTGACCTAAATACTCTCTTTTGTACGGCTAATGATGCACTTGGAAAATTACATGACTGGTTTTGTGCCAATAAGTTATTTCTCAATACCAAAAAAACTAAATATATTGTATTAAAACCAACTTATAAATCTGCAAACATAAACATAAATGATCATGTTCTGAAAATCAATGGTCAATGCGTTGCAAGAATAGGTGCAGGACAACCCGAAGAAGCTTACAAGTTTCTTGGTATATTTATTGACGAGCACCTATCATGGAAACAACATGCCATGTACATCAACACTAAACTCTCTCGCGCTCTATTCGCTATCAAACAAGTCAAATACATACTCCCCCAATCAGCCTTGCGTACTCTTTACTTCACTATGGTGCACCCATACATAACATACGGCGTCCTGGCATGGGGTAATGCACGGGACTCTGTACTAAAAAAAACGGAACTTCTCCAAAAACGCGCCATACGTTACATAAATAAATCCTCCTATAACAGTCACACAGATCCCCTGTTCAGGCGTTGTGGTATACTGAAACTGAAACACTTATACGAATATCACGTGGCCGTATTTATGTACCAACTTAATAACCATCAATTGCCTGTATCGTTTAACGACTGTTTCCATCGAAACTATGAAATAAAATGCAAATATGAAATGCGAAATTCCAAACTGTTATATGTACCACCCTCTAAAACACATTTAGCAGACAGACTACCCTTGCGTAGTTTTCCCCGATTATGGAACAAATGGTGTTCCAATGACGCCACTACGTCGTCCATCTCACAGTTTAAAAATAGCGTCCGAAACAGCATGTTGTCTACCTACCTGAATATTGTACAGTGCAACAATGTTAAGTGTGCGGATTGTAGTCTGTAATGTTCAACACTCTGATTTGTTACACGAGTTACTCGCATATATATTGAACTAACTTAATATTGTATTATGTTTTGTGTCATGCACGTGACCGTATACTATCATATATATATATTCACACATATACATGTATAATTGAAATGTATGCAAAATGTATGCAAATTGTTTATTTTCATATTCTACAATATGTTTATATACCTGTTAATGTAGCTTATATTTTTGCTTATGTGCGCCTTAATGAAATGAATGAATGCAAAATGTATGCAAATTGTTTATTTTCATATTCTGCAATATGTTTATATACCTGTTAATGCAGCTTAATTTTGTGCTTATGTGCGCCTTAATGAAATGTCAGTCACCCCGGTCTGGTAGCATGTGGATATTTGTTGCCGGCCCCCTGCTCCCGCCCCCGTTTAGTAGTTGTGGTCACTAGCATAGTTGTCGTAAAATTGTTTTGTGCAGGGACTACTTAGGGACAATGGGAAGACAGCCTCTGGCTACATTGTCCCTACTTGCAGCACTGGATTTGTTTATTTGTTTTTTAATCAGTATCGAGGAGTTGCTGTTGCTGCAAGTGAACTGCATTATTTTAAAATGTAAGCATTTGCATATTGACGACCGCTGCGGAAATGTCTTGTCGTATTTGATATAGCCAAACTTATGGTTTTTCTACACGAATCGAGGTATTGTATAAAAGCAGCTAACAGTCTGACGGATTATTACGTTTGCCTTACACACTAAATGGCGTCAGTACTATAACTCTGATTGGCATCAGCCGACCAACACTGAAGGACATATACTTAACAACATTGAAAGGCGTCAGCCAAAACCAACGGAATGGGCTCAACATTACACACAAAATCGCACCAGGCTTGAAACATAGAACCGTGTCAGACTTACATACCAATAGGTGTAAGCCTTACACCCTGCGAGGCTTCAGCCATAAACACTGCAGGTCGGACATCGTACTTACCGAATGGCGTCGGCCTTACATCTCGAATCGCTTTCGAATCTGGCTTTCTTATTACATGTAGACCATGTTATATGTATAGAATAGCACACTTGATCAAGTGAGATATGCACTCTTTGGATGGCAAATTAAGTCTACACAATTATAAATGTAAGGTTGCCGCCAGAGAATGAAATTTGATCATGGCATTGAATGATTTCATGCCCCGGTGTAGAATGAAATTGAATCATGTCATAGAATACTTTCGGGTCCCAGGTTAGAAAGAAGGCATATTACTGTGTGCAATTATTCATTTGAAGATGCATATATTACTTGGGTGGCACCATACTGAACACCTATAGCATTTACATGTAAGCTGCTATTATAAACAGAGTAACTGCACGATACTGCTGCTTAAATTAAATCAATAATCAATGACGTTGTCAAACTATCCGATTATTCTAGTTGATGGAGCTTGCAGTCTGTGCGTCTGGTGATATCGGCCAGCCGAATGTATTTAAGCGCAGTCCTTAAATATCTTTGTTCATTTTTAGGTTTGTGACAAAATAATAAGCAGCTCAGTTGAGTAACCTCGTCGAATAATTCAGGCGCCGCTTGGCATCGTGTTCTGGATATGAATCGAAGCAAACTCAAACAAGGTGCATCAACTGGGTCGATCGTACCGTGGTCATCCCTCTTCATTTTTGCGTCGGTGACATTTTGCTTAATAGTGAATTTATGTTCCACCAAGACCGAATCTTTATCAAGCGAGCGCTCCAAGTCGTATTCAAACTACCGGAGAAATAGCGGAGAGGTCCACTATAAACGGGCCGTATGCAAAGTATAGCGCTATGCTATTGATCCTCCGTGCCATACAGGTTGTAGCTCTCCGAATATCACATCTAGCTGTGCAGATGTGAGTGATCCTTGCAAACGTGGGTTCCCCCTCTGCCATTGTCATTGTCTTCTTTGAATCCTTATTCCATAACTTACTAACTTATGCTAAGTGGTGCTTATTTATTGTCATAGTACAATGGGATCTAAGTTCAGGCTGTAGAGATCCCACAAGGGAATCGTTTATGTTCCTTGAGCTATGAATATTGCTAGCACGGCTAGGAACATATCGTAATCAGAAACTGTATTTTTCATATATACATGTAATGATGCATGAAAGCACTCTGTCGCAAATTCAGAATTCCTCACAAGGTAGCCTAATAGAAATAGTGACACATGCAATTTTATATTCGGACCATGAAACATTTCGTAAAACTAATAAATGTAGGCAATGTTTCTAAGATAATATACTATCTGAATTAAACAATTTCGATGTTCATTCATGCCAACCTAGCCTAGCAGTTCTCTGTCCTGAGCGTAGCCAGCGATACGCACTTACGCACGTGCGTAGCATCAATTTGAAAAGTGAAAAAATAAACATGGCAAAAAATGGCACCAAAGTCAAACGCTAAGGGGGTTAGACTTTATTGACTGGAACTGTACATTTCCCCCCTGTCTGTGCGTAACATTCCTTCAAGCCTGGCTATGCCCCTGACCGACGATCTATCAATGACTAATTCACGTACCGCTAAAGCCCAACGCATGCTCTGATAGCGCCACAAGCCATATGGATGTGTGTCATGGGGATATTCGATCGCAACTCGAATCCATCAGTTTGGTTTTCAGCTAACATGCACTTTTTTGGAACGCCGGTGGGCCAATGTTTCTTGTGAGCAGCCAAAAACCAGAGCCTACATAAAAAACACCTTATAATTATTTCTCAGACTGCCACGTGGAGATGTGTCAGATATAACCCTGTGCTGCGTGAATGCTCAGATTGACTTAGGTCCTTTTGCAGGCTAGCGTAGCGTGCTGTATAAACTCAGGCAAGGACGAGGCATTTAGACGAAAAATAATCAAAGCTTGGGACGTGATGTTACCTTATTCCATCATTACTAGTGCTATTAAAAGCTCTAAAGGCAACAAGGCCATTATATTATCCCGATTTGCTTGTTTATTGGCATTGTATGAAATATGGGTCCTTTATATTGATGGAAATATCCATTGTTAACGCTGACGAAATGACAACTTTGGATAGTTCTATTGCGCATGTTTGTGCTCACATATGTATAGCGAAGTGGAATACTTGATTGTATTCATCAGTAGGCTCATCATGTTGATAAAAGAACGTCTGGCGAAAAAAACCCGAAATTATTACCTAACGGTGTTAGATCAAGTGCATTATATATCACAGAATGCACTATTCTGGGCAGTTCATATTTATCAGAGACGAATAAGTCATCGACTCTGGATGGGCACGATTCCGAATGTAGGCGTTATACCAGATACACCCTCCCTTGTTTGAATAATTTGAAACGGCACAGAAACTTACAGTGTGCCAATCTGATACAGAGGAAGATGATTCTGTTAATGACATCGAGCTCTGAGATATGGATGAAACTCAAGCAGAGACCATGCCTGTTGTCGCCAGTTTAATAATTGAATATTTAGTGAGGTGGGCTACCTTATTTTTCATAGTTACTGCATCCTATCCAGAGACATTTTTATCTGCACGTATACCAGTGGTAAGGGCTGGTACACGTTTTACCATCTACATTAAATGCCAACATTACATTATTGAATATAGTAAATTTGGGAGTGTTTGGGCGAATTCATCTCATCAAACCGGCATTCATAACAGAACTACGTGTCATAAAAAGAATTGCAACCTTTGCAGCTTGGGAGTATTCAGTTAGCCACAGGAACACCGTGGACTAGATCAATAATTCATATGACATCATTGCATGGTTATGGGCCCTATGAAGCATTGCCTGGAACTTGTGAGATTTTAATTGAAAGGCATCGATGTGTATCGGTGATATAATATTTTCACATTCAGATGCTAGCATGTCTGTAGACCCTACACGATCATTACTAACAGCTTTTATTAAGATTGAAGAGAATAACATCTGTCATGGCAACATAATGTGGGTGATGAAAAGTTGAAGTATTGCAGAGCCCTGGGGTAGTCCCTCAGTCAAGGATGATAACAAGCCTGTCACATCTCCGGCCTTCCCCCTTTGTGACCTGTTCGAGAGGAAGTTGATGAGAAGTACCATTTCCTCACGGCTCATTCCATAGGTCATAAACTTATCAATCTACCGCTAAGTCCACCAGCTAGATGCCAACAGATTGCTGTCTCTTTATTCTCATGCGCCATATTTCATAGAGACGTACAATTACGTGTTGGCTGCTGTAACCTAAACGCAAGGCTGAAAGATACGCATTATATGTGCGTTGTAAGAAATCCTAAGAGTTTTCTTCAACGCTTTAAAAATAGACGATAGTACATTGATTGTTAGTATTATATCAATGGATTATCCTTCTTATAGATGGGAGACATAATATCAAGCTTGCATTATGTGGGAGTATTGCGTTGGTCACATATTGATTGAGGAGGTGGAATAGGAGTGTTGCCAGAAGGTCGCTGACAGACACAAGGGCCGTATGCAATTGTTTGTGACCTGTGGCCTTTCTAAAGTTCAGACATATGATAACCTTGGCCAAAATATCTGACAAAGTTAGACCGAAAAGTTTACATATCATTTTTCCATCAGGCCCCATAAAACAGTAATGATGAGTATTTGGATCATTTAAATTGTAGTTGATTTGCCTCCCAAGGAAGTCATGAAGAGATACATGGAATACCTACAGATCCAAACAGGTAAGGGTACTGAAGCAGACACATGTATGCAACAAGTGGCAGGTAATTTGACAGGGAACTCTAGTTGAGTGAACATAACGGTTTTATTGTTCTATATCTCTTTAACCCAACTTGACTAACGTCGTTTCAGATTCTGCTTAACAAATCCGATGTTCAAATAGCAGCATTAAGTAAGAGCTTGTTGGAGCAGACAACGTGTAGTCACATCTTCATTGGGCAGAAGTGTTGAATATCGTTTACTAAGGGGACGCAAACAGATGAGATGTTAGTTTTCGGGGTCCTACTCTCATTGATTATAAAACAGTATAAGCAAGTACATAAAATGCAGTTTCATTAATTGTTTCGGCAAGGAACTAAGACTTTGTATATAGTTCTCCCAACCATACATTTGCTCTTCAGTCTACATATTGACGCATAGAGTTCGAATAATAATGATCATCAATTTGTCATTATTCTACCATAACTGCCTGATACCTCTCTAACACAAGACGTTGCGTAAAAGCTCTCGCTTATTACCAGCGCTTAGGCGTTATGACACGTAATGTTAAAGATTTCCCCCAATTCCATGATAGCATAACCCATATCGAAATTGCCTGGTTGTCATCATAATAATTGTTGCCATAAGCAATCGGTTTATTTCAGTCCTTATCACATCAATTCTTGATTATGGATTACCATTTCCATTATTGATCTGAAGGTCTTCTGCTAAAAGAAAGGATAGGATCTCACAAATATACCATTAATACATGAAAGATGGTAATTTATAGTTGCTTATTGTATAATCACCAATTTTACATTGCCGCATAATTAGTTGTAGGGGCGCAATCCCTTTGTTCTCAATATGACGAAAGCATTGCTATCCCTAAAAGTCTTTTTACTTTGTCTTGAGTGTAACCTGCTGGTGCAAAACTTATAACTTTCAACCGTCTCATGAATAGTTCTCTCAATAATATGCTATGATGCCTAACATACAATGCATTACTTAAAGACATGTAGCGCTATCGTTCTCCTATGGCAGTGGCATTGACATGGGGCATTGCAATTCAAACATCGATGACTCGTTCATTGAGGTCATACATGAGAATTTGCTTTGGCTATAACGTGTTTGTTCTTTTTTATCCTAAGTGGCACATTTAATGTCCTGTTACTTAACTTACTAACAGAAACATCGCAAATTAATATTTAGTCCTAGAAATATGTATGTGTCTATTGCGTGACCAATAATATATACCGTACCGTATATATGTGCACCGGTGTTTTAACGTGAACAACCATTAGCCGTCATGTTGTTAAAATGTTGGACAGCCTATACAGCATAAAGTGCGTTCATTATGGTGTGGTTTTACTAGCATAGCATCTCTGTTATCTATGATTGATCATCCGAGTCACGGGGAACCAGTCAGGTTTTCACACCTTGGTATCAAACCCACAACCTGTGGGTCGACAGGCTACGACATGGAGACCAGCTACCATCTTTGTTATCTATGAATGCAACATCGGTCAACTATGGAAGTCCACAGCTGAATGTGTTGTCAGATCATGGTCACGACAAGTTGTTGACACAAGTTAACGACATAAGCATAGGGAATAGAAAGGCGATGTAACGACTAGCTGCTAATCTCGATGAACACCGCTGAGCCGTTGCCCAAAGCAGGACGGGGATTGTGAGGGTTAATAAGACGGAAAAGCTGTTGGATAACGATGTGATCAGGATCAATTCGATGATCTGGGCTCCTTGGTATATAGGGGATGTGAACTCGTGTCTCGTGACCTTATGAGCTATTCAACTATTTCATAATATGATAGAAAACCATATTTACTAATGAACATTAATGCTAATAAAGTGGATACAGCTTTAATTATGAGAGTAGGACGATTGAAAGAATTAAGGTCAGCCCCTTTGTTGTAACGAAATGAATATTCAGTTTCCTGAGATATTGACCGCTTCTTTCAATTAATGAGATGCTTTACACTCATTGATCAAGTATTAAAGATTAATAACACTTGCGACGTCGTATGTTGAATTCTGTTGTAAGCATATAACTCATCATCTGCCGTATTTTACAAACTAATGTCTTAATTGCTGTTTGCCAACCATAGTTTATATGTAAGATACAACGTTATTTCATTATAGAAGGTTATTTCTTGGGACGCTTCCATTATGAATAATGGACCCTCGGGACTATAACATTTTCAAAGCCGCTGGCATGTGAACGGACCCATAACTCGTTAGAGTAAAAGCGTTCCTTCATTGCGGCTGCTATCATGACACGAGGTGCGTTATAGGTGCATCATACAGTAGTTGGTCAGGTGGAATTTGAGTTGAATATATGGTAACATGTGACTGAAATTCCATGCGCCGATATATAAAGCCGCACCCAATACGAGTAAACAAGCCACGAGCCAACGACTTAGGGTCATTCCATGGCATTACAGCATTCGGAATTAGACTTCTTTTAAATTGGTTACATTCATTTGATCTCTACATTATCATATGAACAGTGGATGGTCTATAAAAGGAATTAGCTTAAGTTAAGTTTTGAAATAATGTATATGAAGCATATTTTCTAGAGCTGAATATTTCGGCAAAATCGTGTGAGCTGCTAAAATGATACTTTTGTCCATTTCGGAGCTTTAGAAACAGGCACAGACCATGTGTACAACATAATGCAAACAAGACGCAAAGGAATTGAATAATTGTGTACACACAATTCATTTTACAGCCTTATCGTCAACATGACAGCCATTGTGATGAGTTTAGACGCAATGCATCTTTAAGCACCAATTCGCATCGGCTAGAGCCGAATTGCATTCTGTCGGGAAAATGTGCGTCCTTGTTTGATCTGTCTGACACTGTACAACATCTTATTTACTCTTAACCAGTGTTCATTGCATTTGGCCAGTTCGACTTAATAATGCACATCAAGTATATCTGAAAACCATACCCAGCTCAATCACAATGCCTAAATCAAAAGTTGGCGCCTTATATTATTTGCCGACCGATCGAATATATAGGCTACATTAGAACCTGCCCAAATGTGCCCGCAAGCTGTGTACATCGTTTTTATAATGTAAGAGGGAGTTAATGGATGGGTACGAGACTTCTATGAGCATTAAACTTTAGGGTCAGCTCAGGCGTATACGTGAAAGCATTCGCTCATTTTGCGAACAGAGAAACGTGCTACCGCAGAACAGTTATTTTGCGACAGTCCCTTAGCACTTAACATGAATGGCCTGCTGGCCAATTCATTCCCAGGACAATGTGAAACAAGCCAGCATCATTCTATTAATGAATTTGTTGTTCCCTGCATCTGTTGTTCAACGGCTCACCCGGGGCTCTTACGTCGATTGGGTCAGCTAAGGGAGTTCATTGGGGATGATCCCCTAGGGTTACATGGATATACTTTTAGGTCAAATGGCTAGCCAGGCACACAACGAGCAACCTTTGAAATGCGGAACGGGTATTTGCCAAGATAGAGATGGCTGTCACGTTCAGAATCTAAGCTTCAAATTTCTTATCATCCTAACATCTTGCAAAACATCTTATTGTTGAACCTGAAATATAGCACAAGCGTTTCATTCAATTTACAAGCAAACGCCGGATAATATTGCTACAAAGCAATTGTTATATTATGAAGTATAGACCACCTCACACCTCCCATACTCTGGATAAGATACGTTAAAGATCGCCAGATCCCGCTGGTGTCATCTGCGTCACGTCTTATATCGCCTGGCAGTTGAATGAAGTTCGGGCATCTTTGCGATTGGCTCATTTGAAGGCTTATAGCCAAAACATCATAATAAATGGCTCATTGTAAGTTAAAAGCATAAGCATCATTTAGCTTTGTTCATTTCAAAGTTAATAGATCGTGATTTATCTCATTTCAATGCCGACAGCTACGGCATCATTGTGATTTGCTCGTGTCTACTTTTAAAGCTGCATCTAGCGTTTCGCAGAATAACTCCAATGACTCTAGCATAATCGTCCGTGGGTGGGGACCTCCCCTTATACACGATCGATGTGATATCGATATCCAAAATCTAGTTGAATAATCCTAGCTGTACTCATTGCTGCTTCCATGGGTGAATGCTGCCTCCTGTCATAGAACAAGTTGCAATGATCTGATGCATAGACGTTTTGGATAAGGATAAAGTCTAGACAGTATTTTGCTCGATTGTTGTAACACGGCCCTATTCTCATCGACACAATCATCAGCCAATCAAATAGTGTGTGGTTATTTATAATGTTGAAGATCGGACATATCCAAGAACCGAGAAGCAATCATATATGAGTCAAACGGATACAACCTCCTGAGATGTTCGGTGCGTATCTAGTTTAGTGCTCTACTTCAGCGTATGGCATGCATGTAAAAGACATGTATTTCCACTTAAGTGATCATCCCCCCCGCTTCCCCAAAACTTATCGGTACATGGATAAAATGTCTGTAACTTCATATTGATCAAAAGGGATATATGCACACTTCTGTGGTACTACACATTCCAAATCGTAGCGAGCCGAATTGTTTAGGTTCCCGAAATTACAATAGGCACATTTTATCGTCATCTGCTCTCAGTAAAAAACACACCGCGATTGCGTACCTTAGTGTAACTGTTAGGGTAGCTCAAAAAAGCCTTTTTTTGAAAAAAAACGTGCTCCCCTGGTTTTATTTTGTGCCTAATGATGCCCTTATCACACTGATTTTTTTTCAGATTTTTAAAATCACTCCTCCGCAAGGCTGACTTAAATGCCATAATCTAAGACTGAGACTGAAACCCTAATGCATGCTAAAATGCATTTTCAAAACAAAATGTTTTTTTGAGCTACCCTAGTAACTGTGCCCCATGACTCAACAGTCAATTTATATGACTCTTGATACTGTACTGGCGTATTGATCCCTTTATCCACCTCTGATACATAGTCGGCAGCACTGGTACACCGGTTACAATAAACAACTTCGTGTTAAGAAAACGTTACTTGAACCTCCCCTCACGTGGCTCATTAGTTTCATGCTTGGTGACATAGAGGGTCCACTATGTCAAGATCAAAGCACGCATGCAAAACAAATGTTACTGATTGCTGCAAAGACGATGTCTTGTCAAACTCACTCAGACATGACGAATTTGCTGTGCGCGACTAGCAAGTGACCAAGCCGAAGCAGCTTGCTATACGTAACGCATCGGACTCGAGGAACATCGAGTTGGCAATTTGTTCGTTTCATTTTCGAATGCAAGGATAGGGACTGACGTTGCCAATATTTGGTATCTTGACAAATTTGTGTTTACGATTGCAAAAGATCAGCGTGGATAAAAGTGAGATTTATTAGATGAAGTGCTCATTAGTATTGTTAATATGTTGAAACCCCGATACCCCTAATGTTAATACGGATATTATCGTCGTGTGCTGGGATGCAGATAGCAGATTAAAATGACCAATGCATAATCGCACTTCATACTTGATTTAAGCGAAATAAAAGCCCTCGGAGCCCACAATATACCATAGCCTACGGTCAAGAAGTGATATTTATCTTAGCAGATGTGTGAGACGGCCTTTTTGTCAGATGCCTTCCATTTCAAATTCAAACCTAGGCGAAAATTAACCTTTCCTGCTAAAGTACTACTTCACACTAAAGCGCAATTTTGTTATTATGCCTAAAAGCTTCATATTGCCATAAGCATTTCCATTACGAAACAGGCAATTTGAAGGGCACCTGGACATTGACTGAACATTGACTGCGATGTACAAGACCATTTCAGTGCCAGTGGAAGTGCGTAATGATAATGCAAGCTCCTTTGATTTGCATGTTAGCTGCCATGTATAACCCGATATACTAAACGTTACTGCTAACAAAACAATAATCAATGCATTCGCCAGACCATCTGATCATTCTTGTTGATTGAGCGCGACATCCATATGTCAGTAGGCAGCCGACGTGATGTAATGGAGGGCAGTGCAGGTCTTAAATGTCAGTGTTCGTTGTCGGCTAGGTGGTAACCAAATAAGCCACGTCAAATCATGCAGGCGCCGCATTGTGTGCTGGATATGAAATGACGCCAACTCTCTGATGCACCGCCTCGGGCCATCATCCCATGACATCCATCTCCATCATTGCATAATTTGCATGCTGCTGTTTGGTAAACTATAAGTTCGAGTCCATATCAAACAATTACTTCGGGTCGTTTTTGATCTCAAGAGGAATAGCAGAGAGGCGTTTTATGAATAGACCTCGGGTTTTGTTGATGGTTGTCATTACAATGTAAACCCTAGGGTCTAGCAATTGCTATCCCGATCTCAGCCATCGTTACATACCCTGCGAGATATGTTACCATTTGAATTATCTCTTCACTCATCCACACGATACATGGTGTTGGGCAGTGTGTAATTGCTTTGAGTCGTTTTTATGTACTTCCTGGAAGCAAATTAGGCACGGAATCTAAACATAATATTCGCCCACGACATACTTCTGATAACTAAGTGTTTAATTGATCATCCCAATGATGCACATCCCAGCGAATGTTAGCTCTCTACCAGTGCAAAGAGTAGTCACATATGTGCTACGATAATATAATGTATAAATACCAGATATGGCGACCACAAGTCTTTACAATTAGCATGACGGCATAATGTCTTTTCACTTTGACTATTCGACTTCTGCTTTAGTACTCTGCATGGCCTCGCGTTCTGATACAATACAGAGGACGCAACAAGCGCCTCCATTACATGTCCTAAGTGGAATATCTTCAAATGCAAGATCGCATGCAGTAAGGCATAAGGCAACGAATGACCAACCATTCGAAAGTGCTATTGTCTGACCAGATGAAGATTTATTTCACCTTCGATGATGTGAGTTCCTCGAGGGATCTGGTCGCTTAAAGCACCCCCATTGAAACACCAACATGCAGCAGCGACACGCAGCGCTTAAATCCCAACTATTTGGCTACGGTAGTGTATGGCACAGACTATAGACAATATTGTCATAAAGGTGTCAATATTGTGGAGTAAATTTAGCTATTAAATACATCTGGCTATATATCGTTCATGCATTTACGTTATCTTATATAACTTGTCAATCTCTTACATTTGCCTCTTCATCTGTCGACAAATGACTCACGTCGACCTCATATGCATGTCGAAATCTTACTCACATCGACCTTTCATACATGTCGACTTTGATACATGTCTGGACCTCTGATACATGGTGATCTTTTATGCATGTCAACGTCTTATACATGTCGACATCTTACTCACGTCGACCTCCTAAATACGTCCAGCCTTAACTCACATTGAACTTGAACTAGTGCCCACTTTTTTTCCCCGTCGGCCTCATGCAAATATCGTCTTCTTACTCACTTCGACCTGTTACCAATGTCGACCTCTTACAAATGTCGACCACCTGCATATGTCGACATCGTACACACGTCACCCTCTAACGCATGTCGGAATATTGCACATGTCGGCCTCAAACGCATTTCTGCCTCTTACACAAGTCGGTATCTCGCAAATGACTGTCTCTTACACATGTCGGCCTTTTACACATGTCGGCCTCTAACACATGTCGGCCTCATGCATATGTCGACCTCTTACACATATCGGCCTTTGGCGCATGTCGGTCGCACACATGCCGACCTCAAACACATTTCTTCCTATTACACATGTTGACATCTTTAACACGTTGGTATCTCACATATGTCTGTCTCTTATACATGTCGGCCTCTTATACATATCAGCCTCAAACATGTCGGCCTCTAACACATTTCTGCCTTTTACATGATTCTGCCTCTTATATACGTCGGCCTCTTACACAGGCCGGCATCCCACAAATGTCGACCTCTTACACATTTGCACCTCTTGCATATCTCGAGCTCTAACCTCTCAGCATCCTATTTACATGGACCCATTACACCTGTTGTCCTCTTATATTTAGAAAACCCCTCACATCTTGACCTCTTTCTGTTATTGACCGCCTCCATATGTCGGCTTCTTACATGTGTCAAACTCATAAACATGCAGGCCTCTTACGCATGGCCAACTATTATCTGGCACAATGCTAACCGCATGATATTTTTGCACCTGACGATTATTTAGAAACAAACCTCATCATTACAATCGGACAGGGGTTTAGCTGCTCAATGAGGAGATTCCCCGTCTCCTCAGTCTTGCTTTGAAATGTCATGTCGCCAAAATGTTATTCTCTGAGACGCTCGTTAGTTCCGGTTCACAAATGTCAGTAGCAAAACGTGCATGCAATAAAACTGGCATCGCCAGTACCTCGCTTATTCCTATACGAAGCACGTAATGTAATGAGCTCTGATAAAATTGCTGTGCACTAGGGTTGTACCTTTCTGTGAATGTCGATTTGTAATCAACTAAATTATTTAAGCGGCTTATGATGATGACAGTGTATTGGCACGGAAATAGCGCCTATGGGTACATCATTATTGATCGGAACAGAATTAAAGATCTCTGTACCATCAGCTTGTCATTGCCGCCAGTCAAGACGTGACATTTAACTTTACATAATCATATGCCTCCCATGTGCTCATGAAATACCCATGGCCAACATCAATACCATAATCATCATCATCATCATCATCATCATCATCATCATCATTATCATCATCATCAACATCACCATCATCATCATCATAACCTAAATCATCATCATCTACATCAGCTTCATCATCATCATCTACACCATCAATACCATCATTATCGTCCTTCGTGATAATTATAGATAACGTTTCTTACAGGAAAGAGGGCGCTTTAAATTATGCGATTTCATCACCAGCGCAAGCACAATCATGGTCAGATGAAATGTCGTGTGTTAACGTGCAAAGAAGTTACAATGCAAAATGTCCACTTGTTTCTGCGCAGTATCCATTAACATTGAAGAGAACAATGGACCATTGTTGTTCACAGCTGATATTATGTTCTATCGATTATTCCCATGGTACACATTCCACTGATGCCGGTCTTGGTTACGTGGTGGGGTCCGAGCATCCTAGGCATATCATGACGCTTACTGCAACGACATTATGATCAATAAAA